>JALJCO010004393.1:600000-886395 GCA_023101725.1 Atherinomorus stipes
ACGAAAGGACGAGTAGGTACAAATATTGATACAGCTCTTTTGGATATCGATATGATATTGCAGCACAAAATATTGCAACATTTCAGTGTATCGGGTTTTTTGTTACACTCCTATCTTTCAAACAGGCTTTTTTAAATAAAGGAAATGTGGATAATCTGATCAAAATCCAAAAATTTTAATATTTTCAATGCAATTTTTTGTCTTCTAAATGTTTATTTTTGGTTTAATAAAATCAAAAACTGAGATGTAAGGTGGTTTTAATGATTATTCAGTTTATTTTCACTGGACTGACTGATTCTAGTTACACCTATATGAGAGTCCAGGTACAGCAGAGATTAGAAAGCAGCTGGAAACGTGACATAACATGAAACCAGAGTGGCATAAGGTTTGCATCTAAACCAAATACTCTGACTTCCTGCTCTCCTGGATGACTGAACTTGCTCTAATAACAGTTTTAAGTCTTGGAACAACCGCAGGCTTTGACCGGAGAACAGACTTGTGTTTACAAAGGCATAAATCTGGTGTAAATTCTAGCAATTGATGGTCACTTAAGTCCTTGTTGACTTGCTCCACCAGGCACATTGTCTGCATTTTTGCTGCGATGTGTTTATAGAGAGAGCTATAAACTGCCAGCACTTTGTGTCTTTTTCCTCTAACACAAAGATGAGATTTAACGGAGCCGGTATGATCGTCTCTAGAGCAAGGTGATGGATTCCTGCTCATACTTTTATCTGCTAGTCATCCCCTCTCGCTCTTTTCATTCCCCCCTTTCCTCCCTCCCGCGGTTGTCTTGTGAGTCGGTGCTCGGCTTCTTTCTGACAGAGCCAGTCGGAATTTGAAAAGGCTAAGTTAATAGCCCTCCTGCACTCAAATTTAATTTAATGTTCAAATTTTGTGTCCTGGCTTGGCCCTCAATAGCATGTGTGTGACTCACAGCGGTGGTGCTCGCATGCACAAGAAGCCACCCCCTCAAAGCCACAGGGACCACCTCCCCCTCATAATATAAAGAATTTTGAAAGTGTGTTAAGCTGCACCTGTTGACAACACTTTGACTTTTTAAAATGCCGGCGTCCCCCCTCCTCAGTCACTCATAAAAACAATAACACTGTTTTTTTATGTGGTCAACGTCTGCGTCAGAGTCCCAGTCATTTCGCAAAAGTGTTGGTATTTATCGTCACTGCAACTTGCAGCAAACTCATTCAAATTGTCGTCATGGCACTTTGTTTTTTGCCCGTTCTCAACCTTATCTGGAGCGAAGGTTAATGTCACCTAACCTGCTTGTGACATGCAGTCACACTCCTCTAATCAGTGGAGCATACCTCCTGAGGAAACTCAAGAATTTGTGTCGTATAACTGCAGCTTCCCCGAGTTATAAATATCCAGCCTGGCGGATATGTTGCGGGTCTGATCGGGTGCTGGGCCTGCTCTGAGGGAACAGCTTGGAGCTGAACCCTGCATGAAGCCTCTGTATTGTCTCGAGCTTCCTGTACTCCCTGAGAGGAGGGGGCAGCTGCTTTTCACACGCTCCCACACATACACTGCAGGCTCGCTCTTGCGCTGCAGTGTGTGCGTGGCGTGTTCGTGGCCCAACAATGTCGTTTTCAAACTGTTAGCGCTCTCTTGTTCTTTACTGCTCTAAACTGACATGGGAGTCATTCTCCTCATTTTACATCATTCAGCTTTATAAAGATGAATGCGTCCGAGCTCGGCTGAACTCGGGATTTATTTACAGTGATGTGGCAGGAGTCAGAGTTATTTCTCTTGACAGCAGCTGGCTTGTACTTGTCTTCATCATCTCACACAAAACGTCAGCGTGATTTATCGCTCAAGGAAAGTTGTGCATGGTCACCCCCCGTCTCCAGGGAATGCCAGGATTTATCTGTAAAGCAGAGAGCATTCACTGTCCTGTCAGGGTCAGCCTGCAGGGATTTGAACTGTACAATATGTAAGTGTTTGAGTAAGATCCAGCTGCTGCAGGTTCAGTAGCCTTCAAAACATTTTTAATAGAAATTTTAACCGGGACAAAGTGTGCTTGATGTCATGTTCTGTTTGATAAATTGGGATGTTTTTATTGAATCATATTTAGGTTATGAAAATTGTTCCTGACAAATCTTGGCTATTAGTTTTACTAATGATGTTAGACTACTTGTGGTGTTTGGTGCTGTTTTCTAAACCTCAGACTCAACTTATCTGAAGTTCTTGAGGCCAAATTACCATGAAAGATCATAGATTAGTGTTTGTCCATGCATTTAAGACAAGATGGTGCAGTACTTAATGCGTGAACATTAACATTTTTTCCTCTGCTGGCAAAGTGTTTTTCTTAAAAATGTTAAATATCTATTGAATATCTATTGATATTCTAATATGAAGTAGTAGATAATCTGTCAGGGTTTGGTTATTGTTCAGAAAAATTTACTAGGATATTTGTTTTTATACTTTATTTTTAATCATGCAGTTCTTTAAAGAAAAAACAAGTGTTTCACATGTTACCCAAGTGGTTTTGTACATGTAGAACACATGAGAAATGCATACATTGTGCACATGGGAAACATGGTTTTGGAATATTTTCTTGTCAGTAACATGTGAAACCCATGAAAATTCCTAACACTTTGTGTATGATAGATAGCCCACGCCAGCCTTTCCCAACTGGGGGTCTTACTGTAATTTCAGGGGGCTGTCAAATCAGTGTAAAACAAATAAAAGAATAATTTAAGGGATGTCAAAATCAATGTGCAGGGAGATTGATTTGTGAAGTTAACCTATTAACTTTATAAACACCCCAATCATAACTCATGCCATATTTAAAAAATCTATATTTAGCATTTTCTCATTGAGAAAAGCTGATGTTGGGATTGTAGGTGGGTTGATTCAATGGTAAATTTGAATCTACTGAAAAACACTTTATCCTCCTTATTTATAAAGTTTATATATTCAAAGCCATATGGCTGATTCATAACAGGTTTGGTTCTGATCTTCATGGCGAGTCCACTCACACGGAGAGTGTTTCAGATGTTTACTCGCATCTCTGCATGTTCTGTTCATGTGAAGAGCAGATGTCTGATAGCAGGGTAGCCTGCAGCTGCTGCCCTTCTGAAGGTGGTAATGCACGGTGTGGTCATGTGACTCCACCCCACACATCGTCTTAAAGGGACATGAACATAGCATACCTACCAAGCCAAAAGAGACTAAAACAACTTTAAAAAAATGCTGAACATGCCAACATGGTATAATGTACTCGAGATGCACTGATCCAGTTTTTTCTGATACCAGGGCTGAGCGTTTCGGCCGATCCCAATACTGTTGAATGAATGAATTTTATACCTTGCCATGTGAATGAAGGCATCAGGCTTGACTTGAACATAGGGCTGGGCGATAATGGCAAAAAACAAATATCACGATATATTGAGCAGTTCACCTCGGTAACAATAAATGGACGATAAACCTACCTCTAAACCAGACAAAAACTACTTTTATTTTCATTTTATTAAAACAGATATTCTGCCTTAACTGGAACTTCACGTGACTTCTTGTTTGGCAGATAGATCAACAGGTTCCTCAATTAACACCCAGTAGATGTTTTGGACATATGAGAAGTACTGTGAAACTGAAATACAAATATACAAGTTAATGGATGAATTATTAATTATTAAATTGATTAACTCAGATGAGTTAGATTCTTATTTACATATGAGCAAATATTGCTTTGTGTCCATGAAAACCAGTGCTGAGTCTCCCATTAAATGCCCACGACTGTCGATTAGCATGAATGCTAACTTAACATTGAAAAACCAATAGACAGGCTAACGCAATTAGCATCACTATTGTTGTCAACAGAAACAACGTTCCTTCAAACGCTTATCACTTTACACTGACATCAAATAAACGTCACTGATCATTTACAGACATATGTTGTACAGAAAACATGCAAAAGATGATGAAAAACACAAAGCTCCAGTGCAGGAATGTCACGTTACAAGAAACAAGGACAAGTTTGAGAGAACAAAAAAGGCCCGTGCAGCAATTCCACTGCCGGCTTTCTTAAAGGGGCTGCAGCACCGAACATACCGACATGGGAAAAAATGACGTCGGATATCACTGCAAATGCCGGAGTCTGTATATTTTCGGTTTATCGCCCAGCCCTACATGAACATTTTGCTTTGTTAAAAAAAGCTAACAAATTAACACAGACATAATTATTAAAAATTAAGCATACATTAGTAGCAAAAAGAAATTAACACTTTAATGTAAGGTGCACTTCAGATATTTTTTTTCAAATATGACACAAAATAAAGCAGCTGCCTGAAACACAACAGTAGCTTAATTTGCTTGTTCAAAAATGCAAAAATAAACAGTGGTAACATGTAAATGACTGGATGAGAATGCTGGATCAGCCTCATTCATCCGATATCCGATCCAGCTAATTAGTCAATATTGGAGCTGATATCCGATCCGGGTATCGGATCGGCGCATCTCTACAACGTACCAATCTTTGTAAATTTCGGTAATGGTAATTTTTTGATACATCACCCAGGCCTATGTAAATCCATGTAATCACCACAGAAACTCGTGTAATTACATGTGAAACCTATATAACCCTTGTAAACTGCCTTAAGAATATATAATCACACGTGAAGAACATGTCATCACCTGTAAAAAAAAAAAAAAAAAAAAAAAAAAAAGATGTATACACTTGTGAAACCCACGTACTCACACCTGGAAACTCATATAATCATATGTGAAATCCATGTAAATTCATCCTGTCACGTTTAAAATGGTAGAAAATTAAGCAAGTTGAACCACATTGGTTTTACATGTTATTACTATAAAAATGTTCCAAAACCAGTCCACTTGTTTACCATGAGCAAATAAATATGCATTTCACATGAGTTATGCATGTGTTTCACTTAAACAAAACACATGGGGTCACATGTATGTTTTATATAAGGAATAAAGCACACACCTTTGAGTTTTATAATCTGATCAGTGGAAAGTTTTGTGGAATTTTATTTACTAAAAAAATGCAGTTATTTGCTAAAATATGTAGGTAAATATGTGGATTTTATTAGTTTCCATCCTATATCTAATGATAAATAACCATGCAGTCAGTAATATTGTTTTAAAAGGATTCAACTGTAAAGATCAGCACCATGTGTACCACAGTAATCTAGGTGAATGGTTTAAGGTTTTCATTGTACATGACAGGAAGTCGGCTTTGACATAGTGGCAGCCGTCATCAACATATTCTGTCTTGTGGTTGCTGGAGGCAGCCGTGATAAAAATTGAACTCTGGTAAGGTCATGAGAGGCTAATGTTTTTGACATTTGAACTAAAGTAAACCTGATTTACTCTGATGTCGTTTATGAAGTTGTACAAATCAGCAGCTGGAGCAGAACTTGTTCTTCCCTCCTCCATCCTGTCATGTGCTGGAGCGCCTCAACATCTTCAGGCTAAAATTGCTGAATTCCTCAATGCAACATGGAAATAAAGGAGGAGAGGTTCATAATCAGTTAGTTCAGTTGTTGACGTTGAGCCTCGCAGAGGCTGATGATCTGTAATCTGATAAACTCACTATGCCACTGTTTGATCAACAAATCAGTGTATGGTTTGGATTTGGCTGGATCAGATTGATTAAATAAACTACAGATTAACAAGCTTTGCTTTCTGATTGATTTTCCTTAGACTGCAGGAGGAAGCTGAGAAAAATGTTCAACTGTGCGTGCGTGTTAAGAGCAAATAAAATTTGTTTTTAATCTGACCTCTTGGTATATATGTGCAGTATCACAGTTATTACAAATGACCTATAATTGATGAAAGAAAAGGATTTGCTAATGAGAAGAGCATGATATGGAGAGTCAGGTCCTTTTCGGACACAACTATAATGAGGTGCATCAGGTCATTGCTTATCAGTTGGCTCTGATTGAAATCATCTGTCCAATATGAAATGAAGAATCTGCCTCGGTTTACTTGTACGTGTTTGCAAAAGTTCATCATATTTTTCCTCTTTTTGCCGCCCACCCCCTTCTTTTTCATTGTGATCCCCTCAGGGATGCGGGATGATCACAGTCCTGTAAATGGTCCATTGATAACCTGGGTCAGCTGAAAGGATGTCCTGTCATTTTATCACAAATGCATTCTCAGTGTGTTTGGCATGCGGACAGATTGTGCCAAGGCAATTTGGAAGAACCCAGAGTGCTTGGAGGAAGTGGAGGAGTGCTACTGTTTTCACATACACAGAAAGTCCCTTATTATTTTATTGTAAGTTTTATTAGTTTAACTTGATTCCACAAAAGCATAGTATCAACTTATCATAGAGTCGGAGTGTATGTCAATAGGACACTGTTGTCACAAATAATCTGCTGTGAAGCTTCCTTATTGTACTGAGGATAGAGGAGGCTGTGAAGTGGACTGAACCACTTCAGCCCCTGTTGGAGTGTTTCCAGGGATTGTGGGTTTGGATTGCTTTCTACACTGAGGTTACGGTCACTCTGGCCTTCTTCCTCACTCGGTTATAGAGGTAAAACTAAGCCACATTGTGGCAGCCCATAGTAATTATGTACATAGTGCATTTGTACCATTGTGCATTTGATGTAGTTTAGCGGCCTTAGGATATGAGTGTGGACACGTGGTTTTCTTCCTTCTCCTTGTGTGAAAGCAGGCTCTGTTCAAGAAATGCCACAGAGCAGGATTCCCTCCGACTCAGAGGACGATGCATTACTAAATAAAAACTGCACAGAGATTGTGTTTTTCTCTCATTATGAGAGTTATCGTGGACTCTTGTGACCGCCATCCCATAAAAACAATCTGTCTTAAAGCTCCGATCGTTTGCTTTTCTTCCCCTTTGAGCACAGTAAGCCAATTAATTGAGCAGCTGCGGCTTCCTCACTGTGAGGACATGCTACTCCTCTCAGTTTTATATACAAATAAACAGAATGGCCTTGATTTTTCTACAGCGGCACTGAGGTGCGAATGACAAAGACAAAGCAGAACAATGAGGTCAAAGATAAAAAGATCACAAAGCTGAACAAAAATAGAAAACGTTTCACTAAGAACACTCCAGCACAAGAAAATGGAGAACAAAACATTCAGTAATTACAAATATTTTCAATATTGAGAAAAACGCAGCATATGCAAAGCATAAACTTGCTTGGGGTGGGAGTCTGTCAGCATCTCATGATTTGATTAAATTCCAATTCAGAGGTCTGTGATGTAATCATGCAATGATTATTGATGCATCTTTATGCATTTTTCTTCTACGCAGGACTTTGTTTTTGTCACCATGTGACTACTTGGTACTTTAAAAGCAAAGTATTTACGAGAATCTGTAATTGATTTGCTTGAACCAAATAGAGGATAAGTTGCCAGTTAACGGGGAGGTTACATATTCCTGGTGTTTCTGTAGCAGAATAGTTGTAGGGAACTGATACAGACATTTAACATCCTCTGAATTAATGAGATGATCTGTGATGAAGTCTGCAGGTATGTTGGCATCGCCTGTTAGAGGTGTCCCCCCTTCTTTCCTTCCACAAATCCATGCCTTCAATTTTGGCTTTGTTGAAGAGTTTAGGGATGACTGCATTAATAAAGTATCTTTTAGTTGTTCAAGGATGTCGTATTTGTGCTCCAAAATGTGCAACATTTTGCACATGTGGTTCAAAGACTGAATGATTGCAGTTCTTGGCAATAAATGTGATAATTATGGAAGATGCACCGATCCATTTTTTTTTTTATTTATCTGATCCGATACAGATACCAGGGCTGAGCATATCAGCCGATACCGATCCAATACAACTGTTAAATGAATGAACTGTACACTGAGTGAAGGCTTCAGGTTTGACATAAACTTTTAGTCTTGTTAAAGATAGGAAACAAATTAACTCATAAATGTACTTAATATTATTTATTAACAAATAAAGAGTATACAAGCAGCAAAAAGATTGCTGTAACTGTGTTGCTGTGTATGATATTACTTAAAAAAATTTTTAAAAGACTGGACCGGTTTCATCCATCCAATATCTGATCCAGCTAATTAGCCGATATCAGGGTATCCGATCCGGGTATCAGATTGGTTCATCTCTATCAATTGATTGTCCTCAGGTTGGCAGCAGCTACAGTCTGAAAACATGCAATGTGCTGTTGTCAAGCTAAACTTCCTCCACATGCTAGCTTTCAATCCAGGTGGTGCTGGCTGGATTTCTGCAGCCATCAGGAAGTTCCTCCTTTCGCTTTCAGCTAGCATCACCGTATCAGTTAGCAAACAGAAAATCAATTCTCCGCATCGGTGAATCGATTCAGAATCCTCCATGTCTGCATCTGGATGCATCAGATTTGATTATGTCCCCCAGCCCTACACATGACTTGGATTCTGTCCACTCTGAAAGAGTGAGGAACTTTTCTGCACAGCTCCGTGTTGTGAAAAGTTTTGTTTTTTGCTTTGCTGTTGTGTTTATTCCAGCATCTTTGTGCTTTTCATGGCTTGGGGACACGGTGATGTCAGAGATCTTTAAGACACCAGTTTTTTAAAAAACTATGGCTGCACTGGAGTGCGTTTGGAGTCACAGACCCTGACATGAACAAAGTTTGGAGATTATGTAATCTCGGCACCATCTGTGCATCTTCACTGTCAGGAGACGTGCGAGTTTTTCTGTGGATTAACTTTAATCTTTGCAGTTATTCTGCGGCTGCTCAGAGGAGTAAGATTACCTTTTAGTTTTTGTGCTGCTTAGTTTCCCACTCTTTTTTTTTTTTTTCACATTTTTTCTTTCCACATCTTTGTCCTGCACATGTGCTTACACACTGATTTTCACTCTTTCCTTTTCACATGGCCTTCCACTTTCCCCAATTCCATGCCTCTACATCCCCCACCCTCCATGTCATACACATAGTGTATTCAGCTCTGAAGACTCACCCTGTGTGGTGCAAGCTGTTAGTCCCCTCTCTCATTTTATCTCCCTCCCCTTTTCCTTCTCTCTTCTGCCTCCCCCCTCCCCAGAATGTTTGGATAGATCTAAATGGTGTGATTGTGACTGCTCTGCCGGTCGTCTGCCCCTCCACGTCTGCCTCTCAGCGTCTTTGGAAAGTCTGACGTGAGCAGAGTGAGAGGAAGAAGGGAAAAGGCAGAAAGAGAGAGAAAAAGGGGAATGTTCTTTTGAAAAAACAAGGCATGGCGGCCCTCCAGAGAGCCGAATCAAGCGTCAGGAGTCTCTTCTCTGGCCCGTTCCTCCTTTTTTTTTCTTTTTTTTTGCTATACCTCAGTCTACATC
Organism: Atherinomorus stipes; assembly: GCA_023101725.1. Taxonomy (NCBI): domain Eukaryota; kingdom Metazoa; phylum Chordata; class Actinopteri; order Atheriniformes; family Atherinidae; genus Atherinomorus; species Atherinomorus stipes. The sequence goes on from JALJCO010004393.1 coordinate 609,261, forward strand.
CCATCTTCATCTTGCTGTCTCGACTTTCCCACTCCTCTTTTTCTTCCTCACTGCCTGGTTTTGTAGAGGTTGTCATGATGGGGGAGAAGGTGGGGGTTGCCACTGCACAGGAGAGACAAAACCTCCAAATCTAGGACTCTCATTTACCAAGGGAGGTGTCGTGTTGCGTTTCAGTCGCTTCGTGGCGGTGTCGCATGTCATGGCATTCAAAGAGCCCGGGTTTAAGAATGTGGGTCATTTGAAGTAGAGGCACTAAAGTGTGTTGTTTGCCAGTGAATGGGGCCTTCTCACATTGACACGGTGAAAAGCGTGTGAATAAACACCAGCGCCTGGGGGCCACACTAAAGTGTTCGGCTGTATTCTTCTCTGTACCCCACCTATACAAACCTGTTATTATCTAACACATGAATGGATTTCTGGAATCACATTTGATAGGGGCACCCGGCTGCTGTTAGTTAAGATCCCTTATCAAACTGTAACACCCACAACAGAAGAAGCAGATTCAGTTTTTTTTTAATCCTTTCATAGAGTAAAACCAGATGATGGTGTAATTAAGTTTGGTTGCATGTTCCGCTGCATGTAGCTCCTCATCCTGCGCACACAACATTGTGTAGCCTCTAGTTGTGACCGGTTGCATGGCTCCCTTAATTGCTTTCCCACAGCAGATGTTCAGATCAGATGGTTCAAATTAAGACATAGATTGCTCACACAAGGTTTCCTATGAAGATAGCCTCTCTTCTTTACTGTCTTTCATCTAATGAGTTTGAGTGGGTGAGTCTGTAAAATGTGGATACACAAAAAACACAAAACCTCATGTCTCTTTTCCTTCTTTATTGTCTCCCTGACCCTGATAATGCAGGTGTCGTTGCTCTTCATCGGGCTTGTTTGTCACGCAGCAGAACCCCCAGCATCTCAGTGGTCCAGCGATGAATACAGAAACCTCACCCTCCGACTACATAGGGCATGCATCGAGAACGAGCAGTACCTCCACCAAGGACTCTGCTGCCTAAACTGCCAGGCTGGTAAGGAGGATAATGCACTTACATCATGGAAAATAAAAAAATACATACAAATATTTATTTTGCTCTTTGAAACTTTGAGTAAAAATAACAGGGTTTATGTGAAAAGCCGAGAGAAGTCATGGGTTTTAGATTGTGATTTTCCAGGTTTAGCGAGGTCGTCAATTAAGTTACTTTTTGAAAACTTTGAACAATTTATTTTATTTTTGTTTTTAGTGATGAAAGATTGGTCCATGTCAGAGTAATTTTATAGTAAATAATCCCAATTTTATGTCAGCATAATGTAACGTGGTTTATTCTGGCTCGTAGTTTCTAATAATACTTTTTAAAGTAAATGGAGAAGATTAAATGTTGCTTTGTTTTCCTGTAGTTTTTTATCTGAGGGACATTTTCAGTTGTTTCAGAATATCCAGTGGAAATCAGTAGATGGCTGTTTGCAAATTTGTGCATGCAGTGTGCACAGACTTTTTGTTATGGAAGCTTCATAATTATTTAGACAAAGGACAATATTTAGACAGTAAATACCTGAATTATACTACAGCATGTTTGAGCCATTAAGCACGCGGGGAAGCTGTTGATGATGGGATTTAGCCTAAATCTAATTTTGTTTGAAAGTTTTCCTTAAAGGGAATAGAGGCAAAATTAAGAAAAAAACTTGCGACTGCCGCAGCTGGCGCTTCAAGTAACTGCAGCCACGAGCCAAGCCGTCACGGGAGCGTGCACAAACTGAAGCTATAATGTTGTTTACTACGCTTTTTCTTCGTAGTTACACTTTTCAGTGTCTTTCAGTTGATCTGGATCGTTTGCTGATGGCAGAAGAATCTATAACTATCGCTTACAGTGTTTGAATTTACCGTGATCGTCTTCTTCCTGTATCAAAACTGCGGATGTAGTTGTGATGATGTCATTTGGCGCCACATCTGCAGGGCAGCGCGGGAAATTCGGCCACCAAATTGCAGCGCATTTTGCAGCACACAGCCTGTTCAAGGCAACGGAGAGAAACATGCTTGGAAATGTTCTTTTTGGTATTTAGTGCTTCATCACCCATTAGTATTAAAAAAATTGACATGCATGTTTGTTTTTTGATTCCTGCCTCTAGTCCCTTTAAGTCAGTTGCAACATACTGCTGTCATAGAAATACCCCAAAAACAAAGAATAAGATCTGCCAGAGAAGTAGTCCACCATTGTTGTTGCTCTGCCATTGAATGGAGAGGGGGGGGTTATGGTACCATTGCTTGTGTGAACACTATTTGTGTTGACTACTATGTTTATGTTCTTTGTAGGGCTGCCACAAACAATTATTTTGATAATCGACTGGTCACTGATTATTTTGGCAATTAATTGACTAATCAGATCATGTGTAAATTATAGCATATTTATGGTTCCAGTCAAAAGTTAGGACACATTTTTCCATTAGATTTAATGTGAAAATGTCCAAACTTTTGACTGGTTGTGTGTGTGTGGTTTTATTTTGGGGTGGCTAAGTTCAGTCCCCAAGAGCCACAGTCCTACAAGTTTTAGATCCATCCCTTCTCAAATACACCTGAAGTACTTATTGTGCATGCCATTCAGCGCTGCAGAGGCCAGGTAACGAGCCATTCATTTGATTCAGGTGTGTTGGAGAAGGGATGCATATGATAGTAGCAGGATTGTTGCTCTCGGGGACTGGATTTGGCCACCCCTGATTTATGTCAATATACTATTCAAAGAAAAGCTCATCCTGATAGCTATGACTGTGCACGGACAGAAAGGTGGACAAGGCAGCGGAAGGTGCAGTGGCAATTTTGAGAGGAAAAAAAAAAGCTTTAAAAACAATAAAAGATTAGTTGGTTATTGAATTAGTTGCCAACTGTTTTTATTTAGTCTACATAAACACAATTAATCGACTAATCATGGCAGCCCTAGTTCTTTGATGTCTTGTTTTTTATGCATGTATTATCTTACTGTTGTTGATTTACTGACATGGCGGCCAATGTAACAGCATTCAAGTCCAAGAACAATTTGCCTTTGGGGAAAATAAAAACGTATTGTATCGTATCATATCGCATCGTTTCCTATTGCATTGTATCGCTTCAGGAAAGATATGAGTTAGAAAATTGTTAACAAAATGTTGCTATTTTCAGATTTGTTCACTTTGGCTTTAAAAATGTAGTTTTTTCTGGCTCTCAAAATATGTCTGATACTTCCAAATGATAGAAAACCTTAGAAGAGATGCCTAAATTACCTTAATCGCTCATGTTTCTCTGACGCTTGTTAAAAATTAAAAAAAAAGAGAAAAAAAGAGGGCTGAAAAAAAAGGAAAAAAAATGAATGGGAAAAAAAAAAAAAAAAAATAAAATAAAGGGGGAAAATCACGGGTTGAACAAAGAAAAAAAAAAAAACGAAAAAGGAGATTGAATTGAGGTTTATCAATTTTCAAAATCGACACAAAACAAAATAGAATTTATTTATTTAGGAACTTGAAAAAAAAAAAAGAAAGAAAAAATAATAAAAAAAAAAAAAAAGATTATTGTTTTTTTTGTTGTTTTTTAACATACGGCACTCTCTAAGAAGTTGGAGGCGTCCTTCCTCCTCCACTGTACAACTATAAACATGTATTTTTTTATCAACATCAACATGAAAATTCCCACTCAGGCGTAAAATGCTTTGTCAGAGGAATTTCAAAATAAAGCCATTTGCGAAATAAAAGTTTGTTTGATATAGATTTTTTTGTGGCCGATTTTGGATGAAATTAGGATCGATACAGATTGATGTATCGATCCTAAACCAATACATCTGTTTCAGGATCGATACATCGATCTACATCTACGTATTGTTACACCCCTAATAAATAAATGTATAGAACCTTTTATGAAATCGATAAATGAGTTTTGAAATGTTGAAATACCGGTCTGCAACCCAAAGTTTTAGAGTTATTTACAGACTGGTGTGGAAACAATGCACAATTTCCCAGAAGCCAAAAACACAAGAAAATAAAAAGTGCTGATATGAAGTCAAGTTTATTTTTAAGACCCACTTCTTAAATTCTTAAAAGAACAAACCTTATTAATTAATTAAGCACAGAATTTGATAAGGCTGTTAACTTTTTTTTTCTTTTTCTTCTTCTTCTTTTCTTTTTTTTTTTTTTTTTAAAAAGCTCAGGACATATTTAGCCATTATGCAATTACTGCATTCTGCTGATGGTTTATTGAGTTATTTCATTTGCCTCTCTGAATTCTAAGAAATGCCGTCTTATATTTCATCAAGTCAGTTTTTGTTTATTTTTCTTTTAAGCACAACAGATTCTTTGGTTCGCAAATAACTTCTAGTAAACTGCATACATTGTCAACCAGTGTTTAATTGATCTAATTATGTGCAGTCAAATGCTTGAAAGCATTTAAAACCCTGAGAATACTATTATTAAGTTGTTGTTTTGAGTCTGACTGCCTGAAAAGTGATATAAATTGAGTTAAAGCACTACAACGCTGCATATCTGCCTTTTCCCAGTGCGAGTTATTATTTGTGGGTGTCAGTAACTTGATTTTAATTGATACCATACAATCACTGGCTGGCTAAAATATCTGTTTTTCTTTGGTTTTATGTTAATAAGACTCATATGATATAGTTTTCTTCCATTTCTGCCAGTTGTTCCCATTTTTCAAATCCTTTGTGCCCTCTTAGATTTTTGTCAAAATGAGTTCTTCCATATCAGATGTGATTTCAGCTGAATGCAAGTTTTGTCCTCATACAACTTGAGCTAAATTGGGACATGTTGTCTCTAAAACAACCACATTTACCAATACTTTGAGCTCACAGGGGACTCTGTAAACAATCAGCAATGTCTTTGGCTTGTGTTGCATATTTCTCCTCCTTTTTTTTTTCTATTTGTACATCTGATAAATTCTGAAAACTCATGAGAATCAAGTGGTTTTATTCATGGCATGCGTGAACTGATCATAGAGAAGATAAGCATGGCAATCGACCAGCGAAGTTGGCCAAATAACTGTGTAGTTCAGTGAATCTGTGAAAAGTGAATTTCCTGGAAAAATGGCACATATATACATTTAAAAAGTGCACTAAACTAGGCCCTTTGTACTTGTATCCCATTCAGCTCCCTTTCTTTTGTCATCCCATTGATTTAAAGCTGTTAGTACAGTGTGATACCTTGCTGTGGTATGTCCTGCCTCAGCAGGAAACGCATCATCTTAATGAAGTTAAGACACACAGGACATTAAATTAGCTGTATGACTGAGTATATGTTTATCCTTTTGAGTTGTTTTCTGATTGTTCTTTTATTTCATTTGCAGGAACATTTGTGAAGAAAGAATGCGAAAGAGACCAAGAACAAGGGACCTGTATGTCCTGCGAATATGGACAGACCTACACCGAGCACTCCAATGGGATGAAGCGTTGTTTGCCGTGCACCCACTGCCGCCAAGGTAACAAAATTCTCTAAACTGTGCAGAGAATTTCAATATATAGTGTATCTTCATATTTTGTAAAGCACTGTTAAAATTGGTTGGAGGAAAGTCATATGTGCCTTTTTTGAGGCCTTTGCTGGAAAATGGTATACTCATAATGAAATGAGGACATCTTTGCAACCATAAAATCTATTTGAACACTTTTAAAACGCATGTGAGATTTGTTAAGATGTGTAAATATCAGTATATGAGCTGCTGGTGAAGAATAAATGAAGATGGCACATAGCACAAATAAGAAAAGTTTTAGGCTTGCCTAAAAAAAAAAGACAGAAAATCCCTCTCTGGACCAGAGAATCATGTTACAATATGTGAACATGACTTCTACAAAGGATAACTAAAAAAAAAAAAATTATCCATTTTGGCTGGATTTTTAAATTTTATTTTATTAATTACGTTTTAGAATATAAATAAGAATAAAAAAATAAGAAACCTTTGAAAACTTTTCATAAACAAAAACACAAATCACACTTATAGATAAAAATGATGCGAGTTCTTATTTAAAGAATTAGAGGTAGCGGATGAGCTGAGCCAGAAAGGGGCTTCGTCAAAGTCTGAACCTTGACAACAAAGAAGCAGCACCTGACTGGATCGCCCTTTAATCCAATCCTTTACCTTTTTAAAAACCAGATAACCATGTAGTGTTCTAAAAATCCAGTTTGTCAAAGATATATTGTTTTGGGAAAGTTAATACCTCTTTGTGTGTGCCCCCGCCTTTCACATCCACTCATGAAAATGTGATCTTATGATGTTACACGGAGTAGCAGGGCGTGCCTTTGTTGTTTTTGTTTCCTGGGCTGAATGTGAGCGTGTTTCTTGTCTCGGGAGATTTGCTTGTGTGTCTATCTTACCTGGCTGAACTGGGTGTGGCTGCGTGTCATTGTCTTCCCACACTGGGTGTCTTTGTGTCCAAGGTAGGGCAGCAGCTTCAGAGGAGACTACTGTTACATAGGATGTGTTTTACTCTTCTTTATTGCAGTTTTAAACACTTTTAGATCTTTTTTTTTTTTTTTTTTAGCTCATTTACATCGATTTAAATGAACTGACAGTGAATCCTTTAAAAGTTGCACATGATCTTCAGCTAAGCTTTGCTTTAATCTGAAACACTTCAAAACTTCCCGTTGGGAGCTCATATTGATAAAGCTGCAGCTGATTTATTGAATCATTTATGGTGTCAGCTTGAGGAGTGTTTTTGTGTGTTGTCTGAGGAGGCAAGTTCACCATGGGACCTATAATTAATTTAAGGCAGGGTTCTGGTTGAGTGAATAAATTAATTCAGACAGGAATTGTAGAGAAAAGTTGCTTCAATCTGATTTTGGGATACAGACTCACACAGTGCACCTGGCAGTAATAAAATAATACTCATAAAATTAATGTATCTCTCAGTTACTGGCTTCCAAACTGAAAACTTACTTTTTTCTCTTTTATTTACAGATTCCACCCAGTCTGTTATCCTACTTTAAGTTTAGTCTTATTCAGCTTTCACTTTGAACTGACACAAGACTGAATCTGTGCTCCTACATCTCATTTTTATAGAAAAGCTCGCCTCTGTTGCTCAGCTTGAAGGAAACCGAGTGCATGAAGCTTCCACTGGCACTAATATGCATGCAAAAACAAAACCAGAACTCAGGGTGTATTAAATGTACTAAATAAAAAACACAACACCAGAGAAAATCATTGGAGATCAGCAAAGTAGTGGCTTTAATTTACCTCCTTGCCCAACGTTTTAGCAATAATTGAAAGACGCTTCATTTCAGAAGAAAAAAAAAATGACATTTTTAGTTATCCTGTTATTTTTTTGTAAATATTTGTGTGTCCTGCCATTGTCGGCGATGCTAGTGTGCTGCAGGGCTGAGCGCTTAACAGCCATTCAGTAAATACAATTTCCTGGTTGTGATTGTGCTTTTACAAAACAGTGAAACAGCCTTGAATGCTTCTGCATGCAAAAACTGAAATTGAATTTTTATTAGTATTTATCATAGAAATGATTACAATAAAAGCCATTGTCGTGGATTAAGCAGCAGTTTTGAATTGTTTGACTTCAACTCTGTTGTGTTCTGTGAATGTAAACAGTGCGTGCAGGAAAAAGGCCACAAAACATGAAACTATACTGGTTTTCAGATCTGCTCCAGCAGCTATTCGGCTAAAAGACTCTTTAATCTTGTTAAAGAAAAAAATAGAATAAACACGTAACCTACTTGACAAATCTCTTTAGCCTCCAAGTTCTTCTGTATTTAGACTAAAATCACGTGAAGTTGCAGCTGTGATAAGTGCATGTTGTCTTTACCCAACTTGATCATTAGGATCATTTTGCTGATGGCGACTAATAATTACAAACAAAGATTTCAGTGTGAAGACGAGCTGATGCAGTAATTCAGTTTAGGTTAACGTATAGACAGAAACTGCATCTCACCCGAGGAAAAAGTTATCTTTACACCTCATTTAGATGAGTCATGACATAAAATTGCAGCATTGAAAGCCTAGAAAAATACTCATTGAGGTCTGCAAAACTCTTAAAAAGAAATATCCATAACTTTCTCTAAAATGAGTTTAATTGTTTGAGTCAAGCTGCTGGAAAATTGGTACGGATGAAGATTAAAAGATAATGTGCCAAAGTTTCACAAACCAGCCCAACACAGCAGTTTTTCTGTAATTGGAAGGCACGGATGTCTGACTTTTAGGAGCGGGTGTCCTGTGGAGGTGGACCGCTGCTTTGTTTTTCATTTTGATCACATCTTAAAGGCCAGAGCTGCTTTCTTTTTAGCTTTCAATCTAATAAATGAACCATGCCAGATTCTTCATCCCTCATTATCCTGTTAAAATCCATCTAAGAGAGAGATAAAGTAAAAAACCCAATTACCTGACTTTATCTTTTTTAGCAAAAAAAAAGAAGTTACCACATAATTACAAGCAGGCTACAAATCTCTCAAATATCCAACATAATTCTCTCTCATTTGATGCGTGCTGATGGTCACAGGTTTGCTCCAAGCTCACTCAACTTAGATTGTGGTGTTTAGTGATGCACGATGAGAAAAATATCCACTGATACAATAACCAATAATTTTCTGCTACCGATACCAATAAGTTCATATTTTGAAATTTAACATATTCTTCATATGATAAGGTAATAAGGTTCATATGCCCTTATAAGGCCATATGAAATTGTTTTTTTCTTAAATCTGTTTTACCACAACCAATACCGATAACCAGGTTTCTAGCTGCTAGAGACATCAGTATGTTTTTTTTTTTTTCATTAATTTATTTATTCCGGAAAAAAAATCATAAAAATATAAAGGAAATTTGGATAAAAGATAAAGTGAATCAAAAAAGAAAAAAGAAGATGATCAACAAATAAACAGACAAAGCATTGAAAAAAAAATTTAAAATGAAAAAAAACCCCACAAACAGCATAATAGCATCAACAAAATAAGATTTGTCTACTTTTCCCCTCTCTTCTCCCATTGCCCTCGTATGTCTCACCTAATTATCATTAACCAATATGTTGCACGGTGGGTGTGGCTCTATGTTGCTCCCATGCCCCATGGATTAGAATAAAGAAAGAAAAACAAACAAAAGTTCGCCACCAAAAAGCCGCTTTTATTTATTGGTAAATTATATTGATAATGTCTTATTTACAATGTAATATTTCTGTGTTACATCATTTTACAGGGACAAAGGATGAAAACTTCCCTTTTGACTTAATCTGGCATATTTAGAATTTTTCCTTTTATTTTTATATGCTCTGTCCCTATCAAATAAACAAATAAAATTGGAAAAATATCTGCCAATATCAGCCAATCCCAATCAAGGTTATGATAGTTTGAGATTTTTCATTAGTTTCAGTTTTTTTTTAGTTTTTATTTTTTTGTTTTTCAATTTAGTTAGTTTTTTGAGCAGGTTTGCAAGTTTTTATTAGTTTTTATTTTTTGGAAAATGCTTATTTTTAGTTCAGTTTTTTTAGTTTTAGTTTTAGTTTTTGGGGATTTTCTTTTCGTAAATTATAGGTATTTGTCTGGCGTGACATTGAAAATCATCAGAAAGTCACTCGAAATAAAAGTAAAGTGAATAAATTAAATAGAAATATATTTCATATCAGCCTAAAAACCTTATCTTTTAAATAAATTTACAAAAACTAAAACTAAGGATGGTTTTGCAAAAACTTTAGTTAGTTTTAGTAAGTTTTTTAAAGACACAATACAGTTCAGTTTTCGTTTTTTGAAAAACTTTCACTTTCATTTTTATTTCGGTTAACGAAAATATTTTTTTAACTTTAGTTTTTGTTTTTTGTTAGTTTTAGTTTACTATGATAACCTTGATCCCGATATCGGCTCCTTTTTATCGTGCATCACTAGTGTAGTTTATGTGAAATTTCTTCTGCTCATGTTTTTGATTTCTCACAACTTTGCACCCACAGATGAGACTGAAACTGAAGCCTGCACCACAACTACAAATACCAAATGCAAATGCAGACCAGGGACCTTCTGTGCTCCAGATCAGGCCTGTGAAGTCTGCAAACGCTGCGCCAAGTGAGTGTCATCTACCTGTCGACCTCCAGTGGTTTACAGCTGCTTTTACTGCCACCTCGCCAGGCAACTCTACAGTTTTGTTTATGCAGCCAGTTTAGTGACTCATCAAAATAATGGCTTGTAAGCTGTTTGGTTATGCGGCTAATAAACTCTGTAAATCCCAGCAGAAGAATCAGACATCCACAGCACGACTCATGCAAGCTTTTTTTGGATGTTTTACTAACGTGTGAAATGTTCTGTTGCTACTTAATCCCAGGTGTAAAGCGGGTGAAGAGGAGGTGACGAAGTGCACCCCTGATTCTAACACGGTGTGCAGGAAACGGGATCCATCTCCCACTGAAACCCCTCCAGCACCCCCACCACCCACCTCCGCCTCTCCCACCAGCATTGGTAATTTTAACCAGTCTTGTTGCTAAACTTGAAAAAATTGAATTTAGCTGCACCTTTTCACTAATTTGAGTTTGTTTGTCCAGTGTTCCCAGTCCTCATATTCCTGTTGATCCTCATCATTGCTGTGCTGGCCGGCTTGGCTGCGTGGTGGTTTCTAATCAAGCACCATTCATGTGAAATACCATGTGAGTCTGCATTTATTGACTAGCTTTGCTATCATGTCTCCTGATTTAAATGTTTCCTCATGCTGTTCTCCTGCTTTTAACAGGGTCAAAGAGCACCTGCGACACCGGTGAAATAGTAAAGATTCCCATTGTAAGTTATTACTGCTTCTTCTTTTGTGTTTCTGGTAATGTAGATAATCAATGGTACAAAAAGTCACGAGTTTCTGTCCTCCATATTTGTTGTGGTTAGGATGAGAGTGGAGCCACGGCGGAGGAGAGACAGAATAACCAAAACGCCGGTCTGGAGGGCGAAGAGTCCCGGCCGGAGTCCCGGCCTCTGCTGCAGGAGACTCAGGCCGGAATGACTAAGGCTTCCCCTCCCCTCGAAGATGAAGACCGAGGACTGGGGGACAGCTTGCCCAACACCACCAGCTCATCTCAGACCAGCCTATCGGGTCTCCCCACCGCAGTTTCCTCCGGCAGCACCCCACACCAGAGTCCCACTGCTCTCAGACTGCTGTCTACAGACATGGTGAGGAGAGATGGTACAAATCTCTCATATCTTTTATATTTTGTCCCAATCTGAAAATTTTAACGTCTTGTTTTCCCTGTAACAGGATGACCCTCTACGACATCGACTGGTCCCACTACAAGGTGAGATTCCTGCTAGAAGAGAGGAAGGGGAGATTTCCTCTCTTATCATAATGATGTTTGTTAGGCTATTTGAATCTTCTCCCTAAAAGGCAGATATCCTCACACACAAAACAGCAAAGTTCACTGCAATTCATGCCAAACCACAGTGAAGTCAAATAAACCTCCACAAGATCTCACATTTGGTGCTCGATAGATTACTAATCTCATGATAGTCAGGCTGGATCTGAGCCTGCAGGGCGCTGGAACATGCCGTCTTTTTTACTGTTGTTTGTTTCTCATGCTCAATTTAAGAGAACATGGCTTTGCAGATTTTTTTGATCCTCTACTAAATACTTAAAGTTGACGTCCCCTGAAGGGACATGAACTGAAATGTGCTGATTGTTTACAGACTCGTACAGAAACAATGGCTATACTGTTACCATATGACAGAAATATAGAGATTTTAACCAGCAGATTAGCTTGTATTGATAATCCATTATATATCCATGGAAGGAGAATACAAATTAATAAAAAGACTAAATAAACACTGGTGTATTTATCTATATTAAAGATAGACCGATACATCAGCCGGCCGATATTTCATACCAATATTTGTGTTTTTTTGCAAATATCTATATCCACTTATCTATATCAAGGATAGACAAATACATCGGCCAGCAAATGTTTTAGGCCAATATTTGTGTTTTTTTTGAAATATTTGTATCTTTATTAAGGATAGTCCGATACATTGGCTGGCCGATATTTGCGTTTTTTTTTTTTTCCCCATATATCTCTTATTGATTTATCTTTATCAAGGATAGACCAGTACATCGGCTGGCCGATATGTTAGGCCGATATTTGCTGTTTTTTGCAAATATCTGTATCCATTTATCTATATCAAGGATAGACTGATGGATCAGCCAGCCAATATTTTAGGATGATATTTGCGTTTTTTCCATATATCTATATCCATTTATCTTTATCAAGGATAGGCCGATACATCGACCAGCAGATATTTGCTGGGTTTTTTTGTTGGTTTTTTTTTTTTGCATATATCTCTATCGATTTATCTTCATCAAGGATAAACCGATACATCAGCCGGCCGATATTTTAGACCAATATTTACAGTTTTTTGTTTGTATTGGCATTGGACGATATGTTGTGTGTTGGCCGATACCTCCAGGCATAATTTACAGACAAGCATCTATACAGGCATCAGTTTTTTATCAATGTATTGCACGTTTGATGTTTCTTTTTGATATTGTTACAAGCACACTTTTTCTCATATATATTTATTTGAAGTGCTTTGATTCTTTTTTGTTTTTATCATTAAAGAGTTTTCAAAATTTGTTTTTTATTGTGTCATATTAATTTTGTAGTCAAATGCAGTATTAGCCCCAAATATCGGCAGGTTGTGTCGGCCATCGTCTGGTTTATGAGAAATTATTGGTATCAGTCCCCAAAAAAATCCTTATCGGTCAATCCCTAATCTATATTTATCTCTGTTTTTCAGGGTCAGAAAAATCCCTGAGGAAGAGCTTTGACTTGTTCGACGAGTATCTGGATGTCCGGATCCACAACAAGTTCTTCAGGATGATCGGCATCAGCGACAACCACATTCGGATCGCGGAGAGCGGCCCTCCCGGCGATAAAGTCTATGAACTCCTGAAGAACTGGATGCAGAGGCAGGGACTTAGAGCAGACATCAACGACCTGTTGGAGGCTTTGCTAAGTATGGACCAGCGACGCTCGGCCGAGTGCATCGCCTCCGCCGCCCTCAGAAAGGGCTACTATAAGCACGTAGACACACCCTGAAAGCCCAAGTATCAGGGACTCCAAATGAAGTAAACACAAAAGTACTTGTCACAGGAACAACTTTCAAAAAAAAAAAAAAAGAAAAAGCACATAGACACTGTGGGTGGACGCCGTGTCTCATGAACAGGCTTACCTCTTTGTGGCTGACTAGCCATGCTTTTAAAGCCAGTAGATATGAACAGAAAAAAGGGGAAAGTCGTGCTGGATTGGTCGGCAGTCTGACGATTTTCAACACTTGCCAAATGCTGACGTTTAGCGATGTAGTTTCGTGGTGAAGTTCAACGACCATGACGATTTTAAAAGAAGCCAAAAAACATGAAGGCATGGACCTCCACAGGCAGACCTGGTCGCATGTTTAAGGCTCCTGAGAAGCAACGTGCAGCCAAATACTGAAAGCCCAGAAGTCTCCGTCTGCGTGTCCTCCAGCCACGTCCCGAGACACTACCAGGAGACGAGGATATACACTGGTTTGTAGGAGTGGCATTAGCTATGTCACTAATGCTGTGCCTCTTTGATGCACTGACCTCTGGCACATGTAGGATTTAAAACAAGTCATGGTGTATTTGTTTTGTAGATTTAGCTTTCTCTCATATGATATCTATCAGTCCACAAGCATTTTCCTGACTGGTGAGAAAATATTGACTGTTATTAACATGCATCCCTACTAACCCCTACTTCTTGTTTGAAATTCACTTAGGTTTATTAGTTTTTCTACAACTTCATTATGTTCCTCAAGCTTAATGATTCAAAAATGTTGTAAGTTTTGTTCACATCAGTCTTCCAGGCTTGTACATGTTCAGTGTTATCACTCACACACATTGTAGAAAGATTTCCTCTGTTGGAGCAACTGTTGTAGTGTAGTGAATTGTTTCCAGAATATTTCGTCGTAACTTGGAGAACTTCAAAGGTCATTTTATTTATTGACATATTTATTAAATGAATGAAACTTATCTCTCATTATTTATAGCATTGCAAAAAAAAAAAAAAAACGACCCCGGAAACAACACACGTGCTCGCGTTGTTTGTGTTGTGATGTTTAGCTACGGGGCGAAATGACTGAGATCCAACCTTTTCAAGTTGTAGTAGAAACTCCAGCTCTGTCCCTGCTCGCTGCTCTGAGTTCACTACAACGCTCCGGTCAGGGATTCATTCATTTCTTCACATGCAAGTTTCCGCTGCACCCGGATCTGGGACGGTCCTGAAGCTTCCATGATGCCGAAGGCAGAATGTATCTTTTCCAGTCCTTGGAAAGCTCGACTGTTTTGGTGAATCTGACCAAACGGTCCTTTTTACACATGTCTGCGGTGACATGGGTGCAGGTACGGATTGTTTCGTCTTGATTAGACTCGGACAGGATGAAGGAAACCTTTTCTGGATTTTTTTATTTTATTTTTTTTAAAAAGCTCAAATTTATTTCTCCAAATCCGCCCCATGTACACACGTCCCAACAGCATGCAAGCCTCATGAAGTGTATATGTATAGATGCAGCTGTACTAACACACCAAAATGAATTTAATGAGGCTATTAAAGATAACGGTGATGTCTTGTTTTTATTCTGTGCCCATTTTCTGCATCTTTTTGTGTATAAAGCAGAGTTACAGAGTTATATATTGTTGCTGAAGAGTGATGCTACAGTGCTGGCACTGCCATCTACTGATAGACAATAAAAATGCAGCCTGCATCAATTTCTAGGGACCTTAAGTGCTACTCTCAATCTCCCTTTTTCTCTTCCAAATCATCCATTTTTCAACTCTGAATTCATCTTAGCCTGAAGCAGCATAGCAGTAATAAGGCTTAAATGCATGTTTTGTTTTCTCTAGCAAAATGTGTGTGTACATCTTTTTCTGTCATCACAAATCTAAGCTGTTTAATGAACTTCCTTTTACTTGTACAACTTTCTGTTCATTGTTACGCTATTTCTCCCTTAGTTATTGTTTGCTAGACATGGATTTCAGATATAAACCATGCAAATACGTCAAAGCTGTTTTTACGTCAATTTCAAATAAATCTTTTGTACAGATATTATTGGTAATGTTTCATTTTTTGCACACATCATATGCTATTGTGGAATTTCTAGTCCTTCATATGCCACTAATGAAACAAAAAGATCTCTAAAAGTCATCTATCATTATCATTTTATCGGTACCAATATTGATACTGCTTCTTAATACCAATATTTATCATAAACATTACAAGATGTTAAAAGATCCCAAGGTCGAGAACACTTGTTTGAACAGTGTTTAGGCCTGGATGTAAAGGTAGGTGAAGGACAGCTGTGTGTCTGTCTTCCTCCTCCATGATTACATGACTCCATCGTGATTATGCTATGGTGAGGTAGACATTCAAAAAGTATCAATAACAGTATCATTTGTGCAGAATCTTAAAGGTACAGTATGTTAAAAAAAAATCAAAGGTCAGTGGTGTGTTGAGTGGTGGTAGCAGCACTGGAGCACCAGGCTGTCTTCACCATTCCTTTTTGTATAGCTCAGTTATTGGCTGTGAGAATTTGTGCTTGTGTTGTGGGTGTATTAGTGATGGAAAGAAGCGAATAAGGGAACTGTAATAGTTTGTGAAATGGTGCAGTAACATAGCTATTTAAATACAGAAGCTAAAGAGATGATTGTTGACTTAGGAGGAGAAGAATAAGAGATAGTCCTGTCTACATCCTGGAAGAGGAGGTGGAGGTGGTAGAGAACTACAAATACCTTGGAGTTCAGCTGGACACAGACTCGATTGGAAATGCAACTGTGACTACATCTACAAGAAAGGTCTGAGCAGACTCTCTTTTAAGGAAGCTAAAATCATTTAATGTCTGCAAAAAGATGTTGCAGATCTTCTATAAGTCTGTGGTAGAAAGTGCAGCTTTGCAGCATCTGCTGGGGCAGCAGCATCAGAACCAGAGACTTGAAGAAACTAAACAAGCTGATCAAGAAAGCTGGTTCTGTGCTGGGGATAACTCTGGAGCCGCTGGAGCTGATTGTTCAAAAAGAATGCTTCACAAGCTGATGAAGATGATGGAGGACACTTCCCATCCTCTCCACAACACGGTGAAGAATCAACAGAGTGTGTTCAGTGGGAGGCTGCGTCAAGTTCGCTGTAGGACGGAGAGATACAGGAATTCATTCCTGCCAGCAACCATCACCCTAAAGAACAAGACTAACTGACTTTTTGTTTATTTATTTAAAAAAAAAAAAAAAGTGAGCTTTTACAATACTGAATTTCCCTTCGGGGATGAATAAAGTATTTTTCATTTCATTTCATTTCATTCATTCAAAATATGATGTATATTTCAAAACTATGTTTCTATTGATGTGTAATCGCTGCACTAGAATAGCTGTGAGGTTTATTTTTTAAGAATGAGTCATTTATATCTACTTGTTGGGCAGTGCACATATGGAAGCTGCCATATTTGTTCCACCATTTTAACTATAGTGTCGCTGAATGGACAAAACAATATGAGTGAAGTGAGAACCCTTTGAACTTTATAACTGCTGTACTAACTTTGTTTAAGGGAAGTTACATCACTGTTTGGGATCAGTGATGCCTTAAAAGACAAAAAGTAGTTACTCATAGTCCAGTCATAGCTACACCTGAGACCACCGGATCTACTCAAAGATAAAAGTTTTTATGTCTGGGAGAATTTTGGCCACTAACAGCCACCATACATTCACAACAGTGCTGGAATATAAAGGCATCTGAAAGAAGACATCTTTTCTTCTCTACCACTACTGTAGATGTCAGTAATTCTTACATACTGTACCTTTAACGATGCCCAGGTATCATTAAGATTAGAAACCGTTACCCAACGATACTGGTACTCAGTATACATCCTTAGTCTTCAGGATTTCATAGTTTTAAACAGAATTATCTCACATCACAGTATATATTAATTATATAAAATATTGTAAAGATTCAGCTTTAAAGTTCCAAGAAGATATTGAACACCATAGATTGCTGACAAACTAGATTTAGACAAGTTAAAAAAAATGACCATCCAGCATCACTATGGGAAAAAAAAGATGAGTATTTTTATGCAGGGTTCTTGCAGGGTCTTAAAACGTATAAAAAGGTCTAACTTTTCAATTTAAGGCCTTAAAATGTCTTCAAAACAGCAGGCTTTTCATCCAAGGTCTTAAATTTGATTTAGACAAGTCTTAATTTTTTACTTTTATTAATTCCCGAGAAGCATTGGCCACAAAGAATATGCTGAATAAAACGCAGCAATCAGAAGTTGATTCTGTCCGTCTTTCCTTCATACAGTACCAGATTATTGAATTGTTACTTTTTTTAATGCAAGGAACTTTTAAATTGCTAAATGAATCAAAAATGTTTTGAATTTCTGGGATCATTTGAAGGTTTCTGGTCATGTATCATTTTGTTCTTAAATTTAATTAATAAAGGTCTTAAATTTAACTTATTTATGAGTCATTCTGTCTGTACAGAGAGAAGAAAAATACCACTTTCCCAGAGTTGCATCTGTGTGTGAGAGAAGGCAGATAAGAGCCTCTCACCGGACGAGACGTCAGGGTCAAACTAACCTGCGGGCTGATTCCTCCAGGAGCCAATGAAAGCTGGCCTCATCCCCAACATATTAAATACAAATCAAAGAGGGAATTAAAGCAGGTACGGGTGATCTGCCTTTTTACTGACATACATCCTGTATTTATATACACTCAGGATGTTTACATCTTGTATTTTTGTCCATTTGACGGCTTGAAAGTACTTTGGTACACACAGCACATATCCTTCTAAAACACACGCTTGTACACTGATGAACGCTTCAATGACCACTTCAGGGCCAATTGTGTATGTTAGCCAAGGACACTTTGACAGGTGGGAGTAGAAACACCAACCTGCCAACAGCTGCTGCACCTCCTGAGCCATGTCCACCGGAGTCTGAGTAAAACGTTGCGTTTCATCTTAAATAGTTCTCCTCAGGGCCACGACGTAATGACAACACAGAAATGTTATGGCTGTAATCACTCCTGCTGGACCGCGCTGGATGGGAATGATGGAGAACAAAATCTACAGTACTCAAATAAAAACATCCCAGTTAACTTACTGGCTTTACTGGGCAGGACTTCTGCATGATGGTGGCTTTATGTGACTGAGTCTTGGTGTCATATAAGTTCAGAATAAACTTGGATGGATTTTGTCTGACAACTTCACCAAGAAAAATCTGTTTCACTGTTTATATGAATATATTTCCAAAACTATGATTTGTAAAATTCACACATTTAAACAATGACTGTACGTAAATATAAAGTAGAAAATGTAATGCCAATGGCAACAAAATATAGACATAAAACCTTTGTACACAGACTGATAGTTAATATACAAACTAGAAATATTACAATAAATACAATAGATAAATGAAGAAATAATGATGAACTGTTCTGGCTGCGTTTTATATACTGGCCTGTAGGGGTCACTGTTGGGTCAAATAATAAAAAAAAGATCATTAAAAGTAATCTCTATAGGGTCACAAAGGTTTGGTGTTCCCTTTTTAATTTAAAACTTCAGGGTCTTCAGTTCTTCATCAAGTTCTTTTTTGGGGGGCACAAACGTATTTTTAAACATCATTGGTTTGTGATCATTTGAGGTTCTTCAGTTTATTTCTTTCAGTGAGATGCTGAATGTAACTGAGAAGATTTTCCTGTTTGCTTCTTTTTTTTCCGCTCTGTTTCCTTACTGTCTTCCTCTTCGCTGTGTCTCCGTCTCTGTCTCTCATAATACGGGTAGAAATTATTCTGGACTCTCTTCAGTACTCCATTGAAGTAATAGAAGTGATCATTTTCATCATGATTGAGCGGATTGTGGTGACCGGCTCTGCTGGGATCTTTCTCCAGCTCTCCTGCTTCTGGAGCTTCGCTTGTGGAAAATATTTTAGATGCCGGTCCTCTGAGTCTGTCCATGCAGTGTTTCCATCCAGCTTTGGTGCGATGGATCAAACCTCTGCAGACTGGCACTGTGTCACCTGTCGTCTGTAGAGTGAGAAATTAAAAAAAAAAAAAAAGGTGATCAGTTGGAAAATGTGATTATTTAGTTTCTGAAAATGCCGTATGTCTGACAGACAGAGGCTGAAACATGAAGAAGCAGCAAGCCTGACTTTATTCTGAGGTGACACCTGCAAAGCTCCTTGAAGTACACAGACGTTAACATCTTAAAGGGAGGCTATGTATTTTTTAGAAGTGGTTGAAGGACAATTTTCTTTCTTTTTTTCAAACTTATTTCTCAGAGTTTATACATGCATTTACTCACCGGTAAAATTTCTGTATCACTTTGACTCCTTCGGAAGATATTACGTTGAGTCACCCTTCAGCGTACATCCATATAATGGGCGAGACGGGGCAGCCTCTATATAAGGCCTCACCTGCAGCAAAACTCAAATCATTTCACCAATACTTTAAGTAGAAGGAACTTAAGAATGAGCACTATTGTCCTGTGAGTTCAACTAAATATTTTCCGAAGGAGTCAAAGTGATACAGAAATTTTACCTGTGAGTAAATGCACATATAAACTCCTAGAAATAAGGTCCAGGTTGAAAAAAAAAAGAAAGTTATCCTTTAAGCAAACAGTTTAAAGCAGCCACTAACTTGCAACTTTTAGATGCATCTCTTCTCCAACACCTGAATCAAACTAATGGCTCATTACCAGGCCTCTAAAGAGCTAAACCATGCACATGAGGTAATTCAGGTGAGATGGAGAAATGATGCATCTAGAAGTTGCAGGATCCTGGGTCCCGACAAAGGGGCAAACTCCATTGGAGAACTCTAAGCGTACTTCCGGGTTGCCCAAAAATTGCAGTTCTTTCTTCATCCACCAGGGGATGACTCCAAAACAGAGCAAATCCTCATAGACTCTCATGTTAAAAAGACCAACTTCACAGCAGAAATAAACATGTTTACAGCCTTCAAAACATCATTTTTGGTTTAATAGGTCAAGTTTACCTTCATGTCAACAATGACGAGGGTGAATTCTTTTTATAACTCATCCGTTTCGATGTTGTTTTATCTTGAAAATACACATAAAAAAGGGCTTGTCCTTTTGATTGACATGCGACAGACCTGATGCCGGCCTGCCGACCAGTAGCTAACAGTTAGCTTCTTGTTTGCTCTCAGTAAGGTCTCAGTCTGCAGCAGAGTAGCAAAATGGTGGTTTTTAGCAGCTAACAGCAAGTCCAAACATGCCTTATCTTTATCCCGCCGCTCAGGAGGCTAATCTTTGTTAGCTCCTGGTAGTTTTGAGTTAGCTCGGTTTGCGTATAGCCCAGAGTACGTCAGCTATCAATCATTTGCCCAGAGGCCGCGTTTTGCCCATTTTAGTATGTTCCGGGAGTGACGGCACATGTGATACGGCAAGATGGAGACGGTGGGACACGCCCAACTGTCTTCACTTTCCCCTATTCAGACGAGGCCGGATACTACGTCCATGTTTGTTACAGTCTTTGGTCTCAACCAAAGACTGTAACAAAAGAAATGGACAAAAGGATACGCCCCTACACAGTATGTATAATTTCAAGATTAAATAACATATAAACAGATGAGTTATTTAAAAAAAATCAGCCCTTTCCCTATTAAACCTAAAATGATGTTTTAAACCAGACTGTAAACATGTTTATTTCTGCTGTGAAGTTGGTCTTTTTAACATGGGAGTCTGGGGATTTGCTCTGTTTTGGAGTAGCCTCACTGTTCTGCAGCAGAGTTTGCCCTTTGGTCTCAACTGGACTTACCACCATTAAAATGGCTTGATGTTAAATTTACAAATTGGTTTTCATTTTGAAAAAAAAAAAAAAGCAGAGTAAAACCTTTTAACTGTGTCGGCCTGTATCCACTTCTATGCTGAGTTAAGCTAACTGTAAGCTAGCTGTTTTCACAATAAGCCTACATAAAAAAAGACCTCCTGGTCTGAGTGAAATGAGGCCAGAGTGCAAGCACCTCCAACCTCCAGCTCTTAAAAGAGCTCAGGCGGTACAGAATTAGCCTTAGATAGCCTCACAGCGGACAGAAACTCATGAACACTCACTAACACATGAACTTGCCTTCAGTTGGAAACTATATCTGGCATTAAGTCCCACAACGAACAGCTCTACGGTAAATATAAGCCTTTATTGCCTCCAGCTCTGCAGATGTAGTCACTAAGGATCGCCTCTCCTAGTCAGAGGCCAGCCAGTTTCCAGCCAGTAGCTATAAACTTAGCAAATAATTGGCTGGGAAGTGAACAGACCTTAAAAGAAGCAGCTGGACATTAAAAGGAGCTGCAACTGTAAGCAGAGTCATGTAAACCTGGTATCCTGGTGGAAAAGCTAGTTTTTACTGAGGATTGTGCAGACAGGGAAGCAATCATGAGGACGGGGCTGGAAAAGCACTGTAGTTCCACTTATAAGGAAACTGGCCATGTTTGTCATAGAAATGTGGATATGCAGCCCTGCTCACCTTTGAGTGATTGTCTGCAGCTTCTTGTACGGCCTCTGAAGGTTTTGACAGTGTCTCTCCAGGGTTCTTCTGATCTTTTCCTTCAGTTTTGTCCCAGTTCGTTGGAGCTCCGTCTTCATTATCCATGCCTCTGTGAAGTTTTGTTGCAATTGTTGGGATGTCTTCAATCATCCTGAGGCCCCAGAGCATGTTTTTCGTCATAGTTAGTGTACTTTCTGTTGTATATTTGAGGAATTTTGGCCCATTATCTGTCTGGAGCTCTGGTGTCCTTGCAGTCTGTGAGCTCTGGACTGTGCTCAGCTGTCCATCAGCTGTCTCTGTGCTAATTTCATTGATTGCAATTGTTTTTTGTGTTTCTGTGTTTACTTCAGAAATTCCTGTTGTAGTTTCAGTTTGCATCATTTTAAACGAGAGAGGTGGAGGTGTAACTGATTCTGCTGATGTCATATTTTCGTCTTTGATGTGATGTATGCTGACATTTTTCTGAGGCGCGTCAGTAGCTGCTGGGTGCTCTGTAGTTCCTTCAGCTACACGTTTAGATGATCTCAAACTAATCATTTCTCTGCTTTCCATTGCATATAATTCTAAGAAGTGGCTTGAGCATTTAGATTTTGATTGGTCTGCTTCTGGAATAAAGTCCTTGATGGCTACGGTGATGGGTGGGGGGCCACCCACATCCATCTCTGTTTTCCACCTCAGTTTCCTTATATTATATGTTTCTGTTTGCATCTCTTGCAGGAATAACATGATCAAAGCTTCTCCTTTATCAGACAGCACGTGCGTGATGTTGATATCATCATGATGTGTTTTTTGTGGACTGTGTGTTTGCCGTATGTATGCTAATATCTTTTGGCTCCCATTCTTAATAATATGTGCGTGTGCCTCTAGGCATCGGAGTGTTGCTTCTGTCATGATTATCTTCCAAATAAAATATTTATCGTTATCCTCTTGAGCAGGCCTGATTACATATTTTGGCCTTTTTATGGGTCTTTTATTCTCTCTGGATCCCAACAGGAGTTGTCTCTGAACATAAAATCCACTTGCATTCCCAGCAGCTTTTAAAGAAAGTTGTTTCTGGAATTTTTTTTGTAAATCGGAGCCTTTATCCAGGTCCAAGTGCTCATTTGTCTTCATAGCAGTGGCCGGTTGTCTCTGTATCTCTAACTGGGATGTATCTGAATTGTTCGTGGGGCAGCTGCCAGATTGCAGCGTTGTTAATTGGCAGTCATGACTGATTAAAAACCATTTCCCATCATGTTGCATGAGCATTTTTATGTCCACTGCTCGCTTTGTGTTTTGTTTTTCTCTTACTTGTGGCTGTGCAGCCTCCTGTTTTGATGCTGCCTTGATGCTCATTGCTGTTCTTGTCTCACCATCTTCTGCACAGCGGGAAATGATCACAGCTGCTGCTGTGCAGCATCTTTTTGTCAGCATTTCCTGCAGCTGAGTAAAAGTGATCGGTGCCCAGTTCTTGGATTTCTTTAGCACAAAAGCAGAAAAATCGTTGCCTGAGGTGGTGGACTGATGGCGCAACCGTGCCGATCGAGCCTCAAGGCTACTCCTGATTATATCCACGGCAATGTGACTAATTTTGAAAATTACATGTCGGGCTGGTAGGTTGTTCGACATTGCTGGAAAAGTTAGGACACGATTTCCCTCTTCATGAGATGGAGACACAGCCTGAAGTGACAGGAAAGGAAGATGGAATTAGTCACAAAACTGCGAGCAGACAAATGCATGAGCCATGAGCTATAAAAACAGACATTTCAAGCTCACTAGCAGCGAGGCTCTGGGATCAACCAGAGTCCAGACTGAAATATCCATCTACAAGACAGAGTGGCTGGAGGCTTCATCTTGCAGAGGCAGTCATGGTTTCCAAACGATAAATCCTTAATGACTCTGGCGATCCCCTGACTTTTCCTCTTTTCTGGCACCACTTCCAGCTCTTAGTATAATGTAGAAAACTGGGACTTACGGCAGAGACATGAAGGTTTTATCCATGAGGCGAGTTGGAATAACATAGCTCAGCCTCTGGCTTCATCTTAGTTCCATCATTTGGTCAAAAGTTTGCCCAACACTTTGCAGTCCAATCCAACAAGGAAGATGTTTCCTCAAATTTAATCTCTTTATTCTCTCCTTTATTTTTCTTTCCAGTATGAGGTTGTTTATTATACTAACAATACATTTTAATTCTGGGCACCTTTCTTTACACTCAGTATACTCAAGATACATCAGATCAGATAAAATAAGTAGAAAAAAAAAAGAAAAAAACATTGAAATGGTGAAATACAACAAGCGACTAGTTCAAAAGGATCTTAGGGAGAAGCAGAGTTTGAAAAAAGATGGGATTTGAGTTTGGATCTAAAGAGAGGAAGAGAGTTGTCATTACAGATGGGGGAGGGGGGAGTGAGGCATGAATGGGGAACAGTGAGATAGGTGGAGGATCTAAGACTGTGAAAAGGTGTAGTAATGTGGATGGGATCTATTTTACTGGTTGTGGTATTTTGAAATTTACCGGATGCTTTACACTTTCCTGTGTCTGGTTTCCTGACTGGTCTTATCCGAACTGCAGAGTTTGACGCGTTCTGGGTGCCCCATCAAAAATAGACCCACCTTCCATATGTAGCATAGAGCAGGGTTCCCAAATCTGGTCTTATGAGGGCTGCAATCCTGCAGGTTTTCATTGTGTCCCTCCTCAGACACACCTGACTCATATTAAAGAGTCATTGTCCCCCCTGGACATCATTGGCTGTTGGGTCCATTTAATTTCACTCAGATGTGTTTGAGCAGGAACACACTGAAAACCTGCAACCTTGTGGCATAGATGCATCTGGGATGGATCCAGGATGCATGTCGGATGTGATGCCAATTAAACCACTGACTTGAACGGCCACTATCAACCCCAGAGGCCATGCCGCACACGGCACATGCCAGATACGGATGCGGTGTGAACTGGGTTTAACTTTTGTCTTATCTTCTATTTCACTGATGATTTCTGGATTCCCTGTCATTCCAATCTCTTTTGACCTACTACAAAAAAGTTCCTTAATTTTTCCTGATTGATATTCCCATGATGCCATTTTCAGAGTATATTAGCATGCAGACGTTACAGTGGTATGAAAAAGTTTGGGCACCCCTGAAGATGTTAATTATTTTCAATAATACTCTCTCATGACAGGATGCGCCTGTCTGTGAAGTTCGAGGCTTGATGAGCTCACCAAGCCAAGTTTGTCTTTTGACAAAATTTAACAAGGATGTCCATAATTTTTGCATCCTGTCTAATTTTATTTTGATGCATATTGCATCTTCTGTTAGTCCAGTAAACCTAATTTCATCACTGAAATATTGCTGTGTCCATGTATTTGACAGATCAAAGTGTTTTTGATGCAAACAGCCAATGAAAATAGTGGACATTTTCACGGGTGCCCAAACTTTTTCAGACAACTGTAGTATTGAAGCCAGAGTTGGTAATCCGGCTCAGAAATACTTTTTGTCATACTGGGTGAAATGGTCCTTCCATCCTGACAGTATCAATACATCATGTATTCATAAAAAAGAAGTGAAAAAATGAGACCTCTGTGAGAGCTGCAGGTCTGTAAAACCTTCACTTTCACACACTGACTGTCATGTATATTCTTTCTTATCTAATACATTTATGTCTGGACTGGAATCCCAACAATTACTTGATATACCATGATACTACCGCCGCCTAGTTACATAATTCATCTGTGTTTCATTCCGCATGCAAATCGTCCTGTTCCAGCCCTCCGTCTCACCTGGAGCTGCCGCCGTGCAGCTACAGTACAGAAGAACCCGGCAGAGCTTCAGTCAATGGCAACTGTTTGGCCTGGAAACAGTCTGTCCTCGTTTCTTTTGTGGTTTTTTGGTGACTTTAGTTTGTGTTAGTTTGGCTTTGCTTCTTAATTTGGGGGTTTTCAGGTGTTTTTGTTGTTTATTGGTTTAGTTGTTAGGTTCCCTTAAGTTGTGTTTTTTTTTTACACTGGGTTAGTTTGGAGTTGGGCTAGTTAAGCCTTGTTTTGTCATAGTTGTGTTTTTGAACACATTAAGGTTATTAGCTTATTAGTGCTGCTACTTTCCTTTTTGGTTCGTAGAAATCCTATTTTAGGTTTGTGTTGGTTTTCCCTCTTCAGTTTAGGCTTTGTCTGTCTTTGATTTAATCTATTTCAGCAGCATTTCTTACTCCATCTCCTTTTTTAGGTTTGTTTATGTCTTTAATTTACCTCAAAACTATTTTATTCCATCTTTTACATCCTGAAACCAGTCTTCTTGTTACGTTCAAACACCCTAGCAGAGTTTAGACGTAACAAAGTGGGGGCTCGTCCGGGATTTGCTTGTGGAATGAAACACATAACTAGGTGGCCGTAACACATGAAATCAGAGTTTTTCCGATACAGATACCGGTACTGAAAATGCCTCAGATACTGCCAAAAATGCTTGTATCGGTATCAGCAAGTACTGGAGTTCAGGCTCAAATCCGATACTTCGTCATTTATTAAAAGAGAAATCTATTTACTGGTTAGCTCTTCTTTGTTGCTCTAAACTTTGTGCCGTGCTGCAGCCTGCTGGTTTAAAAAGGCGAGAAAAAAACTGACCACCTGCCACCTATTTAACAATCTAACAGTTATCATGTTGACGGTGTAGCAGCATTTCACACTGGATTCTCCCACCAGCAAGACTGCATTTAAAAATAAACATCTTCAATTTTTTGTATGTTCATGTTTTACATGTTTAACCACAGCCAAGCGTTACTACAATGATCATATCACACGCGGTCATGCAGATGAACTATGATCTTTTTTTCTAACATATGACATATAGTGGTATTGGTACTTGGTATCGGTACCCATAACATAAGTATCAGAATCTGTATCTGGAGGTAAAAAAATGTTATGGGAACATCTCCACAGGAAATATCACTTAGCTTGTTACTTTGTGTGCTCGTCCTAGTTTACTGTTTCACACTGCGTTAAAAGTATTCCCTGGAAGCAGCTTTATGCTCTTTTTCTCACGGATAATTATTCCAAACAGATGTAGGAAGATGCGGCGTGCCAGATTTCTCTTACTTTTGCCTGTGTGAAATCACAACCCAGGCTGTGACTAAGTAATTAGCTTCCTGCTTGTAGGTAGCTTAATTTGGGGAATGCTTGGCTGCCTTGCAAAATGTCCCACCTGGAATGCTGATCATTCACGCATGCTGCAGCTAGAGAGCAGCAAAACAGAGGAAATGAAACGAGAGGCACGAGTGTAGACATCAGCTTGTGGAGGCTGCAGCTCACAACAGCAACAGTTTGTGTCACTTACTTTGATATTGAAGAAGATTTAAGCAGGAAACTGTTAGCGGATGAATAATGGCATTAAATTTGCATTAATAGAGAAACAAGCATACCAATGCAGGGAAGTTAATCCCATGGATAATTCCTGCCACATCCTGGTGAACATGCCCATGGTTGTTATGGACTCTGCATGTCCAGTCGTGCCTCCGGAAGCTTGCAGACCTGTACCCAGTTCGCCTCAGAAGTGTCTCCAGGCCTTTACTGGGAGTCTTCTGTCTCCTGAGGAGCAGTTTGCAGCACCAAGGCCTACTGAGGTGATCCATAATCCAGTCCCTGTCTCCGAGGGGACTCAGGCCAGAGACGAGCAGAGACACCAGCAGCAACCATGTCCTCATTGTGGTGAAAATAAAAGCTGGAAGGCAGCATAAAGCCAGGTGTATAGGGCTTTTATCATTTATCAGCTTTCTGCTTTACATATGTAAAACCATTCAGCTAACACAAGGACGTTCAGACGTGTGGCTAACATGAGCAGCACATCTGAATGCATTCAAATAGTCACTGAAGCCACATTCAGAGGTGGTCTGGGACACTATCATCCTTCCTGGGCTACACAGAGATGAATTATTTAATTATTATTAACTGCATAATGCTAACATGCACAAATCTAATGTTTAGTAGTGTTGCTTTAAAATGTTGTGCACCTGTACAGTTTGTAGTTCAGCTGCACACATTGCTTTAAAAGCAGGGAGATTTGGATGCTAACAAAAAAAATAGGTCATAGAGGACACTTTTAGACCTTTATTCTGATCAGCTATAATGGTAATGGGGTATTAATGGTTTCAATCTCACCACAAACTCAAAACTTTGAAGTGAACAACATACCCTGATATTAGTGAAAGCAGGTTTCTCTATTTGCCGTCCCTCCTGCAGGTTCAAGCGGAGGAGGAGAGGACAGTTTCCAGGAAAGAGGAGGCGATGTTTCGGTTGGATGAGCACCAAATCTGTTTGGGTATTTATCTGAGAATTAGCTTGCCCCATCCAAAGACAATAGGATAACGTGGTAGCAGTTTAATCATGATATTATCAATATTATTAATATTATCAACACAGATTCAATTCAGACTCATACTGTGTTGAACTTTAAAAAGAAAAGAGTACATTTTTATTTGTGGACTTTGGAACTTTAACTAAGAGTAGAAAAGTGAAAATTTATGCTCCTGGATCATTGAGTTGCTGTATAACTATGTTATTGAACCCCTACACTCGGGTTTATATTCCATAGTCGCTCATCTGACGGCCTTCTCTCTCCTCAAGGCCCATTTTAGGACTTGGGACAAGCTTCAGGCTATTTTACTGTAAAGTATTTCCAGGTCACAATCATGAGGATGGAGGACGGAGGGACCACGGAGGCTGGAATTAGAGTGATGAGTTGATCCTGTAGAGCTATCATTCCATGTTTGCATATTATCAGGCTGTATCCATAAGACACAGCGCTCAGGAGAGGCCAGCAGCTGCACGGCTTCACTTTCAGCTACCATCACTGCATCAGCAGGTAGGACTCACATTCGTTCTGGATCTGTTGCTTTTCCTTGAGTCTTTTTGGACAGTGCTAAATGTGCAGCATGGGGGATTAATAATTCTTAGGGGTGCGCAATAAATATCAAGCCGATATCAAGACGGAATTTGGAGGGGACCAAATGATATCAACTCAATAAGTTATTTGTGTGCAATTTGGGCTTTAACCCTGAAAGAAAACTTTTTCTTTCTTTCTTTCTTTCTTTCTTTCTTTCTTTCTTTCTTTCTTTCTTTCTTTCTTTCTTTCTTTTTTTTAAAATCAGATGCTCAGAAGTTAAAAATCCCAGTTTTTAGCTTGTCTTGCTGAGATATTGATATTTAGTAAAGAAAGCTGCTGCTTCACAGGTGAGACCCCAAGCTGCTTCCAAACCACTTTCCCTTCTTATTTTAGACACTAGCTGCTCCATACAGTTCACTGCAAAAACTCAAATCTTAGCAAGTATATTTTTCTCATTTCTAGACAAAATATCTCATCACACTCAAAATAAGACAAAATTGCTTAAAGAGAAACATTTCAGTAAGATATAAAATCTTATTTCAAGATGTTTTTTGCTTGTAATAAGCAAAACATTTCTGCCAGTGGGACAAGCAAAATTTTCTTGATGTCTTGAAATAAGATGCATTGTCTTAAAATAAGATCTTATATCTTACCGAAATGTTTCATTTTTAAGCAATTTTGTCTTATTTTGAGTGTGATGAGATATTTTGTCTAGAAATGAGAAAAATATACTTGCTAAGATTTGAGTTTTTGCACTTTTGATTTGGTATGATTAGGTATGTATGTGTGTTATCGTTATCAGTTATTGGTTTTGGCCTTTAGGAGCTGAAATTTATCAGTTAGCAGTATTGGTTTGAATAAAAAAGGTTATCATGCACCCCTAATAATTCTTGCTTAAAACATTGGAAAAGCTTCACTGTTTTGCATGCATCTCATATTATAGTGATATTAGAGGCACATTCTGGAGTTAAAAAGGTTTCTCTGCAATGTATAAAAATGAAAAGAATTTGAAAATAAAATAAAAAAGGTTGTCATGCATCCCTAATAATTCTTGCTTAAAACATTGGAAAAGCTTCACTGTTTTGCATGCATCTCATATTATAGTGATATTTGAGGCACGTTCTGGAGTTAAAAAGGTTTCTCTGCAATGTATAAAAATGAAAAGAATTTGAAAATAAAATAAAAAAGGGAAACTGTGTAATAATAATAATAATAACAATAATAATAATAATTCATTTAAATTCTGCTGCACTTTGTGTGTTTTAAGATGACTTTTAAAAGTGTTGGGAGTCCGGGGGCACTCAGGTGGTCAGGAAGGGCGTTCCAAAGCCTTGAAGCAGCAGATGAAAAATCCTGGTCGTCCATGCTGCAGAGATTGGTTCTGGGAACTTTAACCCTATAAAGTAGGGATGCACGATATAATCGGCCCCCTATCGGTATCGGCCTACATCGAGCTTAAAACTGAGTATCAGACATCAGCCACCCCACCGATATTTAACCGATCAGGCCGCCGTTTCTAAAGTCTAAAAAAAACAAAAACTTTTTTCTTCTTCTTCTTCTTTTTTAGACTTTAAAACTTCTGAAGACAGTTTCTTTTAGGATGTTCTGTGCGAACAGAGTTTATGCACGGTCATTTGTGTAAATACCCAAATATCCCCTGTTTTTAGCTATTTTTTTTTCTCAGAGAGAAGAAAATCCAGGTGGTTCTAGGATATAACGCACATATCCTATTTGTTTTGTTTGAACAACTGTCTTAAGTTTAACTTGTTATACAAAACACAAGTTGAGGTATTTTTCTAATTTTGTGCAAGGAATGAATATTACATGATTTATTTTTCAGCTATAATATCGGTATCGCTATCAGTCATCAGCCACATGAGTTTTAAAATATCGACATATCTGATATCGGCCAAAATTCCAATTTTGTGCATCCCTACTATACAGTAAAGCTGTATGCATCATATTTGATACATGCAGTTTACAAAAACCTTTGCATCTGAGATCTTTACGGTAAAAACTTTGCTCAAAACTCTGTTGTACACATTCTGATGCACCTGATAGCAGGAGGCAGATGACTACACTACAATAATTTTGTCATGTTGCACAGCAATAAATGGTGTATATACAAATATGATTTTTGTTCATTTGTTTCCATATTTTGTTAAAGAGCCTAATAAAGACTTCACATTTTAAAAATGTGATTTTTATCTATTTTTTTTGGTTTGGGTTTAAAGGGTTAAGGGTGTTTGAAGGTGCAGAGCAGAGGGTACGTGAAGTGGGTGCGTGAGGCAGGGTAATGGGGGGCTTGTCTGTGGATGCACTGGTGGGTGAGGAGGGGAAACCTTGTACTCAATTCTGAAGGAAACAGGGAGCCAGTGCAGTGATTTCAGAATGGTTGTGATGTGTTCATATTTTCGCACCTTCATCAGGATCCTGGCAGCGCTGTTCTGGATGTACATAAAAAGTCCTGGGTCAAACTGCTGGGTTAAGAAGGGACCAACCAATTCAATTTCTGGGTTATTTCAACCCAGGTTTGGGTTGCTGTTTTTGACCCAACATTGTAGTCAATATAAACCAACTTCTGGGTCAAATATTCAACCCAGAAGTTCAAGTTGGGTCAAAAAAATAACCCGATTTTCTGGGTCAAAGTAACCCAGCGGTGGGTCAAAAATAGTGTGTATTGTAGCCTCAGTGCATTGCAGGAATGTATGCAAATTTTGAACAAGTTCATGGGGAGTAAAACCACTTAATCTCATATTACAGCCTCTTTTCAGCCTTCAGTCCTGACATTTCACTCATACCATGGGGAACACCAGCACCGCATGCCAGATGAGCAACTACAGCAAAAGGAACGTGCGAGTGTTCATCATGCAGCAGGCTCAGGAGATCGATGCCTTCATCACTTCCCAGACGGATGATCCCAAAAGCTTGTTCGTGCTTCCTGGGGGTAAAAAGTTCAGCTTCAGGAAAGACATCAGTTGTGTCCGCGTGCTGGCCTCTCAGACTCAGGAAGTGGCCTGGGAGCCACAGCGCTTTCTGTCTGTCTTCGTGGAGGATGCAGACGATGAAAACATTTGCTCCAAGCAGATCATACACAACATGGCGCTGAGCGCTCCGGTCACTGTTCTCCTCTATGATGTGTGAACTCACACCTTCATCCATCTCTCCACGTCTGTCTGTCTGTCTGTCTGTTTACCCAGATCAAGACAAAGTAGTTACGTTATTGTCCGCAGAAAGCCAAAACTTTCACATTCATCCTGTTAACATGTCTCTTGTGACACTTTAAATAAACATTCCTATCAGCTGCTTGGCCTTTTTGCCTTTGCATCATCATTACAAAGTCAAATGAGATTAGGTTCTTATTCGGTGTGTGGGTCTGGTTGCGTGACTGGCCCTCTGTGATCATCTGCTTCAGTCCAGGTCTCAGGACTGTCGCTAAACTGGGAAGCCTTTATGCTCTTAGTGGACTGTGCTAAATTAAATGTCACAGTCGTGGTTGAGGTCATCAACCACATGCTTGTTGTGAAAAAGAGAAATTGCGTAACATCACTTTGTGGCTCAGCTAACATATTTATTTGCTACCAAGGTCAAAAGTTACAGAAGCTTTAACGAATTCAGCACTGTGTAAAAAGTTTTTAATGGCTCGTTTCTGTATAGGGGTTTACAAGCAAATACAGCTCAGAATTTTACATAAATCTGCCAAAATATGACCAGAAACATCAACTGACTTTCATACAGTCTTAAACTAGACAAAAAAAAAACAACAAAGTACCAGATGGCATTAGAATATTTAGCCTAATAAATATCTGTAAGTAACACTAACATGCTTTCATCATCTGCTGTGACCCTCTGGAAAGGAAGACCTGAGCAACAGCTTGGCGGAAGTGTAGCGTCTTCCTCTCTGGGGTGTTAGAGGGTTTCCGCACATGAACTGCCCCCCTCAGGTCCCTACAGTGGTTTCAGGGAGTCAAATCAAGACTTTGTCATTTAACCCCTCCAGCGTTTGTACCGTAATGATGCGTGTTTTTTACATACCAGAAGAATGTCATCGAAAAGCTCAACAAAAACAATTTAAAGAAAACAGAAGAGAATTAAAGCCACAAACATTTAAAGAAACAAATGTCAAAAACAAACAAACTGGGCTTAAAGGGGCTGAGACCACCAACCACGGCTGGATGCAGGGATTGTCTGAACTTACAAACTCTGTCTTTTAAAACTTTTCTTGCAGCGATGTTTATATCTTGTGAGAAATAAGATCAAAAAGAAAAAAAAAGAGTTTGACCTTGGACTCTTTTTTTTTAAATGTGACCCCTGTTTGGCTCCTGACCTGAAAAACCTCATAGTCTGTCACTGAGATTAACTTCATTCTTCCTTAATCCTTCAAAGAAACCATTCTTATTCCTGTTTCACTCACTTTTATTCTGGTTTGCAACATTTTCCATGATTCAGTTATAAAAATATCTGCTGTTTGTTAAACTAGCTTCTCTTTAGCTGCTTTTTAGGGTTCTTTCGTGTGGAAATCTCATATTTCAGCTTGTATTAATGGGGGAAAAAAAAGAAGAATCTTCAAGATTGTACATATTTCAATCCCCACCATTTGTTACAGAATAGACTTTTTTTTTTTTTAAGTCACTTTAAAAGTTGAGTTTATTCACCTCCTTCACTGCAGATTATTTTTACGCGTTTTGGTAAAAACTTAACTGAGATCCAGAGTCCATGATAAATCTGCATGACAAAGCAAAAAAAGAAGGTTTGTTATGAAAACTTAAATCTGTATCAAACCTTTAACTCTTCCCCTGCAATCATGTGTCAGAAAAGTGCATCACATGGACTTTTTAACACGTTTAAACAAAACTGCTGATCCTCTGAGGAACGCTGCCTGCACATAAACATCCCTGAACATGTGTAAACTTATATAAAGATATTATGTAACATACAGTTTATTACCAGTCAAACATTTAAACTCACCACCTCATTAAACTGAAATGCTATTTGTGTCCAAACTTTTGACTCAAAGTGTGTTTTTCTGTTGAAATAGTTCGTAAATCAGTTTGCACAGTTTTCTTTATGTCTTTGAGATCAGTTTACAGGAATTTTGGATCATTTTATTGTGTAAAACTCCTCTACTTATGGTTGTTGGCTTCCCCACATTTCAGTCCTCTGAAGCCACAACCTGGTGGATTTGTTTGCGTTATCGTAAAGTGAGGTTCAACCTCAAGTTTCAGGCAGACACCCTCTCATATTCTTATGGCAATTATATTATTATCATAAAGATGTTAAATTTATATAAAGTGACTATAAAATCCCCAGTTCCTGAGTCACCAAAACCGTCCAAACCATAATACTTCCACCACCATGCCTCTAATATGTCTTGTCTCCAAACTTGTACTGTTAATGGACACAATTTCAGTTTTACGTACAAGTTTACTGGGAAACTACTTTTTTTCTGTCTATTCTAATGTTGTCTGCAGATATCGAAGGTTTTTACCTCTCTATCATTATTCAGGTCAAATTTGTACCATTTCTCTTAGATATTTTGATGCAGACTAGAGTCAGAGGGATTTTTGCATTAAATAATTCCTTGGAGGGCTTCAGTTTGCAGGATTAATTAGTAAACGACTCCCACTTGCTGGTGATTTCTTTAACAAAAAAAATAGTATTCTGGGTTCATCAGATGCATCCTTTGGTTCGTATTTAGTTGATATATACATGTTTATTTACTTTTTTATGTGAACTTTTTTGATCTATTTAAATAATGAAAGTGAATTTTATGTCATTTGTTTCAGGGTTTCATTTTGCATGATTTCCCGCTCACTATAATAGAACCAGTTTTCTACTATTTTCCACATGACTGTCAGTGTAATACCTCAATGGCAGAATAAATATTTT
The DNA here is from genome assembly GCA_023101725.1 of Atherinomorus stipes. Taxonomy (NCBI): domain Eukaryota; kingdom Metazoa; phylum Chordata; class Actinopteri; order Atheriniformes; family Atherinidae; genus Atherinomorus; species Atherinomorus stipes. Next base: position 643,456 of record JALJCO010004393.1, read on the forward strand.
CCTTCATAACATACCCTACGAGCCCTTCCTTCCCATCCCTCCCCCTCCTTCACTAGCACCCTTATTTAACATCTGAAGCTGTTCCTGATGAAATCCATCTCCTAAAGTCACCTCCTGATGAATGGATGCAAAGCAGAGGGAAGAAATAGCTTTGAATTTAAGAGGGGATTCACATGAGGGAGAAAAACACACAACTGGTGAGTAAATTTGGGGAATTTTTACCCTAGATTCTCAAAACATCTATCTTTTTTTTGATTGTTAAAAACATATAATCAGCTTTTCATTAAAAGGGTTATTTCTTGCAGGTTCTGTTTGTATATGAATATCTTAAAGGTCAAAACAAGTTTTATCACGAGGGAAAAGCCAATGCTTATTAAAAGTTTGAAATAAGGTATAAAGTTGTAGAAATATGCTGCTTTAAACCACTGAAACAATGAGATGCTCTGTTTGCTCAGTCAAACTGTGCAGGAACTAAATTTTCTTTTCTTTTACATGATGTCTGAATGACTCATTTCTAGGAGCACACACTTCCAAATGTCTTAATCTTTGACCTTCATCCTCTCCTGGTCCCGTCCCGATGCATTTGCTCGTCTCCCTCCCAGCCTTGCAGATATGACGCCAGCTGTGTGTTTCCACCTCACCTACGGGCTGTGCCTGGGTCTGGGCATGCTCTGTGTGCTGTTTGTGAGCAGCTGGTGTTCCCAGTGGAGAGGCGGCTTCGCCTGGGATGGCTCAGGCCTGCAGTTCAACTGGCATCCGGTCCTCATGGTGTCTGGCCTGGTGGTGGTGTACGGCATCGGTGAGCAGTTTAGTTGCTCATTTCTGCTACTTTTGCATCATGTTTTCTCCACAACTGTTTATTTTGCCACTGCTCTGCTCCCACCTGGATGCAACAAGTCATCCCTGTTCTAATCATCGCCATGGTTTCCTAAGAGAGCCCTTACCTGAGCTGTTTATTCTCGGACTTCTGTGAGCTCATGACATCGGCTTCTTTAACCCTCACTGTGTTGAATTTTGCATCCGTCTCTCTGCTCCTGCGTCCTCCACTATAAGAAAACCATCACATTTGACTTGAATAAGGATTATTTGAGTGTACATTTAATCATCATTAAAGCAGCAGAAGTTTGGATTCAGCATTCTGGCTGTAGAGGATTTAGTTGGATGTGCTGTTGGAGTCCGATGCATCATGTAGAGATGTGCATCCCTCCATCCATATGACGACAAAATAGCTTAGAAAGGCCACATCACCAATTTTCCACATGAAGATCAGTTGATTTACCACAAAGAGCTGCTTGTCCTGTGAAAACAGTCGTTTCATGTAACCTGTGGCTCTGAGCAGAACTTCCTGATGAGGTCATCACTGTTATGTTGGGTTGGATTTAATTCAAATCTGGGTTTTTGTGTTTAACAAAATATGGATGGTGTGGCATCCTGAGAGCCATATATCATTGATTTTATGCTCAACACGAACTTTTTTTAGTTCAAATTCAAGTTCACTTTATTTCTAAAGCACTCTTACACTGAAAAAGACAGATCAAGGTGCTTTACAACAATAAGACATAAAAAAAAAAAAAAAATAAATAAACAGCAGAAGAATCTAAAAACAGTAAAAACAAAAATGAAAAATAATAAATCAAACTAAAAGACTATTAGGAGCTAAGTACCAAAGGCTTTGTGAAATAGAAATGTTTTCAGTAATGTTTTAAAAGCAGCAAGGGACTCAGCAGACCTGATTGATGGTGGTAAAGCGTTCCAGAGAGGGGGGGCAAACACAGAGAAGGCTCTCCCACCTTTTGTTATATAACGGAGCTTCGGTTCAACAAGCAAGTTGGCGGATGAGGATCTTAAGGATCTAGGGGGGACATAGCGGATACATAAGTCTGAAATATAAGGGGGGGCAAGATCATGTAAAGCCTTAAAGACAAGCAGGAGAGATTTGTATTGAATTCGAAATGGCACAGGGAGCCAGTGTAGGCTAGCCAGGACAGGGGTGATGTGGTCACGCTGACGTTTACCAGTCAGTAAGCGAGCTGCCGCATTCTGGGCCACCTGCAGCCTCGATAATAATTTTTTATTAAGGCCTTGGTAGAGAGAGTTACAGTAATCTAATCTCGACATGATCAGCAAGTGGATTACTTTTTCCAGTTGAGGTTTAGGCAGGTATGGCTTGACTTTAACAAGGACCCTCAGGTGGTAAAAATACTCTTAACCACGTTTTAAATAAAACGTGCACCACAAACATACCACGGTAAAGTGTTTGATGTGAAAGATCAATATTTTCTTTCAGTTACAGATAATTTCTCACAATCAATCAGACTTTATTTATATGGCACTTTTCAGACAATTTTGCAACTCAAAAGTTGTTCATAGCAACAACAGCAGTAAAAGAAAACAGGAAAAAAGTCTCTCTCTCTCTCTCTCTCTCTCACACACACACACACACACACACACACACACACACACGGACAGACAGAGAGAGAGAAATCTTTTGTTTTGAGCCCACAGTATAAAACTCAACTAGAAGAAACCAGAGATGAGGTAATAAGATAAGGATAATAGATTAAAACTGACTAAAAAGGATTTTTAAAACATTAAATACATCAAGAATCAAAAACGAAAGGAAACAAAATAAAATAAGATAAATAGAAATTCAAATGAGCAAATGAAAATAAGACTAAAAATAAATTGAAGATTTTTTTAAATGCCTCTAAAGATAAGATAAAATACTAATTAGAATACTTTAAAAAGCAAAGTGAGGCAAGTTAAAAAGGAAGGTTTGCAGTTTGATTTTAGTTATAACCCCCTATATATATATTTATTTATTTTTTAATCTTGTCTTGAAGACCTGAGGGTTCCAGCAGGTTCATAATATAAAAGCAGTTCAGATAAATATTTAGGACCAAGATCATTAAGAGCCTTTAAAAGCAGTAAATCTTAAAATGTGTTCCTTAACTGACAGGAAACCAATGCAGACTTTGAAACAGGTGTTCTGGGTTTTCCACCTGGTCCGAGTCTGAACCCGTGCATCTCAGAAAGCAGAGCATTAAAACAATCAGCCCTGGAAGGAATAAAAGCCCACAAAGGTGTCTCCATATCCGCTGGAGACAGAAACGTCCAATCCTGCTGATATTTTTAAGATTATAAAGAGTAGTCTGAGTTTTTAGTGACACTTTAGAAATAGAAGTAAGATCTGGATCAAAAATAAAACCAAGATTCTTCATAAAAACATGAAGAAACGCACCTTGTCTATCATCTTGCTATTTTAGTCTGAAATCTGCTCTTTGACTTTCCAGTACAAATAAAGTCATAATAATAATAATGATGATAATAATAATAAGAGGAAGAACAATAATGTTACTTACAGCTGTGCTTGATATTGGACATACCGTGCCATTAAAGATGGAAAAAAATCAGCAGCCACTGAAGTAAGCTGAAATTTATAAAGTAATAATAAATTTGAAAAAAAAAAAAAAACAATAATGAAAATCATGACACTGATTTTGAATTGTGGTTTGACAGAAATATTAAAAACAAACAAGCAAAATAAAACAAGCAAACAAGCATGATGGGGCTCCTGGACTAAAATTTTGTTGAGCAAAACTGAAGAAATTATTTCAATCAGCTATTTTGGACCACTGTTCGTGAGCAAGGTGCATTAATATGTCAGAAACAGTTTTGTTTTTGTTTTTTAAATGATTTTTTTTTTACAAAAATTCAAAATCAATGTTTTATTTTACTAAATTATATTTTAGTAAATTTTTATTTATTGTTTCTTTTTTCACTTTCTTGTTATTTGAATTATCATTGTGAATTTAGCCTTTTCTTTAATGGGAGTGTTTGTGACCTTTCAAGCATAACTGTATGTTCGCTGCCATGCCGAACCGCTGTTTATGCTGATTTGTCTGCAGCGGCTGTGATGTATCGCGTGCCGTTCACCTGGAAGCAGAGGAAGTACACCTGGAAACTGGTGCATGCTGGACTGATGCTCCTGGCTCTTCTTCTGTCCATCCTGGGCTTGTGTGCCGTGTTTGACTTCCACACAGCTGCTGAAATCCCTCATATGTACTCTCTGCACAGCTGGGTGGGCATCTGCACTGTGGTCGTGTTTGCATTTCAGGTACGGATGGCGGATATTAGCACACACCCTGCATCCTCAGCATGTACTATACACTTAAAGGTTAGTGATATTTAACTTGTCCATATTTTGGATAGTGGGTCGTGGGCTTGGCCAGCTTCTTGCTGCCTTGTTCTCCTCCATGGTTCCGTGCCATGCTAAAACCTGTCCATGCTTGGGTGGGGGAAGCAGTCTTAATCCTGAGCCTGACCTCCTGCATCAGTGGGATCAATGAGAAGCTGTTCTTTTCTCTGTAAGAACTCCAATATCCAGCAGATGCAAATATTATATTCTCATTCTTTACACCCTGCAAGAGAATAAAAAAAGCTTTTAAACTTATGTCTCCATGTTCTGCAGTACAGAAGAAGCCGGAGAAGCTTATGAGTCACTGCCGGTGGAAGCCAAGTTTGCAAATTTTCTCGGTATCCTCATTGTGGCTTTTGGCATGGTTGTCTTTGCAATCTTATCCAAAGGCCAGTGGCAACGTCCAGAAGCAAATGAAAGTGCTCATGTGAGTATTCTTTATGATTGATCAGTATCACCAAAACAAACAAATTGCCTGTTTTCCTGCTTGAAATCCATAAAGTTGAATTAGCTGCTGGATTTTTCTTTTCCCTTTATTATCCAGACCTTATTTTACATTTATATTCATTGTGCTTTACATGTTATTACTAATGCTTTCTGTATTTTTATTGCCTTGTTGAAATATTAATCTAGATGTTATTCAAATTGCAGCCTCTGCTCAGTCAACATGGCCCATGAAAAGCAGGTGCAGGAAAGCTGGAGTTTTCATACGATCTGCATTTAAAGCTGCTGCAGAACCAGTGTTTACAGAGGACTGCTGTTTAAAATCTGACTGTTGATTTTGCAAGGTAATTTCATGTTTGGCTGGATTAATCAAGATGCAAAGCCTCACTGTAATTCAGCTTTAATTCCAACATTTTCTTGTGTTTATTTATTTTAGTGAACTCGCTGCTTAATTTTTTTGTCTTTCTGTAGAGTCTCTAAAGCAAGTGTTTATTTTGCTCATCAAAGTCGGATAAATGGAAAATACAAGCTTTTGTCAATTCACTTTGGACATCTCTACCCTGTGACAGTCTCCTTTGGTTTTTCTGTTTTGAATAAAACACTCTAAAACAAATCTTTCTTCCTTCTTAACTACTTTTTTAGACAGTCTGTGAAAATCACACAAATGAAAGAGTGCGTTTTTGCAACATTTTTTGCTAAAGTTTCTGGATTTTCTTAGTAAACTCAGGCAGGTTTGCAGTCGGTCACAGCTGATGTAATACAAGCTATCACCACTAGATGTCAGGAGAATAGTGAACTGAATTACACATCAAAACAGATTATATGTGAAAGATAAATGCCTGACAAAACAAATGTTCCTACACTATTTTATCTTAATAAAAATAAAAAATATTTCGATTTCATAAAATTTACCTTTAAAATTTGCTTAGATTTGCGTTTCTTTTTTCTTTGATGCGATTTCTGATTTATTGCAAAATAGGAAAGACAGAAAGAAAGAAAGAAAGAAAGAAAGAAAGAAAGAAAGAAAGAAAGAAAGAAAGAAAGAAAGAAAGAAAGAAAGAAAGAAAGAAAGAAAGAAAGAAAGAAAGAAAGAAAGAAAGAAAGAAAGAAAGAAAGAAAGAAAGAAAGAAAGAAAGAAAGAAAGAAAGAAAGAAAGAAAGAAAGAAAGAAAGAAAGGCAAACACAATATAAATAAATATTTTTCATCCTTTTCCCCGAGTGTTTCCAGAAAACTGTTGTCTGCTGCTGTAACGCTCATCCCGGACAGTAGAGAGCAGCAACTGATCCTGGAGTCTCGTGTGTGTCCGATTTAGATGACGAAGAAGAATTTTACTTCCTGTTGGGTCAAAGTTCAATAGCTAGCCTGACTAACAAGTTGTTAGCCTATTGGCTAATAGGATAAGCCTTTCTGCTGTCAGAATGGATGTGAATCAGGCCAAACAAGAACATTTACTTGCTTTAAAAGGTATTTACTTTGCATTATAACATATTGTAATTCTAGGAGACTTTCAAAACGGGGAATATTAATCTGTGTAGCAGTTAGCCGTCGCTGCCCTACGATGCTAACTGTGCTAACTGTCATACTACTGTGACATTTGTTTTGTTTATTAACTAAATAGTTGATCGCTGGTAACTGGATAGACTATTTTTATTCTTGAGACATAAAACAAACTGTTCAAATATATGGTTTCTCAGTAAATGTCCTCATATGATGTAGGCAAAGATGTTACTTCTGTCTTGTCAACAAGATTAGCTGAAAAGCTAAACGTTAATTTCTGTAGCTAGTTGCTAGCAACTGGGTTTGTTTGTTTGTGTAAATATTGTAAATATTTAGTACTTGTCACCTGTTTGAGACAGTGTGTTTGTCTATGTGAGAAGCAGTTTGAGTGACTGCCAGACAAGTAGTTTCTCAGTCGGTTTCTATATTAGCAGCCTTTGTGCTACAGGGAGTTGATAAAGTCCTGTTGTTCTTTCAAACGAGCTTTAATGTGCACAGATCAGTTTCTCCTCTCCACTTTAGATCAGTATAGTGCAGAGATGCTTGCTGAGCTGCATGTTTTAACTGTCGGCTATTAAATGATACATGTTGAATCATTGTTGACATCCAACATTTTAGGCAGAAGAAAACTTGGACTTTTGAAAACACATTAGTGGTCATTTAGTTAAATATTGAATTGTGTTAAGTATACATAACTTTTTATTAATTTGTGCATTTATGTTTTTGTATATCTTATGCCTCTTATCAAAGTTTAACTCTTGTCTCTCAGCAATTAATTGATTTTGAAGCACTTCGTGGCCCTGAATCTGTGAACCTGTAAGAGGGTTTTGTCTCAGGATGTGAGAATCAGGGCTGCTACGATTAGTCAATCATGATTATGTCCGATATCAAAATAGTCGGTGACTAATTTAGTAATTGACTAATCATTTATTGTTTTTAAGCTTTGTTTTCTTCTCTCGAAATTGCCGCTCTACCTTCCGCTGCCTTGTCTGCCTTTCTTTCTAGTGTCAGTGACATAAACACATACACACTACCAGTCAAAAGTTTGGACATGTTTTTCCATTAGATTCAATGAGAAAGTGTCCAAACTTTTCACTGATGCTGTAAATTTGCTACAGTTTACATATGATCTGATCAGCCGATGAATTGTAAAAATAATCTGTGACTAGTCTTTTAATAAAACAATCGTTTGTGGCAGCTTTATTAACAAAATAAGGAGGGCTAAACTTTGACCTTTTTTAAACAATTGTAAGTGACTCATGATTTCAGACTCTTGCCCAAAACCAGTTCCCAAGAGCTTCCTCGCAACTTTTAGAGCAAAGCTTCCCCAGCACCCCTGAATTAGATGCCTCATGTGCATGCCATTCAGCTCTGCATCTCATTAATTTAATCAGGTGTGTTAGAGCAGGGAAATATTTCAAATTTGCAGTTCTGTGGCCCTCAAGGACCAAGGTCTCCACCACTGAGTTAGAGCAAATTGATCGCAGGATGACCCATTGATATATGACTCAATTCACCGAATGTCTGCTTCTCTAAATACATAAAGTTTTGTACAAAGTGTTGCATCAGGATTGCTGATACTGGCTTTGAGTATTACTTGGTATCAGATTGGAAAGAAGTGGTATTACACATCATTACCAGTCACTAACCTATACTTCTTTGCTTTACAGTGATGCGATTAACAAAACCGACTCTCTTCACAAACCTGCCTGTGACGTGTGAAGATCGAGATCTTCCAGGTGAGCCTGAGTCCAAAATACTGGCAGAATTAAACTGTTGCTTAGCAAACGAAAACAGAAAAAACTGTTTTGATTTTATAATAGACATTTTCACTTTATCTGGGCTTTTTTTGAGGACTGTTTTGAATTATTTGTTACAGTACTTGAATCTTTGAGATCAGTTTTGGTTACACTTTTTATTCTAATGTTTAATCATCAAATGACGGCACATCCAGCCAAAATGCAACCAAGGCTTTTTCACATTGGTTGCATAAGTTCACCGAGCGGCAATGAAGTCATGCTAAAATAAGCTGCAACTTAACCTGCATGTGGAAGGAAACTGTAGTAGATTGTGTGGGGAAAAAAATTCAACCACACTTTGCAAAGTTGCCTCTGAACACTGATGCAGAACTGAAGTTGCAATGAGTTTTAGTATAAAACTTTTAATTGGAAGACGAGCAGCAGCCATCATAACTTGTGGAAAGGAGGGCAGCTGTGATGTGTCAGATATTTATGATCCAGTTCACATCTGTACATATGCACTGTCAGCCCAAGGTCACATATTTAGATCCCAGGGCTGGTTAAGTTTTAGCTGTTTGTTTTTCAGTTTAGTGGAGTGCAGAAAGAGCAGGGCACTGGTAACCGAACACCACACAAACCATAAATCACACTGACACTTCTGGGTAGGATATTTATATAAGGTGTAGGGAAGTGAAAGCATGCCTTGAAGTGTGGAAAAATGAGTTTGTGTTCCCTTTTTCTTGCCTCTCTGTTCCTTTAACTCCTACTCTGACTTTCTGTTGATGATGATAATGAAGATGGATTCATTAGAAGCATAATTATCACTGATATTTGATTGAGAATGATCTCACGGTTGCAGGTAGGTGGATGTAGATGTGGAGGCTGAAACTGGACAAATAAGATGAGCCACTTGTTTCCTTTCTCCTCCTACCTGTTGTTTGGGGGGGGGGGGGGGGTTAATGAGAATTGTTGTGACACATTAACATGTTTAACCCACATGACTGGCCAGCGTTTACTGTATAACATAAATGAAAAGTAAATGGCGTGTGCATTTGAAAGGAATTCCCGAAGCTTTTTTCTTTCCTTTTCTTTTATTGTACTATTCAGTTTTGTTTCCATTTAGCAGTTATTATTCTGTTTATTCAATAAATTCTTAGAGGGGGGACTTTGTTTGCCAACAACCATCATTGCATACATTCACAATAAAAGACATAAAAAGACCTAAAAAGGAGCTTAAATCAACATCAGAACATGAAGAAAAAAATAGGCTGTATAGTTTAGAACAGCAACTACAGGTGTTCATTAAAAAAATCTGACAGCTGCAGGCACCAAAGATGTTCTAAAACGTTTAGTTGAACACTGAGGCAAGACAAATTTGTTCTCTGCATTTTAACCCATGTCAGGTTGAACCTGACAGCAGTGGGCAGCCAATTCCAGTGCCAGGGGAGCAGTTGGTGGGGGTTAAAGACCTTGTTCAGCGGTCCATAGTGGTTCACTTGAGTGCCATGTTGGAGACTTGAACCAGAGTCTGCTGTGCCAAAGGCCACGACATTACCACTAGGCTACCCACTGGTTTTCTATAAACTGTTCTCAGTTTAGTCCTCGTTCTTTTTGCCAGTACAGAGTCAAGAGAATCAGGGGTGACATCAACCACATCCCCAGCTTTATGCATGCCTTATTACATGACTAAACCACCGCCTGCTGATGGCGCTGTCCAGCCTAGTTTATTCACTCCAGACCAAGTCATGAAGAGCCTGATGTTCAATTTGTACTGTTAACTTGAATTTTGCTGGACCCCAAGATTTGAATCTCAGAAAAACGGAAAAAAAACAAAAACATCTTTATGCTGGACTTGGTTCTTAAAATGCACCAGAAAAGGAGAGGAAGATCTTCAGAGAGGATAGTAGATTAATCCTTTTGGTTTGTGTGATAGATACAGAGGGTGAGGCTCATTATTCCAGGTAGAAAATTCATGTGAAAGTAAATAAAGTTATCATGAAGCATCTTTAACGCTCATCTGACTGATGATAGAACTGCAGACTTTTAATAAAACAGTGGACAGATGATGCAGCTGTCTCACACATCATGTTTACAGTGACAGCTCAGAAGAAATGGCTGTAATGCAGAAGTGTCCCTGTGTTTACTCACCTCTACACACCTCAGAGGATCGGGACAAAGACTTCGATGGGAATGTGTAAACAGGAGAACTGCAACTGCTCTATATAAATAAAGAAAACAATAAAAGATCTCAGATTCATTCCCACAATAATCACCTAATCTAATTTGAATAGTTTCTGATTTATATAAGTTTCCCTTCAGTATGTGGATGTGTGATATGGCAGAAGGGCATATAAAACTGGACTCCGCCTCCAAAAATAAACCACATGCGTCTTTAACAGTCATGAGCTATAAGTTCTGCAAGTGCATGTCGATTTAAAGAGCAATTGCACGAGAAGGAAAGCATTTAAAAATAAGTTCAGATTGTCCTTTTAAACCACTTATTAGTTTTTATTTCTGAAGTTTCACTCCTTGGGTAGACCTGATTGGCTCCTGCTTCATTTCTTATCTGGTCAAGTGAAGAAAAAGTGCACCTTCTTTTTATTATAAGGTTTTGTATATCAAAGCATGATGGGAAAAAAGCACATGGTTCTAAATGGATCTTCAAAACTAAATAAGTGGGAAAACATGACAACATATTATCATTGTCATATATCTTTTTTGTCATTTATGTTTGACTGTTTTCAACATAATAGATAATTTCACAATCAGGTTGTTTTAATAGCAACAGAATCTTATTTTTGTTTTGCAAATTGTGACAATATTTACAGTGCACTGTGTAAAAAAAAAAAAAAAAAAAAAATTGAGTTTAGAATGGAAACTCTACTGCCTGCTCTGAGCTAAATAACCCTCTCAAATGCAGTTATTAGAGGTTTACTTACTTCTCCTTCTTCACTTGCTCTTTATGTAACCAGGTAAACATAAGCACCTTTTTAAACTCCTATTTTTGTCTTCACAGGGGATTTGTTTGGTCAGCTTATGAGGGAGGACCCTTCCACCATTAAAGGAGCAGAGACATTAATGCTGGGAGAGATGCTCACATTACCGCAGAACTTTGGGTATCAAGCTCTTCTGCGCTTTAAATCTAATCGCAAACATAGTTTTATGTCTTACACATGTTTTTTTTGTTGAACAGAAATATTTTTCTGGGTGAGACCTTCTCCAGTTACATCAGTGTGCACAACGACAGCAGTCAGATCGTTAAAGACATTCTTGTGAAGGTATCTCACAGATGAAACAACTAAAATGTTCTTTTTACTTCTGTTTAAACAAACGTCTGAAGTGTTTTGTGACATGATCCCATCAGGCTGATCTCCAGACGAGTTCACAGAGGCTCAATCTCTCCGCGTCAAACTCTGCAGTCGCAGAGCTCAAACCTGAATGCTGCATCGATGACGTGATCCACCACGAAGTCAAAGAAATAGGAACACACATGTGAGTGTGTTTCCAGGATAAACATTCCTGATTCAAACCTTTTTCCAGTTTTGAAATGCTGCTTCCTGTTTTCTCACCTCCAGATTAGTTTGCGCAGTCAGTTACACCACTCAGTTCGGGGAGAAGCTCTATTTCCGAAAGTTCTTCAAATTCCAGGTGAGATATTTCTCATTAGATGGCTTGGAGTTGGCCCGAGAAATGCCACAGACCTGCAACAGAGCCAATGCAATTACCCACCCTTGTGTGGATTTGGTGGCTTACAGTCATCTGCACGTCTGTGAGAGCAAGCAGAGGCTTTGATCGCCTCCTTTTAGGATAGATTTCATTAAAACTATCCCTCAGATTTCCATTTCTATTTGAATGGAGGGTGAGAAATCTCCAGTGTTCAGTTTTCAATCTATTTTTAATCAGGTTTTGAAGCCGCTGGATGTGAAGACAAAGTTCTACAATGCGGAGGTGAGTACCAGCGAGCATCATCAGCATAATGTGAAGAGCAAGCAGTTAGTGTGTACGTAACACGCTTCATATCATGTTTCATGTCAGTCAGGAGCATTTCCAGATGCTGCTAGAGGCAGTTAGCATTAGATTCAGCCTCCTGGAAAACCCTTGGACTCCCAGAGATCAAGGGTTTTCCTGATTAGAGGCAATAAGCTTCTTTTTTTTCCCTCATTTCATATAGTAGCTTTTTTTATATATTTGACTGCAGATATTCATTGTCATCAACTTTTGCATGTAACTTCATTTGTTCATTATGTCTTGTATTTTATTTTCCCCATTAGAGTGACCTCAGTTCTGTGGTAATTCTCTCTTCTGTTCTCATGGCTCCACGTTAGCTTCTCTTCATCCTGTTTTCGGTGCAGCAGACTGTCTTTCTGAGCCCAGAGAAAGGTGCAAAAATAAACGAATGGGAGGAAACCAGTGTTGAAAACTAGGGATCGACCGATACTGATTTTTTTTAAGGGAATATACTTATATTTTCTCATCAGCAAATGGCCGATAGAACCTGATGATTTTTGGGACTGATACTAAGGTTGGGAAAAAATATCGATACACTGAAATATTGCAATATTTTCATATACCCATATCATATTGCTTTTAAAAATGTGGTATCAATCTATTTTACTTGTAACACATCGATGAAATCTTGCGAGATTTCATTCGTAAAATAGATCGATACAGCATTTTAAAATATATATATATGATATTGACAAATGGAAATATTACAATATTTCAGTGTATCGATATTTTTTCCCACCCCTAGCCAATACTGCATTTGAATCCCAAGCTAATGTAATAATATAATGAAGGTTACATGATATTATACAACTCTTTTAATATATTAAAAAAAAAAGGAGAAAGCAATTCAAATAAATATGCAAAAAAGAAACTATGCACTTGTAAACAAATATTAAATTGGGACAGTAAACTTGTGATATGTATGTATATACATACATACATAAAAATGTCTGTAAATTATACTGAATATGGGTATCGGCCAATAGACCTGACTTATTGACCAATGCGAATACCAGCAAAAAACCGAAATATCGGCCAGCCGATGTTTCGGTCTATCCTTATTGAAAACGCCAGCTACCTCTTTAAAGATAAAACAAACTTCCATTTTTTTTCTTTTGCCCTTTCTCTGTACGCTCGTGCTTCCTTGCAAACTCATCCTACACAAGGTTTTGTTACTTTTTGCTTCCAGTTTGTGGTGTTGAATTGTGGTGGGTGGGGGTGACATTAATGCAGAAATCATTGGGAAAATTGCCGGATCTGTCGGGATTTGTCTCGATTGTGAAGAATGAAATCATTTTGTCAGACCACAAAAGGAAATTACATTTTAATGGTATTTTGGGGCTGATTGAACTGGCTGATTACAGCCTTATTTTCCGTGATTTCACAACCAAAATTTAGCATCCTGTTCCAATCATTTGGCTTTTTGTTAAGTTTAGTTAACACAACAGAAATATCTGATTTAATTTTTCTGGTATGATGTGAGGTTTGGTCGGAATGGCTTTGCATGGAGCTGAGATGCTGAGCTCTGTCATTTGATCTTAACTGTATTCAAAGTGTTTCATGGTCAGATCTGATATTATGAATTGCAGGCATGAACTAATCTCTGCTCTTTTCTCATTGAGTTTCACTGTAAAGTGGAGGCTGCACAGATGAATTGACTGTTGTAAAGATGGAGTGTTGTTCTCTCAAAGCATCAACTAGTTGCTTCAGTAAAGATAAAAATGCCCATTTAATATGCTGGTCCCAAATGTCAGCGTTTCATCAGAAGAGATAGTATATGACCGTCTTTTGTACTTAATTATTAAATATTTTTTTTCTTTCAAATTTCATTAAATTACTTTTTTTTTTTAATCTTGCACATCATGTGAGAAAATATGCCTCTTAAACTTTAAAATTGATCTAATCGAGGATAGAAATGACTTAGTTATCTTTAGCTCTTAAAAAAAGAAGCTTTTTAGTAAAATTTGCACCAGAAAACATCCTAGAATATATGAAGACAAATACTTGAAATAAATGCTTGTAAAATCATTTCAGTAAATTTAACCTTTTAATCCCTTAATGCCTGAATTTATTTCAAATTATATAACAACAAAATTAATACAGTGAAAAGGCTGAAAAAATTTATAAAAAGAATAAAATAAAATAAAGTACAAATAAGAAATAAATCAATCATTTTGAAATAAATATATAAAGAATAATGAATAAAAGCAAGTTAATTAATATAATTTTGTTTTGATAAAGATAAATAAAGTCCAGAGGCATCAAGGGGTTAAAATGATTAAAAATTAGTCCAAATTAATATGAAATTATCATATTTCTCTAATTGAAAGAGTTTAGAGCTCAAGAACCTGCGCTGAACCAGTGAAATATTAAAACACATTTTTGTCGGTAACCATGGCAGCAGCCGCATTGCAACATCTGATAGGCTGTTAGAATCATGTGACTCAGCAGAAATGCACGCGCTGGTTTTCACACGCAACAATGGCTGTGTTCCCTTTTCTTTTCCCTCTTGTCTGGTCCAGCAATAATACAGTATGTAAATTCAATAATATAATAATTACAAAGAAAAAATAAATAAGTATACAAAGCAAATCTGCCTGGCACAACACAGCAGTCAGATCCCCATTCTGCTGCTATGATGCTGGACAGGACATGTAGAAAAAAACAACAACAAAAAAAAAACAATGGCTGTGTCCAAATTCAGGTCCTTTGAAAGACGCGTACTACCTGGTCTACGTAGGCCGGGTCCTCCTTAGACTGCGTAAGGCGGAAGTGACAGGTTGTTAAATTCGGACCATCTCGCCTCCCCGGCATATCTCTCGTTGCCTAGCAACCGTGACAGAGCTAAACTGAAGCAAAATGGAGCACCAGAATATCACCCTTACATTGTTCTGCTAATTTTAGAGGAGTTACAGCAGCTTTAGCATTAGCGGCATTTTTTTATTACTCCTGCTGAGAGAAAATCTAATCCAGGTAAATTCATTTTGTAAAGTTTACAGATTTCAAGACTCTCATTTTAACTTTAGTTAATTTAATGGACAATATCAAATGAAAGACCCTGATATTAACTTGTACACAATAATAAAATCATATGATAAATTAAATGAAAATGTCTCTTAAATTTAGAAACCTCTGCTGTAGAATGTCCCGTTCAGCCCACAATGCATCCTGGGATAGGATTAGCCACAAAGGATACTGTACATCGGACTGTCCTTAAAATCTGGGGAAAATAAGGCCACATTTGTAGGCTGCATTTAAAGGAGCCTCCCAATCTGGACAGCCTTGGCTGCATAGCTGTAATGTACAGTAAGCGGTCTTCAAATCCAGCCTTGGAAGGTTGTAACCCCTAAATACGGACACAGCCGACATCACCTAAAAAAAAAAAACTCTCTGGAAAAAATGGCATGTTGTGTTTTACCACAGTGGTTCTGTGAGATTTAAAAAATATCAAATCCAATATTTAGACTGGCCGATATCGACGTATCGACTCCAGAGTATCGATACCGTCTTTCCTGGTTCAAAGTCAGCTGGGCCTTAAATCCCTGGTAAGAACAGCCTGGTAAGGGTCTGGGTCCCATATTATGAATAAACTCATCCTGCATGTGTTATAGTTGAGGTAGAGACTCTGGTCCACTTGTAGATTTCCAAACATCAGTTCAGTGGTTGCTTGTTTAAAGCTGCTGTACAAATAAAAGAAAAATCTCTTAAATTTGCAGAACCAGTACTAAATTACTTGATGCACGAGAGAGCAATGTGAAAAACCTGGAGAAAAAAAGCTCTCAGTCAGACTCGTTCAGCCTCTACTGTTCTTCAGCACCTGCACTAACATATCCTCAAAGGTACACTGAGCACACCTGATAGACTAATTAATGTCTACGAGTTTGAATATTCACTAAATGACTCACTGCACATGAAGAGAAGCTGAAAGGATAAGTTCACCATGCTGTTTGTAGTCGGAGAGCTCCAGAAAGGTTTCTCCTTTGTTCAGTACTGGCTGTGAAAAGCTCTTCCTGATACATCTGTACTTGACATGAAAGGACAAAATTAGTTATGTGCAAAAAAAAAAACCCTTTGCATCAGCAATTTGAGTTAGTGTTTTTGCTTTTATGAAAACAAAAACTAAAACTCTAAACTATGCTCATGTTTTGTGGCTGCTGAGGCTTAATTAGCTTTGGCACAACTTTGGATTTTTGTCTTGCATTCATGCTTGTTGGGAAAGTCTTCATGGCCATTAAAGAGATTACATTATCCCTTAAAATGCTCCTGAGGGCATGTGGGTCTTAAAAAGTGAATTTATCCTTTAGCAGTTAGAATATCCCATGTCTAACCTTTTTAAAAGCTAATAATGAAGTAAATGTGTGGCTCAGTTCACCTAGGAGATTATGTAACTATACGTGATGGTTAAAGGGCTGTAAACGTGACCCCTGACCTCTCCGTTTCAGACAGATGAAGTGTTTCTGGAGGCTCAGATCCAGAACATCACTACCTCACCAATGTTCATGGAGAAAGTGTCTCTGGAGCCTTCTATGATGTACAACGTCACAGAGCTCAACACGGTCGCATATGGAGATGAAGGGTAAAAGCATTCGCTGCGTGTTGTTGGCTACGAACGTTGCAGTCGTTACTCAGCTGGAGTTTTTCTCTTCCAGAGAGTCCACGTTTGGGAAAATGTCCTACCTGCAGCCCATGGACACGCGGCAGTACTTGTACTGCCTGAAGCCGAAACCGGAGTATGCGGAGAAGGCCGGTGTCATCAAGGGGGTGACGGTTATAGGCAAGCTCGACATTGTTTGGAAGACCAATCTGGGAGAGAGAGGAAGGCTGCAGACCAGCCAGCTGCAGAGAATGGTATCAGATTACCTTCCTCCTCAGCTGGAAGCTTGCAGTGTTCTGCCTGTTTTACCCTTTTGTATTGAGCTTTATCCTCATGTGTCCTCCAGGCTCCAGGTTATGGAGACATTAGACTGTCTTTGGAGATGATCCCTGACACCGTAAACCTTGAAGAACCGTTTGACATCATTTGTAAAATCACCAACTGCAGGTGCAAATACATAACAGCAAACTACATAAAAACAAACTGACCTCCAGCTGTCCTGCTGCCACTAACGTCCAGTTTCTCTCTAAATTCATGCTGTAGTGAAAGAACCATGGACCTGGTGCTGGAGATGTGCAATATGAGGTCGATCCACTGGTGTGGTATATCGGGGCGACAGCTGGGGAAAGTCGGTCCTGGAGCGTCCCTGTCGCTGCCCCTCACCGTCTTCTCCTCCGTCCAGGGTCTGCAGGTATGTTGGCAGCTTTCTGCAGCAGCGTCCTCTCTGCTTCTCTCCTGCAGTCACCTCCTCCATCTCTTTGTTGCAGAGCATTTCCGGACTGAGACTCACAGACACGTTTCTGAAGAGGACGTACGAGTACGACGACATCGCACAGGTGTGTGTGGTCTGCCCGTACACCAGCAACGAATGCTAGAAGTTTTCAATGCCTTTTTTGCATTTTAGATATGAATGGACCAACTGTGGAACTGTGCACTTGATATTTCTCTTTTTTTGCAACTTAAGAGGATAATACTGTATTTTAAAATGAATTGTGAATAATATAAATTGTTTTCCTTAAATATAATTATGTAAATGTGTATAATGTTAATAAATTCAATGTAAACTTTGATTTTTTTTTTTTTTTTTGTCATTGTTTTTGTTATTGAAAACATAAATATTTGGTTAGGTAGGTTTCAACAATATCAAAAATAAATTGGATTGACCGATACCGATTTTTAGGGCCGATACCAATATTTTATCAACAGCCTTAGCCGATGGCCGATACAACCTGCTGATATTTGGGGCCAATTTGACTGACTATTTGCATTTGACTCCCAAATTAATATAATGGATACAATGAAAAGTAATTTTACTACTCTTGCAATATAAAAAAGAACAAAGAACTTCAAATAAATAAATAAAAAATAAACTGTACTTCTAAACAAATATTTTTTAGAAACATATTAAACTTGTAATGTGTGTGTGTGTGTGTGTGTGTGTGTGTGTATATATATACCGTCTTCTTCGCTTATCCGGGATCGGGTGCGGGGGCAGCTGCCTAAGCTATATATATATATATATATATATATATATATATATGTGAAGATGTAAGTAAAAGAAAAAAAATATTATTTTTAAATATTTTTTAAAAAAAAAAAAAAACACAATTGTTTTTTTTCAATTTTTTATTTTTTTTTTTTTTGGGGATTTTTGAGGTAATACACTACAAAAAAATAAAAAAACTGAAAAATTTTAGAGATTTAACTTTAATACTTAAAAATTTTAAATATTATATTTATATTCATAAAACAAAAAATATTTTCTAATAATTATTCTTTTTTTTGGTTCGGGTTGTTTTAAGAAACCTCAAATTTAAAATTGTATAAAATATTCAATCTTAGTTTATTTATTTTATTCTTAACTAATACATATAAAATACATATATATATATGTGTGTGTATATATATATATATATATATATATATATTGTGATAAATCACCAAAAATAAGACCAGTGCTTTCAGTTTATGTCTAGATCAGAGTTACAAATGTTAGATTTCTTTATTAATTGCACAGCTTTGAGATCTGAAGATTGGAACGCAGATTTATAACCAATGTTATATAATCATCTTTTCTTTATTAGATCATCAGTTCATATTTTCTTCCTCTGCATGCCCTTTGACTCTTTAATCATTTACAGACTTAAAAGGAGGCAAAACAAGCGAGAAGTCAAAGTCTATTTTAACTGATGCTAATTTTAATTTGAACTTTAATTTGAAATTTAAGAACTTTTATATCCACAATTATCTTGTAATAAACTTCTGACATCCTAACAGCCCTAATTCTTTCCTGTCCGCTTATTATTTCATCAGGAAAGTCCCACTGACATATAAAACATCTATTTTGGGGGAATCCTGGTCAAGATGACAGCATTTCTCGCTATTTATAGACATTAAAAAAAAAAAAAGAGAGACAAAAGGCAATTTCAAGACATTTATTATATGTATTAGACAAAACCAAGTGCTGCCTTTAGCATATCTACTTGTTTCCATAAAGTATCTGAGCTCAAATACCAGATTTAAGAGCATGCAAAACAAACTGTATGAATATGTCGTTCAGTAAGTGAACCTGCTTAAAGGGGACGGCATTTATTTCTGCTAAAGTGCTGTAACAACGTAACCAAAGGCTGCAAACACTGCTGTACGCTTACATCGTCTTAATGAAAAAGTTAATTATTACAAAGCAATGATGAGTCAAAGACTGAATGGTTTTACAATAAACGTTTACAGAGATTTCTGTCTACAAAAATAGAATAAACAAAGTAAACCAGATGTGCATTTATGTATGTAGTTATAGTACATTCCTCCCTGACCCTCCATCATGACCAGACATGGATCCTTCACTCCTAACATGAAGAAGGCAGTAGTTCCAGCACATAGAAAACATGATCTCTGCCTGATGTAAAAGCTCCGAGGAAAGGATTCACACGTCCTTTTTTTTAATAATTAGGTGTTTAAGGTATGTTTTCCCCTACTTGTGTGGGCTGTTTCATCTCATGTTCAGTCTCCGGGCCCTCCTGCCTCTCCTTTAGGGCCCTTCAGTCACGGTAAAGTGCCTTCAACCCCATCCTTGTCTCTTCATTCCAGCAACGCCGGGGATTTGACTTAAAGTAATGGGTGTAGAGATTGTTATCGCGCCATATGGTTGCTCTTCCTCAGGGGAGGGGAGAAATAAAGTGTAGCTGCGAAGAAAATGTTCCATGTTGATTATTAAAAATGCATCCAGATGTGGAACTATGTTTTGTTTGTGACGTAGGAATACCTGGAGAGATCATGAGTGTTCCTCGGCGCTGCCGCTGAAGGAGCGGCTCCGGATGTGGTTCCTCAGCTGCTCGATCAGCTCGGGGTTCTGTTGCTGGATCTGCTGGGCGAACTGCTGCCCCCTAAAACAGACATGACATAACTGCTTACCTACTGCACTTATATTTAAATGGGGTTGGGGTTTTTTAAAAAGAAAAAAGGTAACAAATTAAGACAGATATAAATTAGGGGTGGGGAAAAAATATAGATAAACTGAAATATTGTGATATTTTAATATCCCGATTTCATATTGATATTTGAAAACGCGATCTTGATGTATTTTACCAACAATATCTCGCGAGATTTCATCGTTCTCTTACGAAATCTCGTGAGATTTCACAAAAACCTGCGAGATTTTGTAAGAGAATATCAATATGATATCTGCATATAAACATATTGCGATATTTCAGTGTATCGATATTTTTCCCACCCCTACTGTAGATCTACTTTGTATTATTTATTTACAAATAACAAAGTGTACATTTATTATGACATTAATAAAAACAGAAATGACTGGATCAGAACGCTGTATCGGCCACATTTATCCGATATCCGATCCAGCTAATTTTTAAGTATCGGAGCCGATATCTGATCCAGGTATCGGATCAGTGCATCTCTAATCTTTATTCAATGTGTCGTTTGGCATCGTTGTGCTGACATAAGCAAAGCCTTCTTATGTTTTGCTTCAAAAAAAGTGTCCAACATTCAGCTTTAATCACTGATGTGCAAATACAGTCGTCCTCAAAATTATTTATACAATAGTAATTAAAAAAACTAGAAAATAAAGAAAACTAATAATAAATAAAAATTTACATAACTATAATTTGGGTAAATAAAGTATTGTTTTTTTATTGTATTTGAAAATAACAAACAAAACTATCCCAGACACATTGGAGCACCTTTCCCACAAACGGTGGACCAAACACCTGTCAACAGGTGCAGAAGTCTTATTGAAGATTAGAGAAATTTGTTTTATTTTTTGTGTGTTTGTTTTTAATATTTCTCTCAAACCACAATTAAAAATCAATGCCATGATTTTCATAGAATTTTTATTTATTGTTACTTTTGTCAATTTTATCTTATGTCACTGACAGCTGATTTTTTTCCTTCTTTAATTCGAGACTATGAATTATTTTTTAAGATGACTGTAGCTCAAGTTGTGCAGCAACACACCACCATACCAGCACAGACGGAGGCGTTTTGATCTGTGTGCTGAACATTATTCATCGGTTTATTAAACACTAAAAGCAGCTAGTTTGATCTTATTTAGAGTAAAAGTCATTTAGAGCCACAATTTTGTTCCATGACCTTCTGAAAAAATGCAAATTATAGAATTTTGGATAAGTACTTAGGATTGGAAGTTTGCTCTTTGTAAAGTTATCAGTTTTATTTCTACTTTTAGATTTTGAAATAAAAAAAAAAACCTTGCAAAAAAAAAGGTTATTTTTTTCTTTCTACTTTTCTTCACACTGCAAAAACTCAAATCTTACCAAGTATATTTTTCAAATTTCTAGTCAATATATCTCACCACAGTCAAAATAAGACAAAATTACTTAAAGAGAAACATTTTAGTAAGATATTGGAACTTGTTTTAAGGCAATGCATCTTATTTCAAGAAATCTTGTCAAGAAAATTTTGCTTGTTCCATTGGCAGAATTTTCTTTGCTTATTACAAGCAAAAAAATATTGGCCACTCTTAAAATAAGTACAAAAATATTTTTTTCTTGTTTTTGTTTTTTTTGCTATTTCTCAAAGTGTCAGAAACGGATAACAAAACTGCTATTTGCAATGACTGCTTATTTTTATCAGCTTTAATATCGGTATCGATATTGGTTATCGGCCACATGAGTTTCAAAATATCAGCATATCGGATATTGGCCAAAATTCCAATATCGTGCATCCCTAAAAATAATGGATATAAAAAGATTTTTTATCACCTTTAAAATAAATACAGGAGCAGCAAAGTCAGCCGTGGACTTACGCCTCAATCAAGCTGGAGATGTCTGACAGTCCTCCCACTCCTGCTGCAGGACCTCCAACGGCATTGGACATCATTCCTGACATACTGACCACACAACCACAGCCAGTCAGCCGACAGTCACATTCACTTCAAACTACAATTCACGTGATCTGATCCGAACAGATTCGACTCACAGCTGCTGCACTTGCTGGTTCTGCATAACGCTTGCAGCCTGTGAAGAGAAATGAAGCTGAAATCCATTGTGTCTCTTACAAATGTTATAAAGGGAGCATTTATGACTGATCCCACTGGCAGCTTTACGAGGAGAAGCAGTCCATAACTCATGGCCGTGCAGGTACACAGCTCTCAGATTTAGATGTGTCTTGTCACTGCTCCAATAAAACTCTGGCATGCTTGCAGGAGCGTTCTTGACCCGTCAGACGTTCCCATGTGTCATCGTTTAACAAGTTTGGATTCTCCTCCCCCAGACAAGGACGTTTCCATGAGACAATAACTCTGACGGCTAACAGCCTCTCGTGGGACTGATGGGAAGGTTCCTGAATGACAGACTGTGCTCAATACACAAGCTTTTTACGTGCAGAGCAGATGTGAGGAGTCTTACCATGCTGATGAAGGCGGGGTTGTTGATTAAGCTGGCCATGTCAAATCCCAAACCAGCCGCTATCTGTGGTGCACATTAGCAAATGAAGAGAAACAAGTATGACTTCAGTACAGTGGATGTGAGTAAATGACGCTCCAGGAGGCTGAAAGAGGCTTAACTCACTGGGCTGGATGCTTCTTTTTGCTTCTGCTCTGCAATCTTCAGGTTGGATTTATACGTGTCGTTTTCAGGGTCTAACACCAAAGCTTTCTTGAAGTAAGAAATAGCCTCTGGATACTTGCTCATCGCTGTCAAAGCCAAACTGAAGCCGCAAAGAAAATCTGTTTTAACGGACATCCAAAAGTTGCGTATGAAGGAAATTAAATAAACCTCACCCCATCCTTCCATATGCTTTGCTGTAGGTCGGGTCAATCCCAATGGCTCTTTCACAGTCACCAGTTGCCTCGGTGTAATTCCCCAGTTTACTGTGTGCTGCAGCCCTGCAAAGAGTTCAGTCGGGTATTCATGCTTTTATCCGTAACCTGTCTGCGAGCAGATACCAGAAGCTAAACTCAGCAGAAGCACGGCTCATGACTGTACCTGTTGCAGTAATAGACGGCGTTTCTCAGGTCCAGATCTATGGCCTTCGTGTAGCACTCCACTGCACATCTGTAGTTCTCCTCCTTCATGTGATTGTTCCCTAGAGTGGTTGCAAGCAGAGCAAAGATAATGGGACTTGATTCAGTAGCTGCAACAACTAAGTCAGCGTTTCTGTGTGTGTGTCTGTTGAGGAGGAATTTTAGTCCAAACTTTAATGTTGCTTCAGTTCATTGAAGTTTGCAGCGTTTGTGTCTGCACAGACTTTCGGTCAGGTTGGGATCTGGACTTTGACTTAAACTTCAACAACTTCAACTTTTAACTTTATTTATAAAGCACTTTTCAAGCATAAAAGTGCTTCACAGCATAAAACAATCAAAACATCAAAAGGACATATAGACATAGACAGCCCCTTTACAACCACAGTAGCAGTAACAGGTGAGGAAACAATATCCTGAGGGTCGCCACCAAGAGCCACTCGCACCCATGACCACACAGGCCGTCACCACGGAAACCATTCAGGTCCGGGGAGACGGGGTCCACGCCACAGCCATAGCTGGAGCGCTGAGCCCTGACGACACCCAGACAAGGACAGACACCAAGGCAACAGCCGTGCAGTCAGGGAAGGGGTAGCGGCGGATGGATAGGACCCCCATGTAGAAAACAGAGGGATAAAATAACTAAAACGAAGATCAAATCATCTAAAAACAAAAACATGTGCACTTAATTAAATGGTAATAAAGTTATTAAAACCAAAAATCTTAAAAATAAATTAGTAAACTGAAGAACTAATAATAAATACTAACGATGTTCGATATTAGCTTTTTTTACCGATATCCGATATTGTCTAATTCTTAACTTCTGTTATCCAATATCACTGATACAGATATATGCAGAGAACTGTGAGGTTGTATCTCCTATTTTGAGAAATACAACTATATTCTGCTCCGAGAGCAAAGATCCCAAAATAGCCTCAACTAGTCACATATAAAAGGAATGCTGGGATATGAAGTTCTTCCAGGATAGCAGGGACTTTTCAACATGCCGGATTGGTGCTGATGGAACAAGATCTCACGAGATTTTGTCACGGAACAATGAAATGTCAATATTTTTAAAGACGAAATCTCGCAAGATTTCGTTTTTGAAAATATCGTCTAAAAAGTCTATACCAATATTTTCCGATATCCCATTTTAATGCCAGTATCGTCTGATAATATCAGTAGGTCGATAATATCGGACATCTCGATAAGGGATGTTTGATATTGGCTTTTTTTTCCCCCCAATATCTAATATCCAATATTGTCTAACACTTAAATTCCGATACCAACCGATACCGATATATGCAGAGAACTTGACTTTTATACATGCTGAACCGCTGCTAATGGAACAAGATCTCACGCGATTTCATTACGGAACAACAAAATCTTGATATCTTTGAAGACAAAATTTCATTTTTAAAAATATCGGTCCAAAAAGCTACCAATATTTTCTGATATCACATTTTAATGCCAAGCCAATAATAGAAGTAGGCCGATAATGTCGGTCATCCCTAATGAAGATATAAATATTATTCTAAAGAAATTCTCTCATGACATCATCAGATGGCAGTGCAAGTGTCCATGTTTGTGGACAACAGGTTCCAGCTGCACAGAATTCAGTATTATAGTGCAGACAACCCAAAATGTGATGTCCACATTCAGTATGTGGACACCAGGTCATCAGAGGCTGCACATTTTCTTCTTGTGACTAATCTCTCTCACTGCTGAATTAAAGACTCCAGATAGTTTGAAAACAGCCTCATAACCCAGATATCAGATTATCAAGAGTTGTTATTAAGTTTGAAAACATTACCTTCATTCTTAAGTTGTTCTGCCCGTTCGATGTCTTCCGGAGACGGGGAGGTCTCTGGTAAAGTGAGGTTGTCATTCTATCAAAAACAGAACATTTCTTTATGAGATTTACTTGCAAACAAGCAAGTTCATGAAAGCAACAGCAACTTTTTCTTAGAGTCTAAACATCTGTTGTGAGGTAAATAATGCTGTTTATAAGACAGCATGAATCAAACAGCCCCCACCTTGAGCAGAGCATTGAGGAATATCTCTCGAAGCGGCTGTGGCACTGCAAGATGGCAATCGCTGGAGCTGATCTTGAAGGTGGTCTCCAGGCACTGTATTGCAACTAAAGTGGAGAATCAGTGACAGTAAAACTGCTTTACTCCCTTTATATCAACATAAAAGCCAACATGATTTGTTTCGTGGTTATATGTGCAGAGCAGCCTGCTGCAGACTAGTGAGGGACTCTACGAAGTGGACGTGCACTGTGAGTCGACCTACCCTCCAGGCTTTCCTGCTCATCAGAATTCAAAGCACCACAATGCGTTTGATCTCGTAGGAACTGCACAATAGCGAATGCCAGACGTTTCTCCACGGCCATTTTTACCTCGAAACTGCAGGCAGAAATGGGAAAGGACCCACACGGCGATGACGTCATGATTAATTCAGGATGTGGTGGTTCATAATACATGCGGGGGATGTAATGCAACTCTGCTTTGTTATTTAAAAAAGTGGTCAAATGGAAACATTAACAAGCTGCTGCATGAGTGTGAGGAGTGTTTTCCTCCATGTCTTATAATAATGATATAAAAATACAGCTAAGCTAATAAATTATTGACATCAAACTGCTTCTAATTTGGATGCTTTAGTTTTATTTAAAGTTAAAGGAGCAAATTTCACATGGAACTAAGTTCATAGAGATTAACTGGGGTTAGATTTGGATTGCATGTTTTATTCCAGTATAACTTATTGTTCTTCCACTCTTCACTGTGGCAGCACCTTCTGTCAACCTGTCTTCAATGCACTGTTTTAGCTACTGTCTCTTTAAGGACCCCCGTCTGCTCTGATTGGTTAGCTTCAATGTTTCAGACAAAGCTGATACGTTTAGAAAAGCATTATGCAAATATGTTTCAGGATGATGTCATAAAGTTCAGAAAGAAAGACCTTCAAATAAGGCTTTTCAGGGACATTAACTCTGTCTGTCCTGGACATTGTGACTCAGCGCACCCTCCCAGTGCACAGTAAGTCATACAATAAGTAGGGATGCACAATATAATTGGTCCCCTATTGATATCGGCCTGTATCGGCCTTAAAACTGAAAATCGGAAATCGGACACCCCACCGATATTTAACCGATCAGCCCGCTGTTTCGTAAGTCTTAAAAAAAATCGATTTCATGAGCAAAATCTCACAATATTTCATCGTTCTGTTACGAAATCTTGCAAGAATTCATGAAAATTTTGCAATATTTTCATATGCTGAATACTTATTGACATTTAAAAATGTGGTATCAATTTATTTTTCTAACAAAATCTGGTCACATTTCATCGTTCTGTAATGAAATCTCACAAGAATTCATGAAATATCGTGAAATTTTATAACAGAACGATGAAATCTTATGAGATTTTGTAAGCAAAATAGATTGATGCCACATTTTTAAATATCGATTTGGTATTGGCATATAAAAATATTGCGATATTTCAGTGTATCAATATTTTTCCCACCCCTATTTTTCAAACTGTCGGAAACAGATAACAAAATTGCTATTTGGAATGACTGCTTATTTTTTCAGCTTTAATATCGGTATTGATATCAGTTATTGGCCACATAAGTTTTAAAATATCGACATATCAGATATCGGCCAAAATTCAAATATTGTGCATCCCTATGTTGGCCAGTCCCTTGTTAAGACTTTGACCTTTATTTGATGCTTGTTCAGTTGTTCAGTCAAACGTTTGAATGAAATATTGAATCAGAGCTTTTCTTAAACATAAAATTGCATAAAAATAAGGCTTTTATGAAATCACTTTAGCCTATCAATTTTTTTTTTTTTTTTTACCAACATACAGACTATTATAAAACTCCTATAAAAGAGCCAAACTTCCCATCACTACACGTAAAGGGAGAAGACATGGGGCTTCAATTGTCTCCAACGTCTGAGTTCAACTGAATGTCAGAAATAAGAGCAGCTCATTGGAAGTGTCACTGATAGTTTTCCTTGTAACCTGGCTGATCCTCACTAATGAACAGATATCTTTTAACTAGAATAGAAGTTTCTGTAAATTTCTGTCATACTCTAATTATAAAGTGTTTAACTGTTTGTAAGCTGTTTACTGATATGGTTGTAGTCTGATAAGATATCACACAGGTGGATTACTGACTGGGTATCAAAACATCGGGTTTCCCTGCGCACCATCAACTATTGTAAGTGTAATAAATTGTATCTTTTATGGAATCTCAACCACTAATGTATAATTTAGACTGTGAACCCTGTGGTTTTATGTACACTCTGTGCTGACATCACATGTCTGGATAAAAGGGGTGATAACACACAGTTAACAGAATATTTGCCCTAAAGCAAAGCGGGACCCTCACAGGTTAATCCAACCATGTTATCTTTTATCACACATAGCTAGAAAGGATGCTGGTGGTGCATTCATTTCTGGTTTCCAAGACAACCCATAGGAGGATTCAAGCAAAATGAAACCTGCTCTGTTAACATGCCGGCTCTTGTTGCAGCGTGTTTTCCTCTGACCGAACATTTTTGCAACAAGAGCAAAAATGAATGACAATGTCTCGACCCTATGCTGAAAGGCGTTCACAGACATAAACACTGCCTCATATTTCCATCACGTGCTGATGCCATGCGCTGTTATGATCATGAAGGTCTGGCTGGCACAGCCACTCCTCCCCGAGTGTGTTGACACACGTATTTGCGGTGATGCAGAAGCTGTGATGTAATACCACACAATGGGAGAAAAGATGGGTTTAAATTCACCATGCAGGCCACATATATTCAAAAACCGCAGTGCATTGGGTCTAATTCAGGTTTAGAGTCTGGAAGGAGTCATTTTAAAAAGCCTAATCTGATAACAAGGCTCGCGCACTCTGCAGCTTGTATGATAACTGGCTAATAGAGACAAAACCCTTTAAGAAAAGAGCGCGAGGACAGGAAACAAAGCTCAGCTCCTGAAAAGAGACAAACATAAACGTCTACATTATATGTGTAAGGATGCTGTTCGGTGTCCCCCACCCGCCCACCTACCTGAGCTCCTCAGCTGTCTGCTGCTACCGCGTCATGAGGGCTCGTGTCAGACTGAGCGCATCCTCCTCTGCGCCTGCGCTGTAGCAGCGGAAATAACAGGCTTCAGGAGAAACTGACTGAGCTGTGAGGTTGTAGCTGCTGCTGGGACTTGAGTTGACAGTAAGACGGGGAGAAACTGCTTTGTTTTGCTCGGATAAGCACGCATGAACCGCCGGCATGTGCGCGTTGCGGGTTGTTTTCTGCAGAACGCTTTGCAGGTACAAGTCAGCTGCTGATCAGCTGTTTAATCTCTTTATTTAACAACAGGATACTTCAGCTTCTCCGCTTTATGTCTCCACCTGCAGCATTCAACCTGAAAAGTGTTTTTACTGCCTTGATTTTCTGCTTTTTGGCACTGGCTGCTTGTAAGATTTGTCTGCGATTTGATATGTGCCCAACAGTTATTCTACGCTGTTATTGCGCTTGGTTTAAAACGTCTTTTACTGCCATGCCGTGAAACTTTACACTGACATGGAAAAGGTTTCTGCTTAGCATGGAAAAAATGCAGAGCACTTTGTCCATGTGACCTTTAAAAGGTGGGTGTCAGGTGAAAGGAAAAACTAACATCTCGTATTTTTGGTGAGTTGAGATTTAGTGCAAACATTCACTTCATTCTTAGCCTATATATTTATTAAACGGTTAAAGGTACTGTGTGTGTAAAAATTACTGACATCTTGTGATAAAAATGGGTTTTTGAAAGAAAATACGTTTTCTTTCAAATGACTGATGCTTTCCATTTGAACTCGGAAGTCAGAAATCCCCAGTTCTGAGGAGGAAGTTTCAACTGGAACGGTCCCCCGAAGTCGGGTTTCCCACTCAGACAAGTTGGACAATCCTTGCACCGCCAGGTTCAGATTTAAAGATGGCCACGCCCAGTGTTAGCAATTGTAAAAGCTCCTGTAATGTTACATTTATTTACACTTCTGACTAATTTTTGTCAAGTCAAGTCAAGTCAAATTTATTTATAAAGCACATATAAAAACAACCTCAGTTGACCAAAGTGCTGAACATAGAAATGATCAAATCAAAATCAACAATAAATTAAGAGCACAGAATAGATAAGACAGCACATGAATGGAATACACATAAAACCACAGAAGAAGATAAACCCATAAAATAACATAAAACACATTGAATCAGACATAGGCTACACGTAAATTGTTTTTTTTGTAAATGTAGGGGGAGACTGCTGTGGTGTAATTCACATTTTTCATGTGGTATAGCCTATGTGAACTACAGCGCAATCTGAGAGGATAATGGCTACTAACAGTAGCCTTAGCAAGCTTGTTATTTTGCTAGTCTGTGATCTTGTTGTCCGACGAGTGAACTGGAACGCAATTGGGTCGAGTGTGATGTCACTTCCCAGTTTCAAGGTAAATGGAACGCAGCAATAGGCTCGTTCGGATTGATTGCGTCTGTCTACCGTCTGACTTCATGGTCAGACGAGAGCTGCGTGAGTCTCGGGGGCGGATCATAAACGCAGCGCATCTCAGCTGGACAAGTTCGCCAACGTGAAGACTGCAATAACGGAGGATCTCGCGGCATTTGCCTTTATTTAGCTCAAAGTTACTGAACGCTGTGCAGATGTGATCAAGTCTAATTTCAGAGTACTGAAACAGCGTGTTGTTGACGCTGATTGCATGAACTTGTGCTGGACTGTAGTACAGAATGTTGTTTACCTGTTAAGGTGCAACACAGAGGACAATAATCTGGTAAATGTCCAGGCTCAAATATAAAAACCATAAATGCTTTGCCTTGAAGAATAATATAAAAACAAATAAAGAAATAGAAACTTATTTTTTCTAGATGGGGCTGGAAATAAATATTATATATTATATATTTTTTTATTTTATTTTTATTAAGGATTTGGGTAGCCTACTCATGGATAACATAAGGGGGAGCAAGTGGAAAGGTGGATACACACCAATAAGTCCATCAAATCCAAATTATGAAGAGGATTTGTGAAAGTTTTGGTATAACTTATTAAGCTTTATATTTATCTGAGTAGAATAACTTGTGGCTGCAACACGTTTGTGTTCCTCTGTTGCTGCAGTCAGATATCAGTCTGTTCATAAATCAGTCTGTCCAGGTTTATGAACATCAGCCTAACTACAATATGAAACACCAAGGCTGATTTTGTAGCCTGTTTAAAACACCTAAATGGATTTATTACTGGGGAACAGTCCCGTCCAAAAATCGGAGCTTGCGTCAGTGAGAGGTGAAACCAATCAGAACCAGGTTCCGGCGGCGGTGGAGGCAGGTCCAAAAGCTGCAGTTGCTGAGGAGTAACTGCACGCTCCGACTGCAGACGGACGGCTCCCGCGATGTTTGATGATCATGTGGTCTGGTCACGTTTTCCGGTGCAGTGCAGACGCAGTCTGAAGTCGGACAAAGTTTCTAACCAGCATGCAACATTCCAGGACCACAATCCCTCACTTCCAGCCGAGTTGCGCTGCAGATAGCCAAAGTCGAACGAGCCTAATATTCCAATATTGTTGTAAATGTATGGTGGCCGTTAGTGGCCAAAATTCTCCCAGACATGAAGATGTGTTCATCTGTGAGTGGATCCAGTGGTGTCAGGTGTAGCTATGGCTGTGCTATGAGTAACTACTTTTAATGTCTTTTAAGGCATTACTTATCCCCAACAGAACTCTAACTCCCATTAAACAGAGCTGGTACAGCAGTTTTAAAGTTCAGAGGGTTCTCACTTCACTCACATTGTTTTGTCCATTTAGGGACACCGTAGTAAAAATGGCGGCACAAAGATGGCTGCCTCCATCCATGTGGACCCCAGCAAGTAGATATAGATGGCTCGTTCTAAGAAAATAAACATATAACAGCTGTTTTAGTGAAGCGATTACACATCAATAGAAACACAGTTTTGGATTATATATTAAATTTTTCTGCTGTTGATCTTTGATTTTTTTTTTTTTTTTTTTTTTTTTTTTTTTTTTACACACTGTACCTTTAAAGTGATCCTTAATGGTCTGGGTATTATGTAAGGAGTCAGAAATGTGTCATCAGAGCTGATTGCCCTGAACAGATTTGGAATGATTTGCAGTGAAGCATCAATCGGAGAAGACTTGGTCCATGCCAACCAAGCCCCCCCGGCATAGCAGAGCCACCATGTGGGTCAGGCATTCAGCCCTGTGGCATTCTCCTGGGTTGCTCCACACATGCACTTGTCAGGAGCTCGATAAAGGATGGCCCAAGTCACCGGATCACTTTCTTTTCACACCTCTAGACCACGTATGCTGTGTGGAGGACTTAAACTGCATAAGGTTTATGATGTAAGGAGAAATTTTAAGGGCTTTTCTGTCAGGGTGTTTTTATAATCAAACCCTTGTAGTGGTCAAGTTCTTTCTGATGCTGTGGTGCCTTTGCAGAAGGAGGTGAAGGATGTGTTGAGGTGCTGAGCTGCAACAGGAAATGCAACCAGAGAAGAAGGGTGCAAAGACCAGGACATGGCCTCTGCCACATGAACCCCAGGAAAATCCTTCACAGCAGCTCCACTGATTTAATCTATCAGCACTTGTTTGGTTACACTGATATCCACAAGGCTGTCATTAGGAAAGGCAGGTTTATTTATATAGCACACTTCATGTGCAGGACAATTCAAGGTGCTTTACATAAAAGATCAAAGGCATTGCAGCAGGGTGCAGGGGGAATAAACTTTACAAAGAAATAAAGGAAATTCAGAGAAATCTGGAATATAAGAAGATAAAATGCAAGAAATGAAAAAAATTAACATTTGTTGTTTTTTTTTTTACAACATACATCAGCTGTATGATGGACTTGTCAGGGAGACCTGTGAGGACAGTGTTACAGTGGTCTACTAAAAATAAGTGCATGGATAAATCCTGCTGAGACATCAGTCTTTTAGTCCTCCAGATGTTCTTTAAATGATAACAGGGTGACTTTACAGCTGTCTTAATTTGATGCTGAAATTCAGGTCTGAGACCAGGACTGGTTACGTCTGCAAAAAGCTCCACCTTCTCTCTAAGCATCCTCTTTGTTCTGATCCACTTCCACCACTAAAACAACCCTTTTTTTATAAGAAAGACCTGGTTGAAATGAAAGCAGCACAACAATCTCACACAAGATGCATTAAAGGTAACAGCCTTTACATAGTTAAAATGTTCTTTGGATTATCAACTAGATTATTTTCTTTGAATTTAAATGGTTTTGAAGTTGATTCCAAGCCGCGAGGAGCTTGTTTAAATGGGAATAGATGGCAGGAGGAAATCCTCAGTGCAGACGACGGCTTCCCAAGCTCTTCTGAAAAATGTTGGAGGAAGCAGTCCAAGAATAGCTTTGTAAATGAGAACATGCCAGGGATTCAGTGTGGATGAAAGCAACTGCCTGACATGAGTACACCACAGGCAGCAGAGAAAGTTTTAGAATAAATTATGTAACATATTTATAAAGTAAACTCATTTTAACATCAGGATTTCTGTTAAATTTCTATTTCTGCTGAAATTTCAAGAATCCCAGAGTTGAGCACCACCTGCTGGTTTGTGTGCACTGACTTATTTCTTGCATAAGAAATGTTTTGGCCTCCAGTCTTGGTGGTTTTGGTGACTTGGTGAATTATTTTCCTCCACATTGGAGTTTAATCTGAATCAAAGAGGAAAAAAAAGAGTAGGGATTGACCGATACAGATTTTTAGGGCCGATACCAATATTTTCTTATCAGCTTCAGCTGATGGCCGATACAACCTGACGATATTTGGGGCCGATACTACATTCAACTCCCAAATTAAGGAGACAATTAAAATTGATTTTACAATTCGTTTGATATAAAAAAAGAATGAAGCACTTCAAATAAATATATAAAAAAGAAACTTGTGCACTTGTAAACAAATATTAAATAGAAACAATAAACTTGTAATAAATAAATATCAGTGGTCAGCAACCTTAACAATCCGAAGAGCCGTTTCTCACCTCAAACAATTAAATAAAAGTTGTTGGTCTTTTGGAAAAAAACTGCAACTTATCATTATTGATAAAAAACTTACTGTTGAAAATTTGCTGTCATTTTAAAGGAATCACGAGTTTCTACTTTTAAGTTCTGAAGTTGAAAAAAAAAAAGTTCCAAAAAGAGGACAGATGTTTTCTCTTCAATCAGATTTTCTTCAATGGGACTTAACTGTATTTTTTTTTTTTTTTTTTTTAAAGGGGTTAAATATCTGTGGGAAATTATGTGACCCTAATTTCCAAGTTAATGACACGATAAGTTGACTTAAAAGAATATATTGATGATTCTTTTAAGCCGTTTTCAGACTTGCATTGTGGAACATGAGCGGTAAAGTCCATCCGCTCTTTAACGGACTCGTCTTTTCAAACATGCCGCTTCCTTGCGGACTTGTCGTGCATTCCAGTTGTCTCAGAACTCGTTTTTCTGAGGTAATTTTCCGAGGAACTGACGTGATGAACTCGTTTTTCAGAGATATGAGCTTGTAATTTGCAGAGGACCCCGAGATTGTAGATTTGAAGATGGCGGCGTCTGGTAGGCTATTATTGTTGTGTTTATTAACCTTCCACATAAGAGATTTTCTGATCGTAATTCCCAAACAGCACCGAATAGTTGAATTTTACAGTCTTATGGCGGTCTTTTTTTTCTTTAAAACACAGCGTAATTATGTGTTGTTTATTAAACACACACACTGAAATTAGCTGTTGTTATCATGGTGGCATAACGTCTTGTTATTTTTCTAGCTAGAAATGTGTTATTTTCTTGCTGTTCTGGCTCACAAACAGGCTGTTTTGGAGATTTCTATGGAACTGGAACGCACCATTATCACGTCTGAAAGGGTCTTTAGCGTCATTATGTTGTGGAAATTTGACAATTATTCTATGAAAAAATTGCTAAAATCTGCCAATGTTATTACCGGTATTTAAGAATATTAGTCGATTCTTTATTATCTTTAGTCAAAGTTATTGAGAGCCATTGTGGCAGGCTCAAATAACCACAGGTTGCAGACCTTGATATACAGTCCTCCTCAAAATTATTCGTATCCTCCCATTAAAGATGGACGTATCGGCCAATGCTGATTATACCAAAAAATGCCAATGTCGGCCTAAAATATCGGCCGACCGATGTATTGGTCTATCCTAAAAGAGAAGTCACTTCAGTGCAAGGTTAAGGAAAGAAACCATCAGTAACAGGAACCAACAAGGTCAATAAACTTTAAAAAGGTGGACAGTGGGAGTCATCTCTTTGTTTCTGCTCAAAAGTTCACCTTCCAGTTCTGCTTCCTGGTTCTCCTCCACAGCTGGGACATTATAAGAAGCTCCAGAGATTGCATGATTGGCTCTTCCCTGTAAGGATCTAACACTCATGCTCCACAGACAGGACCTGAACGAGTTGCCAGGTCTCAGGATAAAATCCCTCTCTGAGGCATCTGATCAAATCTAACTATATAATCACTGTTATAAATAATCATGATCTTTGATCTTTAACTGTCTTCATTCATCCATCTAAAAACAACAGGAGGAAATTCAGAAAACATCATTTCTACACAGTTTTCAGCCATTTCATGGAATTAAATTTCCCCCTTTCATCAGTTGTTGTGCTCGTACTTGCTGCTGAATGATTTCCTGCCATCAACTGTTAGATTGCAGAGATCCTGTTGATGAGCTTGCATTGGAGTTGGATGCAAAGCCAAACAATAAACCCTTTTTGAAACCACTCAGCTCTTCACCCTCACAAAATACCTTTTTTCCACACATCTCAGAGCACAATTGGAGGTTTATTGCTTAATTGCACCGTGACACACACTGATCTTCACATTCTCTCTTTACATGCGTCACATTAAATGCAACAGTTGCTTTTAAACAGCAGAAAAAACCTGCTCTTCACAGAAACCTCTCATTTCCTTCCAGGTTCTCTAAACATCGCCTGAGAATGACCATCCCGAGCGGGTCAGGGATATCGGCCAGAGACTGCTCTCAGGCTGGAAGCGGCGGGAACACACTGAGGTGGGATTTGTCTCCGGATGAGATCAGGACCACGGCTGACAGTTTGATAGCCAGAATAAAGAAAGTCTACGACGACGTTGGATCTTTAAACATCGAGAACGTCTCTGTTGGAAACACGCTGGAAGCTTTGGCTAATGCCAAACTGGATTATGCATGTAAGTCTTTAAGGGATGAGTCGGGGATATTTCCTTCTAGGAAATTCCATGAAAAGACTCAGCAATAAGTGAATCCTGCTAAAAAGCAGTTTTAAGGACTCAATGGCTGATTTATTTTAATCATGTCTCCCTTAGACAGCCTCTTGTCTGATAATAGCTGGGATAGGCTCCAGCAGCCCCTGCAACCCTGAACTACTGTTACAGTGAATGAATGAATGAATGAATGAATAAATGAATGAATGAATGAATGAATAAATGAATTCTCTCTCTCCATAGAGCTTTGTTATTGTCCTGAAGCAGCAATTATTCACTGTCTGCACCAAGATCTGCATATCATCTATAAATCTGATACTGTATAGAGAGTGCAGTCAGCGAAGGTGGAAGTAACTAATTACATTTACTCAAGTTACTGTAATTGAGTAGTTTTTGTGAGTAATTTGTCATTTTTGAGTAGTTTTTTTTAAATAGATAATTTTACTTTTACTCAAGTACATTTTTACCCAAGTAATTTACTTCACTACTTTGGAACCTGCCCCCATTACTGACTACAAAATAAAATGTAGGAGGAGAAAAATCAGCCTGAACGGGTTTTATGTTGAATGTTTCGGATTGTTCGTCGCATCATCCACTGATGGATGGAGATCTCACTGATGATGATGAGCTGAGCAGGAGATGGAGATGGAGGAGGCTGAGGGTTGAATTCCCGTAGAAGAGATGAAGGAAATCCTCGGCCAAATCTCAGCCAACGCAGACAAGGCAACAACTTCATCGTGCAAACGCTGACACATTATCCAATGCTAGTATTCAGTGGGCAGAATATTCATTAGAGCACGGCACTTTATTTTATTTCTTGAAGTTAGCAGTCATTGTGCTCATTTGTTTATTAAGACAATTGAATTTAAGATTTATGTTGCTACAGAAAGAAAAAAGGGTAGTGTATAAAGGATTTACTCAACATTTTCATCATCTTGGATTCTTTGATTTGGTTTTATTTTTTCTATTTTTATCGTAAAAGTTTATCAAAAACAGTGTTGAATTGGACTTATAACGCATCCTTTTTTACAGCGTAGTGACTGAAAGTAACTAAGTAACTTTTACTCCGAGTACATTTTAAAGAAGTCCTTTTTTACTTTTGTTCAAGTACATTTTTAGATGGGTACTTTTACTTGTGTAGAATTTAAGCAAAGTAAAGATACTTTTACTTAATTACAAATTTTCTGTACTTTTCCACCTCTGGCAGTCAGCATTTGCTGGGCAGCAGCAGCAGAGGCATGAAGAAGCTGAATAAACTGGACGAGAAGGCTGGTTGGGATAACTCAGAAGCTGATTGGCCAGAGATGAACGGTGCACAATGCAGTTCTTTATTTTCCTCTCTGCATAGTGTTCAGTCAGAGGCTTCTTCAAGTTCACTGCAAGAGAGAAAGATCCAGGAGATCATTCCAGCTGTCATCCTCTGGAACTAGATTTTAGCTGGCACTTATTTATTTATTGTTTTCAATTTAGAAAGAAAAAACCTGTCATTATGGAATAAATAATGTATTTTCATTTTATTTAGCTTCATTCAATTTCATGTTTGAAAATTCAAGTAGTCGATAAAAATGATTTTGTTTTTATTTCTTATCCACCTGTAGTTTATATAAGTTCCACCTACCCGCATCCATCCATCCATCCATTCATCCATCCATCCATCCATCCCTCCATCCCTGCTTATACTATATCACCTAAAGCAAAAGCACCCTGTACAGTTCACTAGTCCACTTACCATTTAGATGCTCTAATTTTCAGCTGAGCGTCAAATGCATATAATATCCATCCTCAACATAAACAACGCATAGCGACGAAGCAGAGAGAGGAAATATAATTTTCCAGGACATTTTACTCTTTTTTTTTTTTTTCATTTTCCATGTGTTTTTCATGACTGGAAAAATGTTCAATCATTTTCCAGGTTTTCCAGGACGCGTGGACCCTGGGTCTTTAGAAGTTTTAAAGTCTGTAAAAAAGAAGTTTTTGAAAAAGAAGAAGTTTTTTTTTTGTTTTTTTTAGACTTTAGAAATAGCAGCCTGATCGATTAAATATCGGCGGGGTGGCCAATGTCCGGTTCTCAATTTTAAGGCCGATATAAGGGCTGGGGAAAAAAATCGATACACTGAAATATCGCAATATTTTCATACGCTGATATCATACTGATATGTAAAAATGTGGTATCGATCTATTTTACTAATGAAATCTCGCGAGATTTTGTTCTTTAGTCAAGAAATCTTGTGGGTTTTTGTGAAATCTCGCGATATTTCACAGTTGTCTTACAAAATCTTGCGAGATTTCGTAGGTAAAATAGATCAATACTGCATTTTTGAATCTCTATATGAAATCTGCATGTGAAGCCCTAGCAGATATACAGTAGGCAGATACAGATCGGGGGCCGATTATATCATGCATCCCAAATAGATTGGTATTGGTTGTATCAGATATTGGGAATTAAGGGTTGGGCTATATCGGTATATTGAATTTACCGATATAGTAAAAAGGCCAATATTGAACATTCCTAGTAATTACCTTTACATTTGTCGACTAAAACTTCAGTCTTCCTCAGAAGCATCAGTCTACGTATTCTAGGTATTCTTGCAAGATTTTATTGTTCTGTTACGAGGTCTCGCACAATTTTGTTCGTGAAATAGATCGATACTGCATTTTTAAATGTCAATATGATATCGGCATTTGAAAATATCGCGATAAATAGTGTATCGATATTTTTTCCCCACCCCTACCCCATCAGCTGGTATCCTGGAGGTGTGACCAGCCCCGGCAATCTGACGGATGTCTGCCTCCACGCCTCCAGGATACTATCAGCTGATAAAGACCCATCACAACATACTGTACGTCTACTGACGCTACTGAGGAAGACTGAGGTTTCGGTCGAAGCAGGTAAAAGGGAATTACAGCTCCTTGAATTTTTTCTTTTTTTAATCTGAAAAAAGAAACTCTTGAGATTGCATTCAATTTTCAGTAAATTTCCTATCATCTATGCGTGTCACTGTTTTTCTGTGTGTTCTGTTCTAGCATCACGACACGTCCTCGACTTCCCGCAGTACGTTTGTCCCAACAAGGAGGTCCGGTCGGCGAGCACAGAGGCAGATAAGAAACTGTCGGAGTTTGACGTGGAGATCAGCATGCGGGAAGATGTTTTCCAGCGAATCACTGCCCTGCAGGTACCCTCAGGTTATCATCACTCAGAGACTAACAGGGGGAGGTGATATAAAAAAATCTAGTCCACCAAGGCAACGATGTGTTAAAGAAATCTTAATAAGAAGCTCTACTGTGTGAGGATTAGATTAGGATTAGCTTTTAACACAGCAGCTATGCCAATGTTATATTAAGATCAAGGAGACTGTGATCATTTGAGCCCACCACTGATTTTTATTTAGCCGCGGATAGAAATCTGATCTCATCTAATCAGCACCGTTTGATGTGCTCCACTCTGCTGGCTGACTTTCATGCTGTTTAAATGTCAATAAATGTGTTTTAAATGGCCTCAAATTCAAAAACTTTGAGGTTTTGTTTTGTTTTGTTAATATGCTTTGACAGAAAAAGCTTCAAGACAACCTTTCACCTGAAGAAAAGAGATTCTTAGACAGACTTGTCACGTTGGGCCAGAGGAAAGGATTGCACATGTCTACAGATATACAGGAGGTAACACAGCTGAGTATTAAAACCACATGGATTTACTCTCACTGACCTCTTTCTTGGGTTCACCTTGCCGTTAGCAGGTTGAACTTCCTTTTCCCTCAGAGCTGCCTCAATTCTTGGTGGCACAGATTCAACAAGGTCTCATTCAGGGTGGAAAATAACGTGTAATGACAGAAAAGCTGAATCTATTGGACTTCCTGTTGCCTTTCCATCATCTCCAACCAGTCTGCCCATTCTGCTCTGACCTGTGGATATTTTCTCACCTTCAGACTATTTTCTAGAAACCAATGAGGTTGTTGTATCTCTCAGAATATAATACAATTATATTCTGCTCAGCAAAGATCCCTAAATAGTCTTAACTCAGCCAGAGGAGTTCATTTTGGACATCTGGCTGCCATATATCAGATACTAGCAGGTATTAGTCAACATGTGGCTAATTATAATGTTTCTGACATCTTGGTAGCTTAACCAACAACTTAAAATCACACAAATTATTTACAGAAATTCAGAACATAGCGTGATCCAGCATGACCTACATTTGCAGCAGAAAATGCAAAACAAGCATGATTTTAACATGAAGTATCGAGTGTAGAGTGGATGCAGGACTTTCATTGCACGTGAATTAAACCATCTTTATAGTCATGATGTTCATACTAGTCAGTACAACAACATAAAATTACATGCCCCATGAAATCCAAAAGAAACGTTAAAACTAGGGATGTTTGATGGGTTTTTTTTCTACCAATATCCAATATACCGATATTGTCCACCTCTTAATTTCCAATATCTGATATCAACCTTTATCAATGTGAAAACCAGACATATTATAAGCAGCTTCAAAGCAAGTCAGTCTGTTGCAGCTGCACCGTAGTCACTTGACTCCAAAAGGAATGCTGGGATATGAAGTTCTCCCAGAATAACAGGGGCTTTTCTGCATGTTGGACTGGTGCTCATGGAACAAGATCTCATGAGATTTCATTTGTAAAAAATGTCGGTCCTAAAAAAAAAAAAACAATACAGATATTTTCCAATATCACATTTTAATGCCATTATCGGCCGGTAATATCGGACATCTCTACTTTTGAGCAATGGTTCTCTGGGGTTTCTGAAAATCTGTCAAACTTTTTTTTCTTGGATACCTGATACTGATATTTTCCAGTATCAAATTTTAATGCTGATATCTGCCAATAATATCGGTAGGATGATAATAATGGACATCCCTATTTGTGTGTGAAACCAACAACCATGCCACGTTCAAAATCACTTAAATCCCTTTTATTCCTCATTATGGTGCTCAGTTTGAACTTCAGCAGGTTTTCTTGACCATGTCTACATGACTGAATACACCGAGTTGCTGCTATGTGATTGGCTGCTCAGATATTTGTGTTAACAAGCAATAAAGAGACTGGTGAGTTTAAATACAATTAATTGAAAGTAGTTAAAAGTCAAATTGAGGAAGATGAGACTTTTTTTCTTTCAAACATTTGCTAAGATTGAAAGGTTCAGACAGGGGTAACAAAAGACGAGAAAAGGTGTATTGTGCATATTTTAGATGGATAAATGAATAAACTTTATGACATAAGAGAAAGTAAACCGGACTTTCTGGCATGATGTTCTCTCTTCGTCCTTTTCTCTCTCAAGGAAGTGAAAAGAACCTCCAAGCTCATCAGTGAGCTCTCCATCGAGTTCAACAAGAATCTGAATGAGGACAACACGTTCCTTGTTTTCTCAGAGCAGGAACTGGGTAAGCTCATCAGCATGAACTACTATCTGATCTGAACATGCTGGAAGTGTTTCACTTGTTTGGATTGTGTGGGGAAGGCGGACTCGCTGACAGCTACCTGAACGGCCTGGACAAGACGGAGGAGGGACGCTATAAAGTGACCCTGGAATATCCCCATTATTACCCTCTGATGAAGCGGTGTCACAATCCGGAAACGAGGAGGAAGATGGAGACGGCTTTTCACAGCAGGTGTAAAGAGGTAACTGATCTCTGACAGGGAATCTTGCAACTGATGTCTATGATGGATCACACAGGCTCAAACAGTACTTTAGGATGTTTTATGAAGTTCTAGTACCTTTATTTCTAGCTTTCAAGCATGCAGATTGTTTGGGAGTTTTAGGCAGATGTCTAATGGGATTTCCTCATCCCATTACTGTGCATTCGTCCTCAGCTCCTCTTCTCTCCTTTTGCCTCCAAGCAGTCAGACTCGCTTGGCTCCTGGCTTTTTTTTACCGATATCCACTATACCGATATTATCCAACTCTTAATTTCCAATGTCAACCGATACCAATCTATACAGACAACTATGAGGTTGTATCTCTCATATTTTGAGAATTACATCTATTTTCTGCTCTGAGAGCAAAGATCCCAAAATAGCCTTAACTCACCCAGACGAGTTCATTTTGAACATCTGGCTGCCATATATCAGATACTAGCAGGTATTAGCCAACATGTGGCTAATTATAATGTTTCAGACAGCTTGGTATCTTAACCAACAACTTAAAACCAGACATATTATAAACAGCTTCAAAGCAAGTCAGTCTGTAGCAGCAGCAGCTGCACCGTAGTCACGTGACTCTAAAAGGAATGCTGGGATATTAAGTTTTTCCACAATAACAGGGACTTTTCAACTTGCTGGAATGATGCTAATGGAACAATATTTTTCAAGATTTCATTACAGAACAACAAGATCTTGCAAGGTTTCATCAGTAAAAATGTTGGTCCAAAAAAACCCAGATACTGATATTTTTCGATATTACATTTTAATGCCAATATCAGCCGATAACATTGATAGGCCCATAACATCGAACATATCTACTCTTGAGCAATAGTTCTCAAAAAGATCAAAAGATCTAAAAGTGATGTCTTCAAAAAATCTGGGGGAAAAAAATCCAGCAAAGAAGGGGCACATGATACCGCAAGATTTGGTATCAATCTGACACCAAGTAAATAAAGGGCTAGTATTGTTGATACCGATGCATAAACAACCAACTTATTGTTCATACCATAAAAATCTGAATTTGTCACCAAGGTGAACTGAATCCACCAAAAATCACATATCTTCCTTATTTATGTTTGTGATAGTTAAAGCCTTACATTTCGAATTTGATGATTAAGTGTAAAAAATTAATACTGGTGCCATTTTAAAGTCAGAATTTGGCTTATCTCAGTGTTAGTGAGAGAAGCTGATTAGGGAATATGGGGGGCCTTGTCATAGCAGTGAACCGAATCCACCACAAATCGCATATCCTCCATATTTATGAAGATTCTGATAGTTTTCAAGTCTTATATTGAAGTATTGATATAATTGCACTACTATTGATTGATATAAATATCAACATTGGTATCAATATTATCGGTAATTGTATCAGTCAGCCCACCAGTAATATAGACCTTCACCTCATCCATCTACTGTTGGTTGAAGCATCATCAGAAATGGTCATTTTTAAGGAAGAGAAACACAAAGAAAAGGCTGAAGTATGCCATGTAACACAAGAACTGGACTAAAAATCAGCAGCGACAGGTCTTATTGAGCCTGGACCCTCAAGAACCAGAAGAACTAGTCCTGAAGACTAATGACAAGAAAGCTTGCCTAAAGGGGTCAGACTGTCTTCAACAATAAAGCTGTAGAGACCAAATATTGACTTTCAGGCTTCGTAGAATGTTTTTTGCCTTATAAACTGTACAAATCTTCATGCTTCCACTTCTTTTAACAGTTATCTGCACCTGTCTCTCGTTTTCTTGGCAAAATAGAGGAAAAAGGGTATCTAAAGATTTTGCAGAGCATCAAACATCTTTTAATCTGTCATTCCTGAAAAATTCATACAAAGGAGTTGAAGCTGTTTCAAATTTAACATTGTTGTCGTTTCTTTTTATATTATCAACCTCAGTGTGAACTTCTCACCCTGCAGCTTCTTCAGAGCTGTATTTCATCACTGAAAAGACAAACGACACAGTTCCTGCAGCATGCAGCTGGTGGTTAGGATGCAGTCAAACAAATATAAAATATTAGGCCCAGCTCAGTTGGTGCTAACTGGTACTATGCAGGAAAATGCACACTCAGGATTTGAGCAAAACAACAGTTCCTGACCCCGTTGTAAGGAAAACTGCTCGCACCATCTGTGGCATGAAACCACACTGTTGCTGTTAATGGCATGATGGGGAAAAAGAGCCATTATCAGCTGTAAGGA
The DNA here is from genome assembly GCA_023101725.1 of Atherinomorus stipes. NCBI lineage: Eukaryota > Metazoa > Chordata > Actinopteri > Atheriniformes > Atherinidae > Atherinomorus > Atherinomorus stipes. The sequence goes on from JALJCO010004393.1 coordinate 686,544, forward strand.
GGCACGGCTGCGCTCTCCTCAGATCTACCAGTTGCTCCGGTGTTGTATTTCCGTCAGACGCAGCTCAGGACATGAAATCATTCTGTCACATTACACCTCACAGCCCCACCAATGATCACAGATGTCAGGAAATAAAACACACCCGAGATCATAAGTTTGTATTACGGAATAGTTGCATATTTAAGCTAATTAATTTTTTTTTTTCTTGCAGGTCAACACAGCGATCCTGGAACAGCTGATCCAGCTCAGGGCAAAGGTTGCAGACTTACTTGGTTACAGTAGTCATGCAAATTATGTGCTGGAGATTAACATGGCTAAAAATGCAAGCAATGTGTCTGACTTCATAGGTACGACACAACTGACATCTCACCGCTAACACAGACACACACACACATCAGATAAAGCCATCTGATAATGACATTACAATGAGAAAATAAAGTTTATTAGACTGTTTGATGGGGGAGAGGAGAAATGTAACACCTCATACCGCCTTCATTTATAGCGCAGCGTGTGTTACACTGCATTCCTCTAGTAAACAGAGTAGCATTCAGTGATTTATGACTCAACAAGCAGGTGGTTTATACTACAAAGGGTCTCGCTGTGTGTGGCCAGTTTCTTGTTGTTGTAGTGCATCGCTGTGTTAGGCTCTGTTAAGTGACAGGGTTATTGTCTACAGGAGATTTAGCTATTTTCTCAATCATGATGCACGTACCACACAAATAATTTACAGAAATTCAGAACATAGCGTGATCGAGCATGACCTACATTTGCAGCAAAAAATTCAAAACATGCATGATTTTAACATGAACTCGAAGGTATTGAGTGTAGAGTGGATGCAAGATTTTCATTGTGAGTTAAATCAAATCATCTTTATAATTGTGATGTTCATACTACTCAATACAACAACATGAAATTACATTCCCCACAAAATCCAAAAGAAACATTAAACATTATGAGGGTAAGTGGAAAATAAAGTTAAATCATTCTGTGGGTGTACTATTCCTTTAAGGCATTACTTATCCCAAACAGTGCTCTAACTCCCATTAAACAAAGCTGGTACAGCAGTTTTTAAGTTCAGAGGGTACTTCATACACATTGTTTTGTCCATCCAGGGACACCGTAGTAAAAATGGTGGAACAATTATGGCAGCCTACATATGTGCACCACCCAGCAAGTAAATATAAATGACTCATTCTAAGAAAATAAACATAACTGCTATTCTAGTGCAGCAATTACACATCAATAGAAATACAGTTTTGAAAAATATATCACATTTTTCTGCCATTGACCTTTTTTTTTTTTTACATACCGTACCTTTAAGAAAATTACATTATATTAAAATCAAGGTGCGGTGTTGCAAGCAGTATAGTGCAATGTTCATGAGAGTTCATTAAATATTATAAATTGGATTATGGATGAGCGTAAAGCTCGGAAGCAGGTGAAAGCCAAACCAATGCTGACCCTGGTTTTTCGAGCATACACTGTCTAAAGCTCTTTTCGCCACAGAGTACTTCCTTTTCTTTACTGCGTCCGTCTGTTTCTTCTTTTTCAAGAATGGGATGAGATACCGCACTTCAAACCTTTATGTTCCAGCCCCGAACATCACGACAGTTACGTTTAAAGATTTACTTCCATCGTCATTTCATTAATATTGATGTGTTCGCCATTATTATTGAATGCATTATGCGTTGTTTCTGTTTAAAAAGCCCTTCTGGTTGCTTTATTTCCAGCTGTATTTGCAGGCTAGAAGAGTGGCTTGTGGTCCAACGACAGGCTTTTCCGTCCCTTCCATGAATATCTGTGACGCGAAAAATGAGGCATCTCTGATTGGCTCCCTCCCATGAATGTATGAATGAACCTCCTCTCCCCACTCTGTGTGTGTAACAGAGCACACGAACGAGCTTGTTCCGCCATGCTAGCAAACAGCTAGCTAACTTAGCTTCTCAACTCCGCAGCTACAGTCTTCACTTCTAGTGCGGAGGGGAGGGTTACCTGCCTTCCCATGGGCGAGTATAAACCCACGTGGGCGACGCCCTTTTCGATGTGACGTGGAAGCGAAAGGGTTTTCCTGATTCGCTCCTTTCTCCGTATTGTTTCTATGATTCGGAAACACAGCCAGTGGAGGTGACGCACCACTTGCAAGCGCAGCATGTGTATGTAACTAGGGGTGACCCTCAGTATTTCAAAAGAAGCAAATTAAACTGGTTTTCAGTGGAAGGAGATCCTCAACTTAAGGGCTGAAGAAAGAAAGCGACAGAGGAACAGAAAAGACAAAGTCTATGTTAGACTGACTTTTACTGGCTGGAGGGAGCTTAGAAAAGAGACAGGATGCAAGACAGATGCTGAATTAGTCTTTGTCAGGGGGTGCTAAAGTGCAAAACTCTACTAAAGTTCAGTAATGTTGCTTTAAGATCAACTAGGTCTAGAGTTCTTAAATTTGGTACTCAAGGGCTACTGTCCTGCAGATTTAGAGGGTCATTGTGCAGAACTTGACAATAAGCAGATATGGGCATCAGGACAGAGGCCCTAAGAGTACCAGAGGTTAAGATCCCTACCCCAGATGATCCTGAAAATCTCGATGTGATGTCAGAAATAAGTCTGAAGGAAGAAAGATGCTGATAAATGCAGAGAAGAGAAATGATGGAGGAGTTTTTGATCATCACATCACGACTGACTTTTTTAAATAATGTCAAAAAGTTTCATGTTTTTAGTTCTTGAGGTTTTTGCGGCACAAACTGTTAAGAAGACGTTTAAAGGTACAGTGAGTAAAAAATCAAAGGTCAATGGCAGAAAAATGTGATAAATAATTCAAAACTGTGTTTCAATTGATGTGTAATCGCTGCACCAGAATGGCTGTTATATGTTCAATTTCTTAGAATGAGTCATTTATGTCTACTTGCTGGGTGGTGCACATATGGAGGCTGCCATATTTTTTCCAACATTTTTACTACAGTGTCCCTGAATGGACAAAACAATGTGTGTGAATAAGAACCCTTTGAACTTTGAAACTGCTGTACCAACTCTGTTTAATGGGAGTTAAAGCACTGCGTGAATTTTGGCCACTAACAGCCACCATATATTCACAACAGTGCTGGAATATGAAGTCATTAGAAAGAAAACATCTTGTCTTTCAAATACCCATCTTTTTCACTAGATGTCAGTAATTCTTACATACTGTATCTTTAAAGTTATTTAATATTTGTTGTTTTCCCACATTTGCAGATGCGTTCCATGAAAGACTGAAGGCCATTGGAGTTAAGGAGAGGAAATATATTCTTGCTCTGAAGAAGAGGGAGTGCTTGATGAAGGGCTACCCGTTCGATGGGCAGATCAATGGCTGGGACTTGCCCTACTACATGAATCAAGTGGAGCAGTGCAAGTTTGCTGTGAACAAGGACAAACTGATCGAGTATTTCCCTCTCCAAGTGGTCACAGAAGGACTGTTTGGAATCTACCAGGAGCTGCTGGGTCTCACGTTCACAGAGGTGGAGCACGCTCATGTGTGGCATGAAAACGTCAAGCTTTATTCGGTGCATGATGCAGAAACGGGGGAGGAGATTGGACAGTTCTACCTCGACTTACATCCAAGGTTGAGTAATTTCTCATCAAATCACTTGAGTGAAGCTCTTGTAGTGCTACTCGTGCAAATATTCAGCTTTCCACATGGTTGTTGCGTGTCTCCAGGGAAGGAAAATACGGCCATGCAGCTTGTTTTGGACTCCTGCCTGGCTGCAGAGGGCCTGATGGAAAACGCAGAGTTCCAGTAGCAGCGATGGTGGCTAACTTTACCAAGCCCAGGAAAGGCTGGCCCTCTCTCCTGCAGCACCATGAGGTGGAGACTTATTTTCATGAGTTTGGTCATGTGATGCATGAGCTCTGCTCCAAGGTAAGTCACTGTAAATATGTGCACGGTGTCGGCTAATTAGCATGAAAGAGACTGATTGTTCCTGTACATATGAATCAGACCACTTTTTCAGAATTTAGTGGCACGCTGGTGGAGACTGACTTTGTGGAAGTGCCGTCTCAGATGCTGGAGAACTGGGTTTGGGAGAAGGAGCCTCTAAGAAGAATGTCTCGCCACTACAAAGACGGCACACCGATTCCAGACAATCTGCTTGATAAGCTGATTGCCTCCAGAGTAGCGAACACCGGTCAGATTTTTCACCAAACAAAAAAGGCTTAATGATCTCTCAATATTTCTACAGAATTTGAGTGTTGATGTGCTCGCCGCCTCCTCAGGTCTGATGAACCTGCGCCAGGTCGTCCTCAGTAAAGTGGACCAGTCGCTCCACTCCAGCTCCAGAGCTGATACAGCTGAAGTGTTTGCAAAGCACTGCCAGGACATCCTGGGTGTTCCTGCAACGCCAGGTCAGTTTCAGCTTTAGAAACAGTGGAACCACTGAGTAAAGGAGCTGATACAATTAATGTGCACGCTTTAGTTTAGTTTAATTATTATATTTGAACATTTTGGTTAATTACTTTCACCCAAACGCCAGGGAACAGATTACATGCACAAGCTCCTCTGCAAACATTTATTTGTAAATTATTACAGCTCTCTAAAATATTGACAGTACGCTAGATTAAAGCTGTAATTGCTGCATCCATACAGCTCCCAAGCTTCCTTCAGTGTGAATGTTCACATGCTTCATGTTTGCGTTGTCTTTCTGGAAAGTTGGCCAGAACTGATGTAGTTAAAAAATTAGATATATTATTATAAAAAAGTATATATTATTATTATAAATTAAGATGAGAAGAGGGAAATCCACATCAGATGTAACTGTGTCACCTTGCCATTAACTGTTTGGATAAACTATGAACAATTCTGACTGAATTATTGAACCTGATATACCTGCATACCGATATTATCGGCCAATATCAGTATTAAAATGTGATTTCGGAAAATATCGGTATTGTTTTTGTTCGGACCTATATTTTTTACTAGAGATGCACCGATCCAGTTTTTTTCCGATCCAATCTGATACCAATACCTGGGCTGAGCGTTTCGGCCGATACCAATCCGATACTACTGCTGAATGAATGAACTGTAATTTTGCCATGTGAGTGAAGGCATCAGGCTTGACATAAAGCTTTGTTTAAAAAAAGATAATTCACACAGATATGAATGTATACTTGTGTAAATGTGTGTGTATTTATTAACAAATAAAGAAGTGTACATTTATTATACTGATAAAAACAGAGAAAAAAAATTAAAATAGAAAAAATGATTGGATCGAAATGCTCGATCGGCCACATTCTTCCAATAGATGATCCAGCTTATTTGTCAGTATCTAAGCCAATATCCGATCTGGGTATTGAATCAGCGCGTCTCTCTATTTTTTACCAACAAAATCTTGAAAGATCTTGTTCCATTGACAGCGATCCAGCATGTAGAAAAGTCACAGTTATTTTGAAAGAACCTCATATCCCAGCATTCCTTTTATATGTGACTATGGTGCAGCTGCTGCTGCTACAGACTGACCTGCTTTGAAGCTGCTTATAATATGTTTGGTTTTAAGTTGTTGGTTAAGTTACCAAGTTGTCAGAAACATTATAATTAGCCACATGTTGGCTAATATCTGCTAGTATCTGATATTTGCCAGCCAGATGTCCAAATGAACTTGTCTGGCTGAGTTAAGGCTATTTTGGGAGCAAAATATAGTTGTCTGTATAGATCGGTATCAGTTGGTATTGGCTGATATTAGATATCCAAAATTCCAAAATGGGCTTTATGCACATCTCCAGTACTTCCTGAACTTAATACTGCACCTTCATTTCCTATCTTACATGATTGGATGAACTGATTAATCCAGGTGTGTCTGATCATTTGCTGAGGTTAGACACACCTGGATTAATCAGTTCATCCAATCATGTAAGACAGGAAATAAAGGTGCAGCATTAAGTTCAGGAAGTACTGGAGATGTGCATAAAGCCTATTAAGATTCGGAAAAATATTGGATATCAGTAAAACAGCCAATATCGAACATCCCTAGTATGACTAAAGTTGAGGACGATTTTAAATCCAAGAATCCACAGACTAGAACGAAATTCCATTTCTCACCAACTTCTTTCAATACAATGAATAAAAAGTAAATAATTGAAGAAAGATTTGAAAAAAAAACAACAAACAAAAAACATACTTATTAAATTTGATTGCTACATGTTGAGCCAGTAGGTAACGCACGAACACTTGCTTTCTCAATTAGCTTTAGCAATGTTACAAAACAGTGCAAAATCCTGTTAACCAGATATAGTTATATTTTAGACCCATCAAAAATGATTATTTATATGTTAAAAAAATTTTTTTAGAAAAATTAATACTTTTATTCAGCGCACTTCTAGACATTCTGTGGATATATTATTTTTGAAAAATTGTTTTGATTAAATAGTTATAGATACCACCTTTAACGTGACATTTAAAAAAAACAAAAAACATTCACTGCATTGTACAGTCCTAGAGAGACTTTTTTTGCTTGTTACCAAGTTCCACTTTAATAAATTCTCTGAGAACAAATACTTAATTCATGTTTAATTGTAACAACTTATTGTTGGCATCCAAAGTTTGTGTTTAATTCCATTCATTGTAATGTTATAGTGTCAAATGGTTCCTTTTGTAAAATTTGTGTGTACACATATATTTGTGCTCTCTGCAGGCACCAACATGACGGCCAGTTTCAGCCACTTGGCCGGAGGATATGACGGTCAGTACTACAGCTATCTGTGGAGCGAAGTTTACTCCATGGACATTTTTTTCAGTCGTTTTAAAAAAGAAGGCATCATGAATCCAAAGGTTGGTCAGATGAATCGCCTGTTTTCTATTTGCTAATGATGTTATCTCTTTTTTGCGTTGCATATCTTGTGTGATCATGTTTGCCTCGACACAGGTTGGAAAAGAGTACAGGAGGGTGATACTGGAAGCCGGTGGCTCTGTGGATGGGGGGGACATGCTGAACACCTTCCTTGGACGACCGCCATGTCAGGACGCCTTCTTTCAGTGCAAGGGACTGATTAAGACAGAAGAAATGCAAACGTCGTAATTTGATTTCTTTTCCATTTTTAAAAAGAAAGTTTGAAAATTAAAAAAATAAAAACAGAAGAGTTGAGTTTCAAATTATTTAAACTTTGTTTTGTAATTGAAAACAAGTAAAGAGAACTACTGCGTCCCTCTATAAGGGGAACATACTTAAATGGGCAAAGACAGGACCACTCCTAGCCGCGGGGCAAATGATTGACAGCCAAGCTAATGCTAACCGAGCTAATCTGGAGTGAACAGGAATGAACGAAGGTAGGCGGTTTAAAGGTAAAACACGCTCAGACGTGCTGTCAACCAGCTAAAAACTGCTGTTGTGCAACTCTGCTACAGGCTGAGGCCTTCCTGGGAGCAAGCGGGTAGCTAACTATTAGCCTTCACGGCTAAAACTGGCACCCGGTCTGCCGCCTGTCAATCAAAGGGACACGACCCTAATTATGTGCTATTTCAAGCTCAAATACCATCTAAATGGATGAGTTATAAAAAAATTCACCCCCCTCATAGTTGACATGAAGGTAAACTTGATCTATTAAACCTAAAATGATTTTTGGAACCAGGCTGTAAACTTGTTTGTTTCTGCTGTAAAGTTGGTCTTTTTAACATGGGAGTCTATGGGGATTTGTTTGTTTTGGAGTGAGCCTCCAGCGGATGAAGAACTACAATTATTTAACTTTACATTCTGGCTTCAGTCTTTTCCAGCGTAGTTTGCCCCTTGATAAATACCTACATGGGTAAAATGACGTTGGTTATTGCTGTAAATTTTTGGTTTGTGGCCAAGCCCCATTCTGCAGGTTCGCCAAGAAACGACGCCTATATTGGTTAATTATATTGATAATTGTTTTGTTTACAATTTGATGTTACTGTATTCCCTTAATTCAGGGAGTCTTTTAAGATCTGGCTGGGACGACAGATGGAAACTAGCCTTTTGGCCAAATGTGGTGTTTTTTTTTCTTTTCTTTGTTTTTCATGTTCTCTGTCCCTATCAAATAAACAAATAAAATTTAAAAAATTATCAGTTAATATCAGATCTATATCAATATTCACTTTTAAAGTCAATATCTGGCTGATAGTATCGTGCATCACTTTTAAATGTTCCTACTTATGCAGGATTGAGAAATGCATGTGTACATTTGAATAAGTGCAATCATAACAGTCTCAACTGAGTCAATACTGTGCAACAGACGGTATTCCTCTTTCTTTTAGAAGTGCTCCTACTGTCACTGATCACTTTAGTTTTGTGAGGTTTTTTTTGTCTTTTTTTAGGCCTATTGCGAATACAGACAAATGTGATTGAACACTTCAGATGACTTAAGTTTAATTGGTAGGCCATTTTTAATTATAATTGAAATAATGTCCTTAATGTATGACATCAGGTAAAATGAGTTAAGATTTGAGCCTCCTAACTCCTTAAATTTCAACAGCCAATGGCTGCAAATTCAATTGCTTTATAATGTTGATACATCCATACTTGACAGACTTTGTACAGATGTGCGGCTGCCAGTCAAGTAAAAATAAGCTAATGTTTTCCATGAATTGTTAAAATGTCATGTTTCAACACCTGATATGTTGTTTATGATCTTTCTATTTTACAATGTCCCAATTTTGGATTTTGTTATGTGTTTTTAAGTTTAAATGAAACTTGAAGTTGGTTGGTTAATCACAGAGCCGCAAGTGGCTCTTTGGACCTTCCACAATGGCTCTCCACAAACAAACTAAAGAACCAACTGTATTAGTGGATATATACATAACAATTGCAGGTTTTAGCACTTTCTTTCAGGGAATAATTGCAGTGAATTTCCACAACACAATGAAACTAAAGGTACCAGTAATATTTTCTATGAATCTATTTCTCTTGTAATTTGTGTAAAAATTATAGTTTTTTTCTTTAACAATTTACCACAAATATTTACATTTTTTTTCATTTATTTAACTTCATACAGCTAAGTCCTACTGGGACATGCAGTGTCAATAGAAGACAGTCTCATTCAGGAAAATGTGTCTATTTTCTTAGGAATTTTTTCTTATTTCAAAACCTAAAAGTAGAAATATAACTTGTTTCTCTAAGATGACAGCAAATTTCCTATAGTTAGTATTTATTTAAAAAAAATAGCCTTTTTTTTAGCTGTGTTGAGGAGAAAAATAGCTCTTTGGATTGAGGAAGTTGAAGACCCCTGGTTTATCAAATATTACTGTGTTCACTTGCAGTTTGAGTATCAAATTGGAATATATATATATATATATATATATATGGGACAACTTATGTTTAAGAAACTATAGGACCTGGACAATTATGCTTTATCAGATAAATTTATTATAATAATATTAATAATAAAGTCCACCTTTACCACAAAAATTGAGTGTCACATAGCTCCACCAAAAGAAGAAAAACAAAACAATATTTTCACAAGGGGGCGCCACATGATAACAAGATCGGTCTGCTTATTGTAAACAGTACTGCACCTTTTGTATACATGTAAATGAGATTAATAAACGTGTTTTTCGGCTGGTTTGTGTGCTTGCTGTTTGTCGTCTACGCGGGGACGCATGTGTCTAATGTGAAAGGGGAAATGCGGTCGAGCCAGTGGACCGGGGCAGATAGTGATAATCACTAACACTGTCTGGGTGAGATAGTGAAAGCATCATCGAGGGGCTCTCGGTGGTGAAGCTGGAAAAGCGACTTCTGGTGGACAGCCTACTCCATGTAGAGGTCGCGGAGAAGAAACTCGCCGCTTCATGCAGTACTTCACCAGCCTCAATGTAGCTCCGACCGACTCCGTACAGCTGCGTTTATTGCCAACGATTAAACTCGTGGAAATTATGACTGAAAACATCTGGGCGCGGCACACTTTAGAAGAAAAGGTTTCGCTCTGCCGGAGGTCGTACGCATTTTTGCCTTTTGTATTTCCTTGCTGAATGTCGTGGACATTTTGGATTTTTTTGATGTTCTCTGATATTAATTCGTATCAACTACGGACCATTTCAGACCCATTTCCGCCTTCAATTCGCTTGTCTGAGTCACACCTGGAAGGCTGCACTTTTAAGTGTGAAAACAGCTGGGGACATTAAACAACTTGAGGGCGGCTTGCTGAGGAGAATGTGCGCACTGGGCCAGCATCGAGTTGCTCTTTAAGTGGGCAGCATTAGCAACTTGCTAACGCTAGCCAAGCCCCATTGAACTACCGTTGAGAAAATCAGTGAACCTAGCCAACACCATTTTCTTCAAGTACTTTTTTGGATAATAACACTCCCCACAGCCTGAACATTATTAAATGAGACGCTGACTCGACGTTCATTGCGGTAAGTCTGTTTGTTTGTGGAAGTTACTGCTTGTGTCTGTGGGGCCCCATACAACAAGCTAGCGCTGCTGTTAGCTGCACCGTAGCGTTACTGTAGTATCGACCTGGTCCCATTCTGATGCTGCCCGACTTGATTCTTACTTATTAATTCAATCAATTTTTACTATTAGACTGCAGTACCAAAGTTGAACTAATATGCTGTCATTTAAACGAACCCTGAGTGTTTCTAATTTTATTTTAAATAATGGAGTTTAGGGGTGTATCGAGTGTCTTTGATAGGTTTTACATCAACAGCTGTACGTGGCTGCTCCTTTGCAATGCCGCTATGTCAAATATTTTTTTCCACTAGCATTACACAGAATACCCATTATAACTTAGTGTTGTACATTTAAAACTGTCAGTATATTTAATACCATCGCTAATAACAGTCATTAACCTAATAGCTGTACTACAACAGCTGCAACGGTCTATTGTCGCGGAGCACCTTCAGCTCGTCCGTGGATGGAGGATTAGTTCGCTGTACACTCAACAAAATCGGCGTTTTCATTTTCTCACCACTTTGCTAATCAGCTTACTGTCCGCGCTTAACTCAAGTGTTAAGATTGGAGATAAATCTGGATTTCTATCTCTTAGTTTGTCCACTCACAGTGGGCTCGCATTCGCCCGTTTTCCTCAGGGAAATGATGCCAAGAAGATTTGGCACAGATAAAGAAAAACTAAAGAGAAGGAACAACGTGTAGAGGAAAAGAGGAAAACCTGTTGTCCAGTGAACGCACCTACGTCAGCGTGGTATCTAGCTTAAAAATGTAGACTTTTTCCTGTTACGTAGCGGCCGTTTTTCCCATTAAAAAAGAGATTGTGATGTTAATGAAATAATCATTCGTCTTTGTGGGTCGTCTTTTACAAAACCTAACAAACTTGCCACTGCTGGACAAACCCAAGAGACTGAACAGGAGGAGATGCTGCAAAAGACTGGTTGTATGTAAATCAGATGGTTGTCCTCCAGGTTGATTGTTACAGAGAAAGCCACTCCTGCTTCCACACCTTTTCCTATTTGGCACATTGTATGTGTAAAACCTGAGCAGGAAGAAGTGTTTTATTTGGAAAAATGTCCTTGGGTGTGAACCACAGGTCTATTTTAGAGGTTAAAACTCACGCAATAAATGTGATGACTTACCTTGTTATGCTGTTAAACAGATCTGATTAGCCCTCAAAGACCATCCTTGCTTGTAATAACAGGTAAACAAAGACTAGTGTTATCAGCCTGTTTCCTAGGAGCAGATCATCTAATTGCAAAGTAAAACAGATATTTGTAATGATGTTGACTAACAGTTTGCGAAATTTAACCCTCTAATTTAACCTGAATTTGGGGTATTCTTCTCAAACTTCCCACTCATCCCAACACATGTTAGATTGGATCAGATTGTATGAATAATAGGCATATGTGAAGCCTTGTTTCTGACTCAAGTTTTTATTGAGGTACTGATAGTCTGTATTGGTGCTTTTTTAGCTTCTTCTTACAGCTCCTTATTTGATTGTTTACAAGAGACCTTATCTGGAACTGGAGATAAGATCGATTGTAGCAAGACTTTTTACGATACTATTCTTTTCTCTCTGTAGTCTTGTAACACTTGTCCAGATGTTTGTATCAATTGGAGTCTGAAAAGTAGAAAACCCTTGATGTTACTGGCTTAACATGCCAAAATAATGTTACTCAGGCTCCATAAAGCTTTTCTGCACTTCTATTCCCTGTCCTCGTATTTTTCTGTCTTACTTTAGGTTGGTCAGATTAAACCCTTAAACTTATTAAGTTAGATGTCCTAAAATCATTTTATTTTTGCTTTTAATGACCACAGACTATGTTGGTCAGCTGTTCTTAGCTATCCCTGAATGTAATAGGCGGTTATACCATTTCAAAAGCCTCTTGAAATAAGATCTTTACTACCTTAAAGATGTAGTTCCTGTTGAAACAGAAACTGTGAACAGATGGAATATCGAATGACTGGTGATTTCTGGACTTTTTGTCTGCTTTTAGTGGCTTTACTGTTTTATCATCACTGCAGCTCTAGGTGGGTTTGCCCACACCTGAGTGTGATACGTTTTGTTTTTTCTTTCTTTAGCTTGGTTTTTATAAATACCTGCCAACATGACCAAACAAGTACTCTTATTTCCTCTTGAGCTTATTAGGCTTAGAGCTGATTCATACTCTTTATCTATCAGGAAGTAGAAATATAGTAGTTCAAAGAGCACGTGTTCAGTGACTAAACAGTCATGTGACATTGTTGATGACTTGTAGATGATAAATCATTAGAGCTATTGTCTAGCTCATTTTTTTCCTCCAGGCTTGTTTAGTGGGCTTAAAGTTCCTCAATAGTACTGTATAGATAAGAGCATTTTTCCACTTAAATCAGTATTTTTAATCTGATTATTTTCTCTGCAGATTAAATGTGCTAAGTTCACACATTTAACTGGATTGTATGGTTCTTATGAAGTAAGTCTGTTTCATGTGCAGATCCATGCTCTTCCTCTTTTATCAGGTGGCTGCTTAGCAAGGTGTTGCATATTAAGTTTCAATTAATGGGGTGGTTTCAGGGAGGTTTCTAATGCTAATGATCCCAGTAGAGTAGAAAGATGGGAGTATTTGATTACTAAATACCAATCAGCAGCATCTACTGTGTTAATCAGTCCTTTTCAAGCAAGAACCAAGGTGAGTTTCAGCCAGTTTTTGGTTTTGTTTTGCTTTGACAACCATGCCAAATCTTTAAATCACGTTACAGCCGACATCCTTTGGAAATTGATGTTTCTTGGTCGGAATGAAAAGTCAACTAACCTTGTATGAATGCTAATGCTTTCCCTTTGCCAGTAAAAATTGAATGACATTCATTGTTCAGATTCTCAAATATATTGATGGTTTTGTTTTAGATTAACACCATGCCACAAATTAATGTTCAGCATGTGGGAAATATTGCGTCATCGTAGAGACTGATGACATGCGTGCTCTTCTGGAAACAGAGCAACAAATTAGTCCGTTTGGACTGTCGCATTATTAGATTCCAATTTCGTAATAAATAAGCCGCTCAGTTTTAACATAATAGTCACAGGATGTGAGTTGGAAGTCCTCCCAATTGATTTATATCATTTAAAGTAAACTTACGTCAGCAGCTTCTATGTTGTGATTCTGGACTTCACAGAAGCGTCTTCAGTGCAACTGTCCTTAAAAATGTCACTGCGGTGGAGAAGCTAAAGTTAAACCCTGCTGGCGCTTTTCTGATCCATGTTGTCAGACATTTTTACTTAAGATCTTTCGAAGAGGAGAATGTAACACATCCCTTCCATTTCTTATATTTTTTATGAGAGCTAGTGTCACATCTGTTTTAGTTTGACAACATAGACTATGAGCTACTTTTCAGCCAGTTTATGTTGCGCTCTCAACACTGTCACTATTTACACCAGAGTGATAAAGCTACTTGAAGGTTTGCTTGAAGCATTTTGCTTGTTTGTTTACATGTTAGGCTGTTTGTGCCTTTTTTCTTTCTTTCTTTCTTTTTTTTTTTTTTTAAGATTAATTTATGGTGATCCACCTGAATCTCTATGAGGGTGCAGGCTGCCAAGATTCCCCCATCTTCCTCCTTATAGCAAGTGGGGAAAAAATGGATGGTTTTATGTGAAGGGAATAACCGAAAAAGACTAAGCACTAGAAATGGGAACAAATCACTTTTGAAAAAGTTTTGTCTTTCTTAAAATAGTTTTCTCACCTGCAAACACGTCTGCGTGCACATCCTAGTGATTACTTTGGATTACTCTGCAAATTTGGTGGCACAACTCTGACACATTAATGATTGAGGCAGATATGCCTTGCCCTGTGGTAATTGAGGCAGCACAGCCTTCTAGATTTAGAACAGGCTATTTAAAGAGAGGGGATGTCCTGAACTGAAATTTATAATTTATAGCAACTTTCAGTTCAGCTAACATAACTCACACCATGAATAAAAGCACTGACGCTGCCCTTCATTAAAAAACTAAGTGCTTTTGAGCAGGATTGCTTCATCAGGTGTTCATGACATCTCCAAGTTTTATATCGTTTTGCCATATTACAGAATTTAAAAGTTATAGTAGTGCAGCTAATTTAATACATTCACTTGGATTTACAACTTAAAGAAAAAATGTTTCACTGTTTCCATCAGTTAAAACCAGCTTAACTTATATGGTGAATACACCATAATTCATGTACATTTAGATCTTGAATGGACAACCAGTGAATTGAGACTGAGGCCTGAATCAAGCCGTGTGTGTCTGTATTGGCTCCTTATTTGTGTACGAGTCTATTTGCATACCATTTGACATGCTGTGTATTGGCTTGAAACACATCTGTGCATTCAGCTTCCCCCTTAATGATTTCTCTGTGACCCACTTAGCAGAGCATCTGTCTGCACTTCATTCAGTCTTGGTGTTTTATCAGCAGTTATGTTCATAAAGGCAAATCCGCCTTGTGTTTTGTGACTGACGGCTATAAAAGAGTCAAAGGAACAGTTCAAGCTGGCCTTAGAAAACATATGGGGAGAAATGAGGCTTATTAGTGGAATAAAGATATGCTTTTTGGAGAGGAACTTGTATAATGGAACATTTATTTGAAAGTTATGTTTAAAGTAGGCCCTGCTGCAGGAATGCTCTGTTGTAATAACTGCTGCAGATAAAGCTACTATCTCTGCGATAAGGCGCATTCGTATTGTGCATCCTAACTGATTTTATGTACAGTGGGCATGCAACGTATTCTCCTCAGGCTGCTTTAATACGATAAGGGTTCCATCATTTGGATGCATTTGGACGGTGTAAACTATATCACCAACATACTGTTGTCATCCCCAGATGTTGCCTCTTTTTAGGGATGCACAATAACCTTTTTTTAAAAACTGATACCAATAGATGGGTTTCCGAGCAACGTCACAGATGGGATGCACGCGCAACCAGGGGGCAACAAAACACAGGAAAAGCATTATTGAAGTATGAGAAGACGTGTGTTTATATGCAAGACTTGACATTTAATGCAGATGAGGTCAAGATATGATGTGAAAATGTCGGGGAAATATAATATTTGAGTCCTGGTATTTGTTCGGTTGCAAAAATCAAAACGTTGATGCATGTAAGCGGTTAAAAATGGAGATAATAGGACCGTAGGAGTGACTGATCTTCAGAAAACCCTCTCAGATAACTTATGCAGGTTCAGACTACATGATTTGTTTAGTATTTCACCATGGTCACCTTGTCGGATTAAACCACCGCGGTGGCAGAAATTATTCCCGTGTTCTAGTCGGGAGACTGGTACTAATGCATCACTGTCGCGATCAGTCATTTATCAGTTCACGGCGGCACCACAACACTGTAAGCTGTAAACACTGTAGCTGTGTGTGACAGCCGTCCTCTGCTCAGACACGGAAAATAAAAAGAAGAAAAAACTGATTGTGGAGCCGTTTACTAACATTCACGCTGCATAACAACGCATCCCGGAGATTTAATACAAAGTACGGGGGTGGTAAATCAGATAGTGTTTGAGTTTCTACCGTTAGCTTGTTAGCAGTTAGCTAGTCTGTCTACTGTCTACCAGGATTTCACAGAAAACAAAAGCATAACGTTATACAAGCAGCGAGACACACCGACAGCAATGATGGAGGGTCACTAACAGTTGGAATTGCCTCCTTTCCAAACGTAGTGTTGATGTTGTCTTTTCCTGGTTTAATCCCAAACTAGTGAAAGTTGCTCCTGAATGAAGGTGGTGAAATCGACACCGGAGCTGAACCTGCTGTTGACAGCAGACTGTTGTGGCCTATTTTGGTTTTAACAAAGAGTCTAAACGAAAGTTTAAGCCGCTTTCTAACTTAAGTTTTTCAGGCAAATTTCAAATGAGGTCCAACACTCATAATATTCCTTGTTTTAACAAGAAAAATGCCGTTTCCGGGTGATGACTCCCTTGCCAAGTTAGTGTAATGGTAATAGAAATAAAACACAGCAACGCTGCGTCGGTATTTTTTATTTTTTATTTGCCATCAAAATACAGATTTAAACAATATAATTTAGAACACAACAATCTCTGTTTGTTTTGTTAGGTTACTTTACATTTTTATTCATGATATGAATGCGTGTTTCGCCATAGACTGCAGTACAAAAACAGGCTTTTTGCCCCCTGGTTGTGCACGCAACTGCCAATGTTTGTAAACAGGAAACCCATCTATGACCGATAAATTTCAGCTCCTGAAGGCCGGTACCGATAACTGATAACACACATGCATACCAAATCACGACATCAATACTATTAACAAAACCAAAAAGGTTTTGTTAAATGCAGAAGTATTTATTTTTTTCAGTGAAAAACTATCAGCAATCTCTCGAACATTTTCTAAAAGATAGCAAACAAAAACGATTTAATATCTCAAATGCACATCAACTTAAAGGGACTAGAGGCAAGATTGAGAAATGATACTCGCGACTGTTCAGGTAACTGCAGCCAAGAGCCAAGCCCTCACGGGAGCGTGCACAAACCGAAGCTATAATGATGTTTACTACGCTTTTTCTTCGTAGTTACACTTTTTAGTGTCTTTCAGTTGATCTGGATTGTTTGCTGACGGCAGAAGAATCCAAAACTATCGCTTACAGTGTTTGAATTTACCGCAATCGTCTTCTTCCTGTATCAAAACTGTGGGGTATGCGGATGCAGCGTCATTTGACGTCACATCAGCAGGGCAGCGCGGGAAATTCGGACACCGAACTGCAGCGCTTTATGCAGCACACAGCCTGTTCAAGGCAACGGAGAGAGACATGGGTGGGCTCGTTCTTTTCGGTTTGCTTCATCACCCATAAGTATTTAAAAAAATGGGACATGCTTGTTTATTCTTTCGTAATTCCTGCCTCTAGTCCTTTTTAATTAAGGAGCATTGCTTACTGATACAAAATATAGGCTCCTTGAACTGATGGAAATACATGCATCGGGATTACAAACTGAAAAAAGTGCAAAGTAAAAAAAAAAAGAAAAACACACAGAAAATGATGCTTTGACAATTTGGATCCAAACATTTATTGTATGTTATAACAATCTGAAAAGTTTATTTATAAAAAATAAAGTCTGACAGGTAGGACTTGACGATGTAAAAGTGCATTTTTAAACAACAGAAAATGTTATTTGGACAAGTTGTCATGATGTTGGAGTTATCGGAATGGTGTTATAATTTCCTGTCATCAGCCTGATATTTATTGTGCCCCCCTACTTCTTTTCAAATCTTTTCCTTAGATCATTCCTTTTTCTCATGCAACTGTAACCACCCGGTTCCTGAAAAGTCAGATCACTGATCAGATCCTACGTGTCAGACTGACATTCTTGTGTTTATGGGCTGTTTGTCCATGTTGTATAGCAGGAGCTTCCTGTCTTTCTATGAGTGTGTCAACATCCAGTTGCAATGCACAGCTATCACGGTTTTGTTTAGCTTTTTGACTGGTTCATATTTCACTAGACCAGGATCAGATTTCATTGTTACATTATCCATAATTATACTATATGCTATCACTTCATATTTTTCCTGCTACTGGAGCAGGTGCTACGTAAAACTATACAAACTATCAGCAGTTCAAAAACACTCTTTCACTGTAAATTTTTTTTTTTACTATTTTTGCATGTTTAGTGATGATGCTCAGACATTGCCTGTTTTTATTTGGTAGAAATAAAGGGAGTAGTGATGCATTAGATTTTGTTTCTATTGCCACAGATTTGGGTTTTAAATAACAAAGAAGCTCCATGTCTGGTTTTCACGCATGTATGCCGTGATTTTAAACAGACTGAAGTGGCACAAGCTTGTTCACTGACCTTATTAAGCTATGGCAAAGCCATGAAGTCATGTGACCAGTTGCAGTTTTATCATAGCTTTTCATTTATTATTTTATTCATTGCATTAAAAAAAAAAAGAAATAAACTGTACCCATTCATTTGCTAACATTTCCTTTCACCGGTGGTGTAGTAAACTCCCCTTCCACTGCAGCGCATGTTCCAGACCTCATGTTTCCTGATATTGTCATTTTTGACAGCAGTTTGAGAACGGGCCAAATTTGATTTTTATTTGCAGTGCTCTGCAAAGTCAATTAGCAGAGCAAAGGAACAGACTGATCAACGAAGGAACAGAGATGTTTGTATCATTAAAACCCAATAAGCCTAGTAATTAAAGAATAATGATATTATCACCATAGCAAACAAAACAAACAAGCGTCTATTACTTGGCTCAATGTGTGTGATTGACTTCCCCCAAAAAAACGAATGGACAGTCTGTCCTTTTTGAGTTTAATGGAGTTGTTCAGTGCTATATTTAAATAATTTGATATCTGATGCCTCCATATGTTTCTTAGAAGCTTAAACAGCTACTACTGTTATTAGCCAAACATGAAATTATTGTCATGATTAAGCTGTTTATTTGGAGCTTGTGAATTAAGGATAAGTCTGTATTTGAGCAGAAGTGTAAAGAAAGATTATGATAAATGTAATCGGTCTACGCTAGATTTTAATCGGTGTGCAAATCTTGACGTGGAGTCAAATAAATCTTACTGTGTGCAGGATGAAGTGCTTCCTCATTTGCAGCTCGTGTAAACAAGTTTCAGGTGATTTCCTTTTCCTGGCTACTTTTGGTCTCACAGCAAGGCGGCGATGGCAGCGAATCAAAAGCAAATAGCTGCAAAGGAGATTAGAGAAATGCATTGAAGCTAGCCCCCCCCCCCCCCTCCCCAAACCCCCAACTGTCTTCCCCCCTCAGTTTGAAATTGAAGCCTCTTTTGCTTTATTTCTAGTGTGTGACAGAGGGAACTTTTTGTTTGGCAAGATTCAGTATCCCAAATACATGTGATGAGGATAAAGGCACCCAGGAGGAAGTGGGGCAGAAACTAATGAGTGTCAGTGCTGTCTAATGTCTTTGCAGCTGATTGGGAGGTGCAATGAATAAGTCAAAATTTCTCCTCCTTTCTGCCCCCTCCCCTCCTCTTTGGTTTTCCTTTCACTCCCTCGCTCTCTTCTGCTCTATAGCTCTATTGTGCTCAATGAGGATAGAGGAGGGATGATCCTATCTTTTTAGCTGGCTCATTTTTTTTTTCAGATCAGCTGGCAAGGCTAATGCTTTTCCAGGCATGCACAGACAATAATGCTGTTTTGTGCTCTGACCTGAGAATCAAGATCACGTCGCATTTCTTCTCGTTAAAGGTTCTTGTTTTCAGACAAGCTGCTTTACCCTCGTAAAACGAGAGCAGGTCGTCTGGACATGATGGCGGTGAGAGCGAACTTGCGTATCCTAAGGCAGAACTTACTTGGCACTTAGAATGAGCTTTTCTATCTCAGTAGATCCTTCATAACTTAATAAATTCCTCATCCATCCAGCGACTTTGGCTAATTAATCAGTTCCTTTAGTTAAACATTAGCTGCCACAATTTCAAAGTCGATCCTTAACAAGCCTGAAGCTTAATGTAACATGACACAGAAAAGAGGTTCTTCTGACCTAAATTTGACTACTTAACATGCGCCAGGAAACGCGCACCCTCTTAAACAAGCTTAATCAGTTTGGATTTTGGCAGATTTTTCCATCAACTTTTACAAGGCGTTTCACAAATAACTGGTCCAACAGTGTGTTTGTGAAACAAACAAAAATGACTCTTTTAACACATCTTACTGTTTCATAAAGGGTTGAAGTGCTTTAAACCGTGACGTGAGCACTGCAGGGGGTTGTGTTCAGTCTTATAGATTATAAAAAGCAATAAATGTGTTATTAATTGGTAGTTTATTGATTCTAAGACTTTTTCTACAGCTATCATTTAATAGTTGTGTTGAAGGTGAATACTGGAAAACTTTCTTTTATGCTGCCTTTTTTTTTATGTTTAACCTATTCTGTTTTTTGCTTTTTCTTAGATAAGCAAATTGTTGGATCTGTCGTTGGCCACCCACTGGGACCAGGCGCTTGAGTTATAAATGACAAGGTATGCAAGGCAAACAGATCATTTCATGTTCATTTTATTTTGGTAGAGCTTTACCATCTGCACCAATGGATACACACATCAGATGAATAAGCAGAAAGGCACCAATGTAGGGTTGGTTTTCTGAGTTTAGATTTATATTAGCCTTAAAGCATCTGTGCGTGTACAAACTTTTTTCCTCACAAGGAAAGGATGTCTTTGAGTCAATCATTAGTCCAGTTCTTAACAAGAAACAACAAGAATGCTCCACCTTGTTTTCCTGGAGGCCAAGTCATGTGATACACCTGCCAAACTAGCTCTGTGTGTATTCAGCATCCTATTACATCCTAAAAGTAAAAAAAAAAAAAAAATGGACAAACCCAGATATGGATCAGTCCCATTCTGACTGCATCACCACTTCCTCAGCTCAGCTTACATGTATGACGTAAATCCAGTTTGGCAGTGGTTGTGGTTACAGAAGCTAAATTAACTGTATACTCAGTATGTACCTACAGTAATGCCACATTCATTCAGTCTGTTCAAGCTATTTTGGCCTTTTTGGGTCCAGAAGAACACAGCAGCTGCCTCACAGTTAAACCCTGCCAGCCAACAAAACACTGTAAAACTACTTTTAATGGAACAGTTGGACAAAATACAAGCAAAGGCTGCAAAAAGATGAGAATAATGATTCTATAGTTTCACTTAAACATTCATTTACAGTTTCAGAAATCACAGTCTTCATTTTGCTGTGATTTAATTATGTTTTCAGCAGGCACAGGATAAATGTACTGCTCATGTAGGTGCACGTGTCTATAGAGTCTGACCTGAATAGGGTGGAAAAAGAACAGATGGATTAACGAGATCACACATTGGATCGTATTTGCTGCTGTGTTGTATTAAACAGCAGGCCTTTTTGGATGTGTGTCTTGTCTTTGACCATAATAATCGTGTGACCACAAAAGTGAGATGACAGGAGGCATTTTTTTGAGAAAGCTTTGCTAATGGGAACAGGTTTGTCTTTCTGAGCTGAGGTTTTGTTTGACTACTCTGCGTAAAACTTCCATGATGCAATACAAGGATCTACTGAAGTCATCAAACCAGCCTTAATTTCCATAATAGTCACAAAATGACACGAGACAGAAATCAGTGAGGCATCGCTGGATAAATGATGATGGGTCTGCTGTGCGTGAGCACGCTCTCAGCTCTGATAAATGCTTTTGAACTGCTTGGTTCTTTCACATGCTAGCAGTGACTACTGCTTTTAGCAAGCGAGTAAGGAGATTTTCTAATTGCTCTCATTGTTTTGACAGCACTTTTAAGAACTTTGGCCCGATGCAAACTCAATTTATCATGAATGAAAATGATCCCCGTCTATAGACGAGGACCATCTTGCATTATTTCACACAGTGATAATACTATCATCTGTTTTCATGAAACTACAGCTTTATCTTTCAAGGCCAAAATTGCCCATTTGCACGTCCTCCAGGCTGTGGCTGTTTGTGCTATTGTTACTATTTCATTAAAAAATTTCAAGTCACAATTCCGCTAGCTTCTTTTCAGCATGTTATCTTTTCAGAGAATGAGGGTTATTTGAAATATGATGTAGAAATGTGCTCCAGTAATGGGGACATTTTTGTGTGCAGACTCCATCTTGGCAGCTTGTTAGACATGTTAGGCAGATTTTTCTTATACTTGAATCTCTTATGAAGAGAATGAATTGGTCAACTGTAAGTAATGATCTAGAGATTTAACTAACTACCCCTGACATGTGATCCAGTGTCTTGTCAGGGCATCTTATTTTCCACACAGATTGTGCTCTAGACTGTCTTCCTGTTCAACGTCACATCTCTGATTGGGTATTGGTTTTGTAGGAGTTGAATTGGTCAAATATGACAACATTTTGATTAACTGATTTTAGCCACATATCATTCAGTGACTGCAAAGGCAGGCTCAAAGCACAGATGCCTGATAAGTAAAACACTTGTCCACAAAAATGGAATAAATTCCTATTCTTACCCACGACCTGCCTGCAAAGGTGAAATTAATCTATGGTCATTTTATCCACAAAACATGAGTAACTGACCTGCTGCAGGACTGCTGTGAGCATCTACAGAGGAAGATGACTACAGCTGGGAACAGGTTTGTCTTTCTGAGCTGAGGTTTTGTTTGACTACTCTGCGTAAAACTTCCATGATGCAATACAAGGATCTACTGAAGTCATCAAACCAGCCTTAATTTCCATAATAGTCACAAAATGACACGAGACAGAAATCAGTGAGGCATCGCTGGATAAATGATGATGGGTCTGCTGTGCGTGAGCACGCTCTCAGCTCTGATAAATGCTTTTGAACTGCTTGGTTCTTTCACATGCTAGCAGTGACTACTGCTTTTAGCAAGCGAGTAAGGAGATTTTCTAATTGCTCTCATTGTTTTGACAGCACTTTTAAGAACTTTGGCCCGATGCAAACTCAATTTATCATGAATGAAAATGATCCCCGTCTATAGACGAGGACCATCTTGCATTATTTCACACAGTGATAATACTATCATCTGTTTTCATGAAACTACAGCTTTATCTTTCAAGGCCAAAATTGCCCATTTGCACGTCCTCCAGGCTGTGGCTGTTTGTGCTATTGTTACTATTTCATTAAAAAATTTCAAGTCACAATTCCGCTAGCTTCTTTTCAGCATGTTATCTTTTCAGAGAATGAGGGTTATTTGAAATATGATGTAGAAATGTGCTCCAGTAATGGGGACATTTTTGTGTGCAGACTCCATCTTGGCAGCTTGTTAGACATGTTAGGCAGATTTTTCTTATACTTGAATCTCTTATGAAGAGAATGAATTGGTCAACTGTAAGTAATGATCTAGAGATTTAACTAACTACCCCTGACATGTGATCCAGTGTCTTGTCAGGGCATCTTATTTTCCACACAGATTGTGCTCTAGACTGTCTTCCTGTTCAACGTCACATCTCTGATTGGGTATTGGTTTTGTAGGAGTTGAATTGGTCAAATATGACAACATTTTGATTAACTGATTTTAGCCACATATCATTCAGTGACTGCAAAGGCAGGCTCAAAGCACAGATGCCTGATAAGTAAAACACTTGTCCACAAAAATGGAATAAATTCCTATTCTTACCCACGACCTGCCTGCAAAGGTGAAATTAATCTATGGTCATTTTATCCACAAAACATGAGTAACTGACCTGCTGCAGGACTGCTGTGAGCATCTACAGAGGAAGATGACTACAGCTGGTTACATATGTAGCATCAAGCAGCTAACTAATACTAGAGATGCACCCATCCAGTTTTTTCTGATCCGATTTGAACCGGATGCACGATATTGGAATTTTGGCCGATATCCAACACCGATATTAAAGCTGAAAAAAGATTGATACCCGTTTTTAAATGTAAATGATATCAGCTTATGAAAATATCATGAAATTTGTGAATTCTCGCGAGATTTCGTAACAGAATGATGAAATATTGCGAGATTTCATTAGTAATATAGATTGATACCACATTTTTAAGTGTCAATATATCAGCATATGAAAATATTGCGAAATTTTTGTGAATTCTTGCGAGATTTTGTAACAGAACAATGAAATATCATGAGATTTCTTTAGTAAAATAGATCGATACCACGTTTTTAAATGTCAATATGATATCAGCATATGAAAATATCGCAATATTTTAGTATCAATATTTTTTGCCACCCCTAGTCTTTAGAAGTTTTAAAGTCTGTAAGAATTTTTTGAGGAAGAAGTATATTTTGGTTCTCTTTCGACTTTAGAAACAGTGGGCTGATCGGTTAAATATCTGTTAAACTTCAGTGGAGTGACTGATGTTCAATACTCAGTTTTAAGGCCGATACCGATAGGTGGCCGATTATATCGTGCATCCCTACTTGCCATGTGAGTGAAGGCATCAGGCTTGACGTGAACATTAAGCCTTGGGTAACATATTAACACAGATATAATATTATTTATTTGCAAATAAAGTGTATATTAGCAGCAAAAAGAAATAAATAACACTTCTCTGCTCTGCATTATGATGTAACATCATGACCTGATGAAGTGATGAAGTGACTAGATTGCTGTAACTGTAATGCTGTGTATGATACTGACTTAAAAAAAAAAAAATATAGAAATGACTGGACCGGAATGCTGGACTGGCCTCATTTATCCGATACCTGGTCCACCTAATTAGATCCGGGTATTGGATCAGTGCATCTTTAGTTAATACACTGAAAAAGCCAAAACATATATTTAGAATAGGGATGATTAACTACTGAAGAAGTCTATTCTTTCCTTTTTCTTCATCCATCTCCTCCTTTTTCCTTTAGAATTTGGCTTATTTTTGCAATAATATGATAAACTCTGACCAGACAACGATGGTTATAATGGAACTCTCTCCCCTCCCAGCATGCATCACAGCGCCACGTACCTTCACATTTTCTATAGTGAAGACACGGAAGCCAATAAATGTGTCGTATTCATCTAAATAATTCAATTTAACCTCAGTTTTGTTTGTAATAAAGTGGGAAGGAAACCTCATCAAATCTAGTTCTTTGTTCTTTAAAGAAGCAAAATAATTTCTTAAAACGAAAAAAAAAATGGAACGAAATCGACTTCTTGTGATTCTTTTTGTCAATGATTTTGTTATCTCATAGATTATCCCATAATATAGTCTCAAAAAATATTCTCATCCATTTCGAAGAAGAGTAACAATAAACTTTTCTGCTACATCAAAGAGACGTTTATTTCTGACCATCTAATTCATCAATGTCTTAATGGCTTATTTTCTTTCCTTTGCTATGTTTTTTCCAGTGTGGCATGAAATAAGCAGAGATTATGACCTAAACAAGCAATGAGGTGAAATTTTATCCATTTCAACATTCTGCAGATTAGAAATAAGGAAAATGTGGCAGTTGTCTACATGAATGTGTGCTCTGACCTCAATGTGTCTGACCTGGTTATTGAGACTTGGCAAATTGTATCTCGTTCCCTCTCTTTCTTGTTCACATGGAAAAACAAACGGGCAAGCAGTATCGGATAACTAGTCTAATTTCTTTCTTTACTTTCAGAAGCATCAGCTTTCAATCATGGCTATAGAAGAGGGTCTTTATTTAATTTGATTAATGAATTGATTAATTCAGCCACTTAGTCACAGACAATGTCAATTTATTGAGTTATTGTAAATGCATTAAGGAAGGCATGTTATCTTCTGCAGTATCACTTAAAATCTTAATTCATTCTGTCTTGTGCAGAATTTGATGCTACCGTTGCTTCTGTCTTCCTTGCTAATTTACTACCGTTTGTCAACTTTTTCCCCTCTTGACCTAAATCACAAGCACATTTCCCTCCAGCTCTTATTGTGATAAATAAGTTAAAGACAAGACCAGTAACATTTTTTTCTAGCACGTGAGGTCACCGTTAAATCAGCATACCAACACTTATCTGCATATCAGATACTTTGGGGTACTTAAACCAATACAGCAAAAACTTTAGCAACAGTTGTGCTTGAAAGTTTACGTACACTCTCATTTAAGACAGAAAAAAATCAGCTACCAGTGAAATAAGTTGAAGTTGACAAAAGTAATGTTCATAAAACTTTTAGAAGAAGAAGAAGAAGAATTCTTTATTGTCATTATGCGAACACAATGAAATTTCGTTCAGCAGCTCCGGCTTAAGAAAAAAGAAAAAATACGCACAAAGGGAAAAAAATAAATAAAAATTTTATTGTCATGACATTGATTTTGAATTGTGGTTCCACAGAAATATGAAAAACAAACAAAAAAGAAAACAAGCAAACAAGCATGATGGGGCTCCTGAACTAAAATTTTGTTGAGCAACATTTTGAGGCAATCACTGCAATCAAGTGTTTTCTTTAACGTCCAATCAGACCCATGCTGTGTCCCAAATCTCCTACTTCCATACTCAATTCTCAAAATCCCCAATTTAGTACAGTAATTGTACTATGTATTCAATGGCTCAGTGCGTGATTTTCGAGTT
This sequence comes from Atherinomorus stipes, assembly GCA_023101725.1. Lineage (NCBI taxonomy): Eukaryota > Metazoa > Chordata > Actinopteri > Atheriniformes > Atherinidae > Atherinomorus > Atherinomorus stipes. The sequence goes on from JALJCO010004393.1 coordinate 712,852, forward strand.
CGCAGTGCTGTCCCAAATAGCATACCACCGTGCAGAGTACTCACCGGAAATGAAAGCACGATGTTGACTTCTTCTTCTACGAAAGTGTTTGTCCGGCTTACAGCCACAGCACACTGCTACCATCTTCTGCAAGCGCTTTTCACCTTTGAGTGTTCTTTCTCATCACGAAAACATGAACATCCTTCGTGAAACCTTACGCAGAACTCGGTGCCAGCAAATCAATGTCCTCCTGCTAAGCTGCCATTTTTCCACTCGTGATGAGTGCGGCGATCTGCTTCTTCTTCTTCTTCCTCTTCTTCCTCTTCTGGTTGAGTTTTATGGCACTTTGTTAACCATTTAAGGGAGCATTACCTCCACCTACTGAACCGAATTCGGAACAAGAGAGTGCGGTGAGTTTCCACAGTCGCCTAGTCAAAATCGTGACAGGTTTGAGTTTGTCATCCTGGTACTTTTTGCATACTCAATTTTCATATAGTATGCATACTGTTTTTCATTTTGATGCAGTACACTCAAAATTTTGAGTATTGAGTATGAAAGTAGGCGATTTGGGACACGGCACCACTGTTCATGAGCAAGATGCTCTAAATGGTCTGTGACAGTTTTTTTTTTTTTTTCTTTCTTTTTTGTTATTCAGCTACAATTCAAAAGCAATATTTTATTTCACTAAATTATAATTTAATACATTTTTATTTATTATTATTTTTAGTTTTTTGTTATTTGAATTACTATGGTGAATTAAGCCTTTTATTTAAATAGGAGGGCATGTAAACTTTCAAGCACAACTGTATATATTCTGTCGCATTTAAGGGATCAATTTGTCACATTTAAATGTCTCTGTGCCAAACCCAGGCACTCTGTTGGCTTTTTTTTTTATTGCTGCTGTTACTGTGAAACCACCAAATTCAGATTAAAACATAAAATTTTGCTGCTTTTTTTCAGCTTTGCATTAATGGCTCCCTTATATGTGTGACAAGCTCAATGTGTTTTCTCATTTCTGATTGAAACAGATGGCAGCTGTTTATTTGTGCTGTGTTGTAGTCTAAACAGTCACAGTACCGTGCATCAGGAAGGCATTGTACTCTTTTCATACGTTGTAAGAAGGTGGTGTTGTCGGCTACATCTGGCGCCTGCACTGTTTATAATTAGTGTAGGATACTGTCTATAATTGAGATGACTGAGAACTATTGAGTACATTAGACTTCAAATCATACCTGGATTTTCTGTCTGTTTGCTGGTGAGGTGTTAATACGGATGTTCTTAGTGGAGAAAATTATGAATTTAAAAAAAAGTTGGCTTGTTTAGATGGTGCAACATCTATGCAAATGTTTATGTATGCAAACCATCAGCAGTTGACCTGTTCATCCTGTTGGAGCTCTTTGCTTATCAACGTTTGTTTGTAAAACATGTTATTTTGCTTTTAGTTACATCTCCTGATTGAGGTAGTTGCTGGAAATGTGGCATCAAGTTGGAAGAAAAGGAAAGGAGTTGACAAAGGGAGATGTTAAGTTGCAGCATACAGTTAATTATGCATGTATGCATTCATGACAGTCATGTTACAATCTTTTAACCAATAGAGGGTCCATCTACTAACCTTTTTTTAAAAATGAAATTTAAAAAAAAATATTAGGTTTGATTGATTGCTTTCTGGAACATGGGAAAGGCAGTCCAACGAATAACATGCAAAGGTATAAAACTTATTTCCAGCATGGTCCTTGGTGTTAAAACAAATAAAAGTGCAAAAACGGCCCACTCTACAAAAACAGAGTACAAAAAAATCACATGAATACCCAAATACAAGTCCCAAGTAATAACATCAATGATAAAAACAATAAAAACAACCAAAAGCACATTAAATAACGTTCACCTTGTGCCATAAAAAATGCCTAACCTGGCTTTTTAAACTACTACTAGGTTCTATGCAGGAGATGTTATTGACTCCCTTGCCTTGCCTTACATAATTTACTTGTTTACAACTGTGACTCAGGACTCAACTTTACCATTTGAACTGTAACCTTGATCTACAACTAAAACAGGTACTATTTGTCCTGTACTGTCCAAATCTTTTCAGACCAGCTGAATTCAGCTGGATAGATATTTAGCTACCAGGGCTAGCTACCACAGCTACCATGTAGCTGAAAATAAATACAATCTCCTTTTTTTCAGTATCCTTTGCTTTGACGTTGAAATTAAGAGTTGATGTCAAATGACTGCCCTGGTGAGCTCATCTCCCAAGACATCCTCATGCTGCACATCTCAGCAGAAGTGCTGTCTGTCGTCTTGAAGCAGGAAGTGGTTTTTAGAGAAGAACAGGTAGTTTAAAAAAACAAAACTGGTTGATCTTGATGACGTTGAATGAGTTTCCCTTGCTGCACAGCCTTATAGTTCTGCAAGTGTAGGTTTTTCATCTCGCCATTTCAAAGATTTAATTCATCTCAGCTGTAGAGGAGATGAGAAGAAGCCTGACGGAAATACAAGCTGAGAACATGTTTGATTCAGTAAAATAATTCCCACTGTTTTGCATCTTCCCACATCAGGGGTGAATTAATTACAGAGCATGGTGCATCACACAGTCATTAAGTTTTTAATATGTTACAACATGACAAAAAATCAATGCCTGCAGGTTTTTATGGAAGTGGTGATTGTGATGCAACGTTTTTCTCTAATATTGCATTTTATTTTGTTTACAATGACTTCCTTTTTCAAAGAATCTGCTCTTTTTTTTTAAAATTTCTTAGGGTCTTATGTAACATAAGGTATTGTGGTTTCAGGTTAGAGGATGTCTCTGGTCTAAATTGGTTGAATGGAAAATGAATGAAACATATTTGTCATTGAGTTATGTCAGCGTTGCGTCTCTTGTACAGTGTTTGTGTAAATACCATAGCTGTAATACACATTTTCCACATACTGATATTTCAAGACTAAGTGAATTAAAGGACAGATTAGCTGCTTGCACAGAAGGTTGAAAGATAAGCATGCTTAATAATAAACCCACCGTGACGCAAGAAAGAAATAACCTTTGAAAGTAAACTGTCTTTTACCAAGTTTACATCCTTCTCAAAGGGGTAAATGACATTTGTGTAACTTTAGTTGCAGAGGCCTGAACAAATTAAGTTAAAATAAGACTGTCTTCATTTGCCTTGGGCCCATCCGAGTCTAAAGATAACATGGGAAATATTCAGTGGAGTAATTATGACGGTCATCTCAAAGGGATAATAATTGGAGACGTCCTGGATTCAGAATATTTATACTCTATACTTTAGGGATGCACGCTATTGGATATGCTGATATATTAAAACTCGTGTGGCCAATAACCGATATAGATACCGATATTAAAGCCGAAAAAAATAAGCAATCATTGCAAAAAGCAGTTTAGTTATCCGTTTCCGACACTTTGAAAAATAGGGGTGGGAAAAAAATATCAATACACTGAAATATCACAATATTTTCATATGCCAGTATCAAATCTATTTTAAAAATGCGGTATCGATCTATTTTACTTACAAAATCTCACGAGATTTCATTGTTCTGTTTCAAAATATAGCAATATTTTGTGAATTCTCACAAGATTTTGTAACAGAACGATGATATATCGTGAGATTTCATTAGTGAAATAGATCAATACTGCATTATTAAATGTCAATGTGATATCAACATATGAAAATATAGCAAAATTTTTATGAATTCTTGCAAGATTTAGTAACAGAACGATGAAATATTGTGAGATTTTTGTTAGTAAAATAGATCAATACTGCGTTTTTAGATGTCAGTATGATATTAGCATATGAAAATATCGCAAAATTTTTGTGAATCCTCCCAAGATTTCATAACAGAACGATAGAATAATGCAAGATTTAGTTAGTAAAATAGATAGATGCCGTGTTTTTAAATGTCAGTATATCAGCAGATGAGAGTATCGCAAAATTTTTGTGAATTCTCGTGAGATTTCATAACAGAACGACGAAAGTTTTTGTTTGTAAATTTTTAAATGTCAATATATCAGCATATGAAAATAATGCAACATTTCAGTGTATCAATATTTTTTCCCACCTCTAGTCTTTAGAAGTTTTGAAGTTTGTAAAAAAGAAGTTTTTGCAGAGGAAGAAGAATTTTTTTTTTCCCAAGACTTTAGAAACAGCAGGCTGATGGGTTAAATATCAGTGGGGTGACCGATGTCCGATACTCAGTTTTAAGGCCGATATAGGCAGATACTGATAGGGGGCCGATTATATCATGCATCCCTACTATACTTTGTGTCCCCTGAGTACAAAGGAGAATGAAACAGGTCTTGTTATGTGTTTTTATTTAGACATAATGGCTGGGTGAAAGTTTGGTTGGAGCACATTCCTTTAAACCTAATGAGAATATTATCACGTGTTTACCATTTATAAAACAACAAGCCAGTCAACACACCTCAGCTGTATCAACACTGCTTTCCCTCCTATTCCAGTTTATTTTAATTAAAAAAAACTGTTTATAATTTTATTTGAACAAACTACCAAATCAAATCTGAATCCCGACTTAATTGAGGTAAAAAAGACACAAAAGGTTTCAGTTAAAGCTAGCAGTGTTTTTGTGTCTTTATGAGACAAATTTGAATCCTTACTTGCTCCAACACAACGTCAGCATTCTTACCAAAAGGGATGTGGGCGTACTGTCAGCGTCATCTTGTGTGGGAGTGCATAATGTTTAAACATACTGTGTTGATGGTCTATATGCAGTGTTGTTGGATTTGTTGAAGTGGATGGTAACTTGATTCCCCCCCCCCCCTTCCCTCTGGGATTCTTTTTGTTTTCTTTTAAGAATTACTTGTTGTAATAGGAGTATGATGTAGTGGAAGTTTTATAATGAAGTGAATGTCTAACTTTCAGTATATTTAGCAGTAGTTATGGGCAGTTTTTGGATTATACATGTACAAATTAACACATCAAATGGACAAAAACATGTCCACCCATGACTCTGAGTGTATTCTGTCCGAGCCGGCCTGTTCTGAAGATGCTGTAAAAAGCTCTTTGTCACAGATCAGATTACTTACCCTCATTTCACCAGAAATTCAAAGAAAACAATCATGGTTTTGTACTCTACAGTCACACAAGACCACTGAGACCAAAACTCACTGGTGAGAACTAGAACCAGACTGAGAGCAGAACTGGAACTTCAGGTTTCACTCGGCTACATTCTCTGCTTGCGATACTAAAAACAGGCTGGTCTTTCTGCTTGTTTCAGCTGTATTTACAGCCATTGTTTCTTAGCTTTTTCTTTTCATGGATTTCCTCTTTGTTGGAATTGAAATGTGCTCAGAGGGAAATCGACCCACTTGGCCACCAGCATTTTTAAAGTAATGGAAGAAATAATGGCTGTACGTATGAGCAGCTGTTTTACCTCTTGTTTGGACAGTATGGAGTGGATAAACACGGTTTTGTGTGTCTTAGCTGCTGCACTGTTGTCTTAACCCAATATTCTCCTGCATTATTGAGAGGCAGCTCTGTTGTGCCAGCTGGAGTTGAATGTGATGCTATTAATGAGTTTTTTTTTTTTTTTTTCTGGTTGTCCCAAGGGGAAATTAGGGCTCTGATTTTACCCTTTGTACTGTGAGTATAGAGAGAGGGGCTGCTACTTAAGGCGCCCGGGGAGCAGTTGGTGGGGGGGGTTAAGGACCTTGCTCAGGGGTCCACAGTGGTTCACCCAGGAGTCGTGTCGGGGGATCGAACCCAGGTCCTCTGCGCCCAAACCCACGACGCTACCACTGGGCCATCCACTCCCCCATAGTTGTTGAGGAAAAGAAAGACATCATTTGTCACTGCAATGTCCTTTCTTCTGCAAAGAAGTGTGTTGGACTTTTCCTGTTGGCAGTAGTGCTGTCAAAACGTTTTGGTGCCTGCACCTCTCTGAGCTCACTAGGGTAATGAAGATGTAGAGATATTACTAAAGAGAGTAAACTTAACAGTAATTCTTCTATTACATTGTACAAATACAGGTATGGCTTTTTCTTTTTAAAGGCTGAGCCATTCATTTGAATCCAACAATTTAGGTTTGAATTAAGCAAGAATCACAGCTCACTAGTAGAGCAGTTGTTCCAAAATCCTTTACCTTGAAAACCCCTGAATTCAAACACCAAGAAGAAGCCGTGACCCATCTGTGCTGAAACTGTTCTTGGTTTTATGTGTTCATGAGCTTGTATCTCAGTATAAATGATGCATTCTGGCTGAGTCCTGGCCTCCTCCCATAAAACTGAATTAAGGTAACAAACGTATAGTCTTCCTTTTTATGTTTTTTTTTAATTATTTTTTTTTAAATTAGAAATTCATCATCTGTACTGTGATGTTTATGAGACATATTTCATTAGTGGTGTAAAAAGAAATCAAGGCTACCAGGGTAGACATGAACTACACCTCTGTAGCTGTACAACAAATTGCCCTACGGGAATAACAAGACTCGTTGAACCTTGAACCTCTACCATAACTCCGCTAGCTCTCTGACCTTGCACAGTAAATTGATTGGTTGCACAAGGTCTGGCCTACCAAGTAGTTCTTTTAAAATTTTAACCACAAACTATGTTTTCTAATATTGTTGTATAACAGATTTTTTTGACCCCCATTTTATTGACTTTGGAGGGGAAAAAATGGATATTCCTGAACTTGTCTCCATGTGGACATGACCTTAATTTTAACAATCACACAAGCTCTGTACAGTCAAAGCCTCTGGGACCCCCAGGTTGGGAACCACTGCATTAGAACATGGGTCAGCAGCCCACATCCTGCAGGCCCAGCTTGATGATTTACGACGTGGTCCAGCTTGGATCAGCTTAACAGCAAGTGAGGCAGATATTGGTCAGACCAAGTCAGAAAGTGACACAGCTGGGTGTCACGTGGCCGAACTCATACAAACATTCTCAGCAACAGCATAACTTCCACTTTCACGTTTACTTTCTTTCTGAAAAATACAGTAAAATACACACATCTTCCCATCATCTTCAATGAGGAGCTGTTATCTCACAGTTATAACATTACTGGTATGGACTTGTGCTTTTTATGCCCACCTGTATGCCAGCATAGTTGCGCATACTCATTCTACACTGTAGTGTAGATCAGATAAGTGGAAGAAGATGGATGAATGGAGGGACTGTGGATGCAAGGATTACATAACAGTGTTTCCCCTACAATCAAAATATCATTGTAGTCATTTCTGGGGTGTATTATGTATTAATAGTGACACAGTTCCCTTTAAGTTTTTTTTTATGTCAGTTATCTGAGATCAGAGCTTTGACAATATTTAGAGGGACTCCAATAAAACAGTAAAACAGTCTTTACTCACCTCATCTTTTCAGAGCTCAGCTTTTCTTCTTTTTTTTACTCTGGTGTTTTTGTCAATCATTTGTGGAAAATTAGTCCATGATGAGATTTGAAAATGTGACGTGACTTCAGTGTTTAGATTAGTCGGTATCACATGTCTCATATTCACACTATAATGATGTGAAGGCTAGGTTACCCATTACAGCTACAGAGTTCATGAGTGCATGATTCAGCAATGCTGATTTTTGTTGTTGTTGTTGTTGTTTTTTAAAAGGTTGCTGAGATTTGTGCCCAGTTTATTGAGCGCAAGTTACATGGATGAACTCAGACTGAGTCCAAACAGCTCAATTAGGGGATTTTCCTAGGCAGTGTTACTTATAATGTGTATATATAGGTATATGCAAGTGTTTGCATTGGTGCTTCCTCCTGCATAATTTTGATACTAAATGGCCGAGCAGCTAAGCTCTAATAAACAAAAACTGAATTTAGAGATTATTTTTTCTGCAAATCTCAATTTGTACTGTTTCATTTTGAATACAACAATGTTTTGGTATCTGTCTGTATTCGTTCATATTGAAACATTCATGGTTTGTAGTAAAACACGCAAGCCAAAAGTTCTTTTTTTAATTTTATATCTGGATTTTGTGCAGATGACCAACTTACCAGGTTGGAAGTTGTAATTTGTTACATAAAGCTACAGGAGTTTCTCACATATTTTGGTTTATCAGTGAAGAATAAAACAGTCTGTTGCAAATGCAGGATTTAATGTAAAAGATGGTTCAAGCTACATTTGTAGAGGGAGTAAGAAAAAGCCTGCCAGCACTCCGCCCTACATTGAGGAAGTGGCTTTTTCTTTCCTCTTCCTTCACAGACAGAAGCAGCACCACAAGCCCTGGAGGCTGTTGTGTCGCCCCCCCACACCTCCATCACCGCTGTTTCTGTCGCCATAATCTCTAATGTAAAAGATTTCAGCTGTGGCTCAGCAATTCTGTAACAGTGCACCACAATCTGGTTCAAAGCTGTTTTCATAAAGCAAGAGGTAGCCGGAGTTAATCACATTCAGCCATATCAACAGACGAGTCCTATAAATAACACAAGCTGCTTGCCATTGTCGAATGCTGCACTTTTGTTTCCGCTAAACCCGTGACCCAATCAAAGACTCACGCACACAACTTAGTGCCTCCTGTGCCTGCACTGAATGGCAGTATGCTTAAGATGGATATAGGGAATAAAAAAAAAAGTAAAATACTTTTAATCCCCAAAGGGAAATATAATAATTTGTGTGTGTTGCTTATGACATTTTGAGTCTGAGAGCCGGTTCACCCCTTGACCATAGTCTCTATAGCAACAGCTTTAACCCAGGAGGCAGTTAAGTTGCAGGGAGAGGATTGTTGAGTGGGAAGTGTCCTAGCTATGAGTAGAAGAATAAAGTGGGAATCTGTGACTGGCCTGCCCTCTGGACCATTTCATTCACGGTTACCCAGAGGAAGTCGCAAAGTTCATTGCTTGGCCACAGAGTCACAAGGCCACAATTCCCACACATTTTTTAAATTAATGAACAAATACCGCCACTGTTGTCACAAACTGCTTCTGTTTTTAAGCTTTTAACACTTTAACTGCTCTCGGGCTTTAAGCACCTGCTTCCATGATGATGTTTTGCTTAAAGAAGTAGGCTAAGAAGGAAAATCTCTGCTGAGAGCTTAACATGTCTGGAATCTTCATAGCATGTCTTGAATGTTTGTGGTTCGGAAGTCAAAAGCCCCTGATGGACTGAAGCTGGACGAGTGTAGTCTGTCATCATTCCTGTAGCATGTAGGTCAGAGGATAAGCCTATCTATGTTGTGGGTTGTGTGGTTCTCATTAGAGTGCTGCCTTCCAGATTACTCTCAGGGTTTGCTTCAGCATGGAATTGCCAGTTATAGTCCATTTGTCTTTACTTTCCATGTAGGAAAAGTTTCTTGCATTAAAAAGCTGGAAATGGGACAGAAAAGGTACAGAAACAAGGCCATAAAGGAGGTCATTTCATATAAAGTTATTATTCATTAACAGGGAATGCATTATCATATTTTTTAACATTTGCATGGATATGAACAGTAAGAACAACTGTTTCCTAAGCACTGGACTTAAGAGGCTGTAATCCACAACGCTCTGTTGTTTACAGTGACGGAGGAATGTGTTTTTTGCTGTTGCAAATGCTTCCTGAAATGACCACTACATTGCTGTCTTTCTTCCCTACACTGCCTCCACTCTGGGAGTGATTTGGTCACCATCCAGTGACTCAGCTTTTAGAGGCAACAGCCACCGTAGCCAGCAAATGTTGGGATTATTGTAATGGATATTGGGGCTATATAAAAATAGATCATCTAAAACAAGTTTATAAATATGTAAATTGCTCTCAGATGATGGCTAATGGTTTTGGGTTTCACATTCTCACCACTGATGTCAGATTCAGATATTTTGGCTTGACTCAGATGTCATGCACATCTAGGGTGTGCTTGTATTTTAATGCCCATTTGTGAGCTCATGGTGTATTTATAATAAGTTGCTATTAACTCCATTACGACTGATCTTTCCTGAATACGCCTTCTCTTTACTTCCACCATAAATTACACTAAAACACCAGCATTTGATTAAATACTTCTTGTTTTTCTTTAATTTTGGAGCATTTTTTAATTTCTTTTCATTGGGTTTATGGTAAGGATAGACTGATACACCGGCTGGCTGGTATTTTAGGTTGATATTTGCATTTATCGCTGGTATCGGCCAATACGTCAGGTGTGTTGCCTGATATCCACACTCAGCATAATTTACAGGCTTTATATACAGTCAAAATTATTTATACCCTCAAATTAAAGAATCAGCTGTCAGTGAAATAAGTTGAAATTGACAAAAGTAATAATAAATAAAAACTCTAAGAAAATCACATTAATTTTAAATTGTGGATTGAAAGAAATATTAAAAACAAACGCACAAAAAATAAACAAGTAAACAAGCATGATGGGGCTCCGAAGCTTAAATTTTGTTGAGCAACACTTTGAGGCAATCACTGTAATCAGGTGTTTTTCTGTACTGTTCAATTAGACTAATACACCTGTTGACGGGTATGTTGGTCCACTGTTCGTGGGAAAGGTGCTCTAAAGTATCTGAGATGGTTTTGTTCATTTGTTTTTTTTAAAAAAAAATATTATTTCTATGTACAACTAACAAAAGCAATATTTTATTTCACAAAATTTTAATTTAGCAAAATTGTATTTATTATTAGTTTATTTCTTGCTATTTGAATTACTATTGTGAATTTACCCTTTTCCCAACTGTATATGTGTATGTATATTTATGTATGATATATCTATTTTATATTTGTTTTTACCAGTGCATTTTTTTCTTTTTTTTTATTAATTTATTTGAAGCGTTTTGTTCTTTTTTTTTATATATATTAAAGGTAGAGTCCGAAGTCCCTCCAGCGATTGTTTGCAAACAACAGTATTCAAACTTAGCGCTCCTTCCTCTCAGGCTAATGGCCGCCTCGTTCTAGCTAACCTATTCAACTTCAAGCTTCTCCTTCAGAGCTCAGAAGCGGGTACAAGCCAAAATAATATTAACCCTGGTTTTCCAAACTGCATTATCTGAAGCTCTTACCTTTTCTTCGGTGCATACACGGTGTTTTCTTTCGAGTGACTGGTGTCTGCTCCGATCATGAGCTTATTTCCACAAAGCGTCATGCTCTTAGCCCTGTCATTGGTTGCCAGAAATCAATCTCCACAGAAATCTCCACCCAGAAACGTCCCGACCAGACCAAAACAATACAATTAATTAATTGCAAATTACAGGCAGGGGGAGAGAGAGTTGCGTTCAAACGCACCACGGCACGGGAGTAGAGGCCCAAAGGCAGGGTTTGAGACAGATTTCACTTGCTCAAGTCTAATGTTTATATTTTATGGGGGGAACTTCAGACTATACCTTTAAAGAGTTGTAAAATTATTTTCATTGCACCCTTAATTTTATTAATTTGGTAGTCAAATGCCATATAAGCCCAAATATTGGCAGGTTATATCGGCAAATGGCTGAGGCAGATTAGAAAATATTGGTATTGGCCCGAAAGAAAACCTGTATCTTTCGATCTCTAGTTTATGGTAAGTAATTTTCTCTCATAAAGAAGTTTGGGTTGATATGCCAGCCTTGTGATCAATAATATTCACAGTATAAGGGATGTTTTCTTTTTAAGCTACAAACATCAAGTTACTCAGTCTGTTCACTAAAAAACACATTGGTAAAACTAACATTTTAATTCCATGACTCTTTTTTTTTAATGTTGATTTCTACATATGAGCACACTGGAGCAATAAACTAAACAAGATAGGCATAAAGTCAAATAGACGTCCATTAGTATTTTTTGCTCATATTAGCACTTATCTCAATGCTTTTTCTCAAATGTAGCCTAACGGGGCTACGGGAATGGCTGGAGCATCTCATTTATAACTCTGCCAACACAAATGTGTTGGAATATTAGTAGATAGTCGTAGTTTACACCCCACCTTCCAGTTCTGAGTTAATTCTTGGATAAGTTTGAACACGTTCAGCACATCCATTCTTATTATCTTTCATGTTTCCTCACTGCTTCTCTGCACGTCTTCCCGGCTACACCCATTTCTCCCCACAACTTTTCTCATGACAGCTTCTGTTTTTTCTCTGCGATTGCTTTTCTTGCATACCTCACGATAACCCACAACTACCCTCTTTCACTGTTAAAACCCATGCTGCCAGTTCTCCCCCTCCTCCCACTCTGCACAGCCTGCGTCATCCATACCCTCGGTTCTCTTTAATCGGCGTGAATGAAGCCAAGCTCTCTGTCAACCCCTCTGGTGATAGACCAGATTACTCAGTATTTATACATGAGCTGTCTGCTTCTATAGCAAAGATTGTGTGGGAGGCTGACAGCTTCTTGGTAGTGCATACCTCATGAGTGTGGGTGTGTGCATACATGCAGCCATTATTAATGAATTAGAGATGAAGGAACTGCTGACTTTTTCTCATTGAGATAACTTTCGACATATTTTTAAGAGTCCTTCTGGAGAACTTCATATTATATAATCAAGAAGTACCGAGCTGCTTTTTTTCCCCTTCCCATCAGCTTGATAAGTGCAGTGGTCGGCAAATGATGAGCACTTCAGAAAATTGGCTCATCTATGCACTGTTCAGGACAAATGTACCTTCTGACACTAGCAAAAATGTGCACCTCTGATAACAAGAAATGACAGGTTTCTAACCCTCACACAGTCCTCAGACTAATTTTAATTTAAGGCTTTTGCTATTTTTTAGCCCAGTTGTGCAGTCAGGGTACACGGCGGCGAGTAAAGTACGATGAGATTATGTGCTGTGGCAGCACTAAGATTAAGACAAGGGAGAGGAAAAATCACATTCTCTGCATGCTCCATAGAACAAAGCCTTTCTTGACCAGAGCACATTCCATAGTGTGTACTGTACTCTGTGTTGACCCCAGTCTCAAGCTATAAAAGTAATATATATATATATATATACCCATGCTTCTCAACAGTACCCCTCCCCTTCACCTTTAAATAATTTCTTACCCAAACTGAGGGCTGAAAAGATTTACTGGCTTTTATAGCTCTTTATTTTAAGAAATGGGAAACAAAAATCATTTTTCTGTTTTCTCTGGGGTATTTAGTGAACATTTGCACAGGAAGTTCATAAATGTCAATCATTTATTTCAAATGTTATGATGACTCATTTCCAGTGATCAGCTGTTTTTAATATGCAAATTTCATTAATAGCATTGAATGAATAATAATACAGTTGAGTATGTATGACGCCATTCATGAAGTGCCACAAAACTACAGGGTGATGCAAGCCCACAGATGAACACAGCAGTACTCTTTTGACTGAATTTCATATGAATTTGTAAACTTGATCTCCTATTATCTGTCAGACCAGTATTTTTGTACATCATGACAATCCACTGTCGGGACTGGGAAGTGAAGTTTACCACAGTAACAGTGTGGACCAGGATAAGGAGGAGAAACCTCCTGTAGCTTTCCAGGAAGCATATGTTTATCAGATATCAGCCACCCATGCACTACAAGTGTAAACAAGAGTAAACATAGAAAGTGGTCTCCTGGTTATTCCTGAGGATGCTGACAGTATCTTGCAGTTGAGAAACTGACTACTACTCCTACGTCTGTGATGTGTCGGTACTTTAGAAACTCTGTCAAACAATATGTGATAGTAAAAATACTCCAGCATTGGGTGAAAATGTAAGACTCGTGGATTATATAGGAGGTCAGCTGCAGCTCAGCACCGAGTGGTCATCACTCTGCTGATTTGTGGCTCGATGACCTTGTTTTCTTTCTTGTTAGTCACTTTGTTGCAGATGCATGACATTACAGTCATTTTGCAGATGATTTCCTATAAGTGGGGATGAGAGAAAAATCTAAATCCAAACAATAATAACAGAAGTAAAAGTAGCTCTGGACATATGATCACTAATCCTTTACTTCCTTTCTTTATCTGTGTTTTCCTCTCTGAAGTGCCTGAGGATGTCCAAGCGGAGCTTGTTTGTTCGGCTGGTGCCGTGCCGCTGCTTGCGGGGTGAGGAGGAGACGGTAACATCACTGGACTACTCCCACTGCAGCCTGGAAACTGTTCCCAAGGAGATCTTTAGCTTTGAGAAGACACTGCAGGAGCTCTACCTCGATGCCAACCAGATCGAGGAACTGCCTAAAGTAAGGCACTAAGGATGCAAAAATGCTTCATATCTATTCATTTAGTGCAAAAAGCTACATGAATGACACAGCTGAACTTATTTATTGAAATTTCCTTAACAGACACAAATACGAAGCAGGCCAACAGGCTAGTCGATGTGTAAAATGAATACTTTGTCATGTGATAAAGGATCCTAAGGGGTTTCAGATCCCCATCAAAGCCAATTTCATGCTTTTGCATTTCCCTATATCTAAGGGAGTAAATGAACAGCAAATACTTATATAAGCAGCTTAAGACTGGGGCAGAGTCACGCTGGAAACTCCCTAAAAGTAAGAGATTGAATAGATAAATCTAGGGAGAAGAGAAAGTTGAATCCAGTCAGTAGAAAGTTCAAGGCACCTAAATATTGTCAGAACAGTCCTGTTAGTTTCTAGAACATCATGTGACATTGTATCATGATCTATTGGGAAAGTGTGGCACCAATATGCTCTTAAGTGCAATGATTGAATCATAACCCTAGACCTGTATGAGGTTATTACACAGCCATTACACAAAAATAACCTTGTCTCCATGCTTGTAGTCTATTCGTTCTGTCCATGTGAATTTTAAGCCTTAAAAATAAAGAAAAAAAAAGCAAACAGGACCTTTGAACATCAAATGCCCCCTTGTGTGTGATAGGTAAACTATAAATGACTGCAAATGAACTTAATGTACTTTTTTGTTTTCTACTTTCTTTTCCACCAGCAACTGTTTAACTGCCAGTTACTCAACCGACTGAGCATGCCAGATAATGACCTAGCAGTGTTGCCCGCAGCAATCGCAAACCTCATCAACCTCAGGGAGCTTGATGTCAGCAAAAACAGTAAGCAAAATATCTTATGTTTGGGGGGGGATTTTACTTTATTTTTTTTTCCTCTTTTCGAGACATATCACTGGAATTGAAAATACTTTACCTGGAAATTAACCATGGGTTGTGTGCGGTTTGGTGATCTGTGACATTCAGATGTATAAATGTCCCATTTTTCCTTGTTCTTAATATCAATTGCTTAAAGGAGGGCAGAAGGTTTCACAATCGATCACATACTTAAACTTCATATAAGATCTTTGTAAGGTAAAATGTCAAAGCGTGTTTGGTTTACCAAATGTTCCATCGCAGCCAGGCATTGCTCAAAACCCCTGATGTGAGTGCACAAGTCCAGACCTGCAGTATACTCGATACCATCTCCATAATGCAGCGCAGAAGCGGGGATAAAACAGAACAACTCCTTGACTCTGCTTGGGTTGGTTCTCCCAAACTGTGATGAAATAAAGATTTGTTTATTTATTTCACCAGGTAAAATGTTTGAAAATAAATTATCATTTGCAAACATAACCTGGCCAAGAAGCCTCAGTTGGGAGAAAAAGAAAATACAGAGACGTATGGATGTATATGGACATATAAACATACCAAACATAACAATGACAAAGAAGAAAATGCGTCCGCTAATGCTAACATGAGAGAAAACAGAGGGAATATGTGTATAAGATAAGATAAAGATACTTTATTGATCCCCGAAGGGAAATTCATGTTTCAGTACAACCCGTCCAAGACACACAAACACAAGAACATTACAAGACAGGATCAGGCAGACCGTGGTCACGCAGCCCCTCACAGGGCGCACCTTTGCAGAAAGAAAACGGTAACATGAGGAAAGATGGGTTGGTGGTAAAAAAAAAAAGAGGTCTCCGAACTCTCCACATATACAGGTGGAGAACTTGTGTGTATGCATGTGGATAAGAAAAAAATATTGTGTATATAATGTGTTGTAGTTTAAACATGAATACGGTAAGGGATGTCAAAGATGTGAGTCTGATGCTGCTTGTAAATTTAGTTATTTGCTGCTGCACAACAAAAGGATCGTGGCCAAAAATAGAAAAGGTATTGGGATTTGTGATGTGGAGGCAATGAAGCAATTAGTCTGAAATTTACTGCCCTGATGAGGATTTCTTTTTTTTTTACGTAACAGCTTTGCACTAGAAATCCAGCTATCTGAACTTAACTGGTTGTAAGTAACAAAAGTGATCAAGCAAAAGAGCATGCTATTGTAAAAACTGTTTGGTATTTTAGCATTAACGCATTTAGAAAAAGGTTAAAAATGAAAAAAAAAAAAGTAGCCCTGGAATAAAGGAGTGTAAAGGCAGCCAGGATTAAACCTGCTATTTTCTTGAACCAGAGCTCCATGCGCCATGTTTACATTAGAAGCCGCTTATCCTCCTACACAAAGCACTTTAGGCTAAGTGTCATAGACACAAAGCAAAGTGGTGGAAATAAACTTTGAGACTTGGTCACGTCCTCTTTCTTGAAGCTAAAACACGGTGAATGTTTGGTGAGAACTTGCAGACTGTCGCTCAGCGGGCTCTCTGTTTTTTCTTTTTCCTTTCTCGTTCTTTTATTATGTCATCGTGAGTGCTCCGCTCAGTGGCTGTTAAGATCAAAGGTGCAGAGGCACTCTTGATGCACTTTTGAGCACACAACTCAAGCTTTGATCAGTCAGTTATTTTTCTCTGTCTGTAGATGTTATATTGTTGTTTAGGTTGGGAGCTGTTGTATTTCAGACTTACTAATGTGAGGTTTTCTGCTGGGTCATGTTTCTCTGCAGGTATCCAGGAGTTTCCAGAAAACATCAAGAATTGCAAAGTACTAGCTATCGTAGAAGCAAGCGTCAATCCCATATCCAAGTGAGTGTGCTGGTACTTCACGTGCTATCATCTCAGAGCATTTCCATTGTTGATGTACAAGTATTCTTTTTTAGCGTTGAAGAAGCTTTATGAGAGTTGTGTGGTTCATGATGTCGCCCGCTGTGTTTCCAGGCTCCCTGAAGGCTTCACGCAGCTTCTGAGTTTGACACAGCTCTACCTGAACGATGCCTTCCTGGAGTTTTTACCAGCCAGCTTTGGCAGGTTAGTTTGCTCTCCTGTCTCTATCAGTGCAAATTCCTCATACAGAAAAAAACTCATAACAGTCATTGACTGGCTTTAACCCCCAAGGAGACCGACACCGGGCAAAAATACTGTTAGAAACAGTATTTTAAACAGCCCGATTCAATTGATCCAAAACATTTCATATTTAGAATAATAAAAGTGGGTACAACACCAGTGACAATAGCAATAAAGGTCATTAAATGGGCTAAACTAATCCATTGATTACCCTTATTGTCCAGTAAAACTTTTGGACCCAAAAACTCTTTCTTCAATATATTTTCACAGATTTCTGTTCCATCATCATTTAGCTTCCAGCTGTAACCTCCTCATCATTTATTCACTATTAAGGTGGATGTGAACATCCTTGAAATGCAAATTTTAAGATAAAGCCAATGTTTTTTAGCTTTTCATTTATATACTTAATAGGGATGCATGATTTTATCCCTTTATTTATCCCAGAATTTCACTTCTGAGATAAATAAAGTATTTTTCATTTTTCATTTCATATAATCGGCCAAAAAACCCGCTGTTTCTAAAGTCTAAAAAAAACAAAAACTACAAATCAGAAACTTCTTTTTACAACCTTTAAAATTTCTAAAGACTAGGGGTGGGAAAAAATATTGATACACTGAAATATCGAGATATTTTCATATCATTGACATTTAAAAATGCAGTATCGATCTATTTTACTAACAAAATCTTGCAATATTTCATCGTTCTGTTACGAAATCTCGCTAGAATTCAAGAAAATTTTGCAATGTTCTTATATACTGATATATTGACTTTTAAAAATGTGGTATTGATCTATTTTTCTAACGAAATCTCGCTAGAATTCACAAAATATCGTGAGTTTTTAACAGAACAATAAAATCTTGCAAGATTTTGTAAGTAAAATAAATCGATACTGCGTTTTGAAATATCGATTTGATATCGGCATATGAAAATTTTGGGATATTTACTATTTGCAATGACTGCTTATTTTTTTCAGCTTTGATATTGGTATTGGCCACATGACTTTTAAAATATCAGCATATGGGATATCGCCCAAGATTCCAATATTGTGCATCCCTAATTCTTAAGCCTATGGAAGCTTCCATATTGTTTCCACAGGTGTTAATAATCCATATTTGATTTGATTAGCTATACAAGATAAAGATTATTATTATCTTTTCTTTATTTGTTACATTTTAACTTATATTTTTCCACCTTCTGCCAAATACAGAAGTGTCTTTTGTGTTCAGGTTCCTCTCTTTGAGCATTTACTTACCAAGAAAGAAGAAATGAGTAAATTGTTGAGGAAGAATATGCAAGAGGTCATTGTGTGGGGTAAATAAAGAACTGAATATTTAAGTATGTGACTCAGGGTAAGGTAAAGGCAAGGCAAGTTAATTTCTACTGCGCATTTTGTAAACATGGAGGTACTCTGGGCCTAAACCAGTATGGGATTTGTACACAATCAGTAGGATTTTACCATCTATTCTCTGACTAACTGGAAACCAGTGTAGAGGTTTTAAAACTGGTGTTCTGGTTAGAACTCTAGCAGCAGCGTTCTGGATGAGCTGCAGCTGTTTGCAGCTCTTTTTGGGGAGCCCAGTTAAAAGGCTGCTGCAGTAATCCAGGCTACTGGAGATGAACTCATGGACGAGTTTTTCCTGGTCTTTCTGGGAGACACAAATTTAAATTCTGTTAATGTTTCTGAGTTTGTTAAAAGCTGCCTTGATGTGGCTGCTGAGAGTCAGATCTGAGTCCATTAACCCTCTAAGGTTATGAACTTGGTCAGTTAGTTTAAGAGCCTGGGTCTCAAGATGTTTACAGATGCTGACCCTCTTCACTACCAAACATAATCCTCTCCCTTTGTCTTCGTTTAATTGGAGAAAATTCATTTTTATCCAGTTGTTTATTTGCTCCAGACACTGACACAGTGAGTCTGTTAGGCAGTCATCTGGAGACAGAGACACATAAAGATGTGTATTGTCTGCATAACTATGATAATTGATATTAAGCTCTGTAATGACAATAATATACAGTCTTTAGTAGTGAGTTCTCCACCAAGTTGAAAGATTTCCCAATTATTTTTTATATTATACTCTCCAGCTCCACTTTCTTCTCCAAGTATGGTTAAAAAAAAAGCTTTGTGCATCCAAATACCCATAAATCAGAACAGATTACGTTATATCTGACAGACCTCGTGCGTACATCAGACATTCAAAAGTAATTGTGAAAGGTTAAGTTGAAATGTGTTCAAGAGAACTTGACATGTCATGTGACTCAGCTGTTGCGCCTGCATATGTTGCAAAGTATGGTCAGATTGTGAAGCCACATGTAAAACAGTAGATGTGAAAAAAGTGACGTAAACAAAACAAGGACGCGGAGCAGGTGATACAACTGATGCACAATCACTATTTAAATTTACAACATCAGTACTGGCACATCAGGGTTTACACTGAGTGAAGCAGGATGCTGTTAGAGCGTGAAACTGATGTGGCTGTGACCCTTTCTGTGATGGGGATTACATTTTTAGTAGGGATGCATGATATAATCGGCCTCTTATCGATATCGGCCTTAAACTGAGTATCGTACATCGACCACCTGACCGATATTTAACCGATCAGCCCGCTGTTTTTATAGTCTAAAAAAACAATAACTACTACGACTTCTTCAAAAACTTCTTTTTTAAATTGTTTAAAACCTCTAAAGACTAGGGGTGGAAAAAAATATTGATCAACTGAAAGATTGCGATATTTTTATATGCTGATGTCACATTGACATTTAAAAAAGCGGTATTGATCTATTTTACTAATAAAAGCTAGCTGTATTTCGTCATTCTGTTATGAAATCTCACGAGAATTCACAAAGATTTTACGATATTTTCATATCCTAAAATGACATTGACATTTAAAAATGCGGTATTGATCTATTTTACCAAGAAATCTCGCAGGAATTCACGAAATATCGTGAGATTTTGTAACAGAACGATGAAATCTCACGGATTTTGTAAGTAAAATAGATCAATGCCGCGTTTTTAGATATCGATTTGATATCGGCATATGAAAATATCATGATATTTAAGTGTATCTATATTTTTCCCACCCCTATTTTTTAAAGTGTTGATAACGGATAACAAAACTGCTATTTGCAATGACTGCTTATTTTTTCAGCTTTAATATCGGTATCGATATCGGTTACCGGCCACATGAGTTTCAAAATATCGGCATATAGGATATCGGCCAAAATTCCAATATCCTGCATCCTTAAGTATATGTATATGTATTTAGTATTATGTAAAGAATTAGGACTAATTCATGTCAGGTCTGCAGCAAAATGTTAAAAAAAACAATGCTGCCTCGAGCTGAAGAACCACCGCACAATCAGTGAAAGCAGGGTGTTACGTAGGCAATCTATTGATTATGATGCAAGACCAGCTTATGACACATCGCAGTGATGATTGATGCGAAGAAGTGCTTGGACACAGATGAAGAGCATTTTTAGCTTTTTATGTACCACTAAGCTCTTGCTTACACTCTATAGTGTTCCCTCTTTATTAAATGCCTCTCTCGGAGGATAACCAGATTGAATAAAAATAGTTTTTTGTCATTTCATGTCATGACTGATCCATGTTTCAATTTCATACAGACAAAAAACAATAAAAAATCAAACCAGCAATGGTTTTTCGAGTCCTCTGATTGCATTAAGGCATGCGACGCGAGTTCCCGTCATGTATGTTAACCCCATCTTCCTGTTTCCTCTCCTGACACACCTCTGTGTATTCTGCGTGGTCGTCAGCTGTATTACTACAGTAGTACGAGTGAAAACTGAGTCAGGTCTTTCATCAGACAAAAACATTGTAATGTAAATATAAGTGTGGTGAAAAATTAACAAGCATAAAGTAATCATTGACTTTTTCCTGCTTGCAGGTTGACTAAGCTGCAGATCCTGGAGCTGAGGGAGAACCAGTTGAAGATGCTGCCAAAGTAGGTGGTTTTCACTCTGTAGGTTTTCCAGACATCAGATAGGCTGGGAGTTCATTTAATCACAAAACAAAAGAGCAGTGTAAGTGGGAGTCATGAGGCATGTCAAGAATCTTTATCTCTACTTCTGTAAGCCTGCAGTATCTCTGCCGTGTCCTCCATCCTGCCTCTTTTTTTCTTTTTATCACCACACCTCTGACTGGAGTATTAAATTCCACTGTGTTACATAAAGGCCCCCTTTTACTTGGCCGCTTGCTGTGACAGGTTTTATAATCTTCCACTCACAGTGGTGAGGGTTATTTCACCATCAACATCCCACAAACATTAGAGAAGGCTCCAGGTGCTTTTGGCGGAAGTTACTTTCTTTCTCGTTTTTTCTTGTTCCTTTCTCTCATGCTTCACTCCCTGTATCATTTCATGTCCCTTTCCCGTTTCCGTAGCAAAACTGAGCTTTCTGACTTTCCTTTTAGTCCTTCCTCCCTCTGGCTGGGTTTCCTTTTGTTATCTCGCTGGCTGTTTTTTTTTTTTTTTTTGTGTGTGTGTTTTTGTTTTTTTTTCCCAGTGACTGACAAGCCAGCCAGCTCTCAAAGTGCAGCTCAGTCGGTGCTGCAGCTCAGAGCGGATCTTCTTTTTCTCGCTGTGTTTATGTGACGGAGGCCAGACCTGTTAAAAGGCTGGAGCCCTGACAAAGAAAACGACTAATGATCAGGAGTGTTACCAGAGCAACACACAAGCATCTCAGGGATGTAAACAAATGTGTGCGTGCACAAAGGGGTGCAGCAGAGGTCTTTTCAGGGCTTCTATACAGAAAGTGCAGTCTCCTTTCTCCCCTTCTCTTTCTCCCACTGCACAGCACACACCGAGCACATGCAGAAACCAAACGTTTCCCTGTTTTTTTAAAAGGGCCTCTGTGTTCCTCACAACTTAGGGTCAGAAGCCTGAGTGTCCCCCCCCCCCATCAGTGAACTATTTTTCTAGATGAAACGCAGCTCAGTTTTCCTTTCAGCTTGGATGAGGGTCTGCTGTGTTCTTGCCAACTTTAGAAAGGTGACAAAGCTGGCCGATGCTCGCTTTTATAATCATGTGTTTTTCATATTCATGAATCACTAAATGAAAGGTTTAGATCGTATTTACAGTGAGCGCCATATATCTGACATTCTTGTTTTATGAGAAGCACCACGGTGTTGTCGGGCCTCAGCTTTCCATCCTGCTCTAGATCTCCCATAAGTTTAGGGAAGCTCAATAAAAGTGCCATCATACCACATGTCTTTACTATCACAGCATCTCTCTGTGGTTTTAGAGTAAAATGATTTTATTCAACACGTGATTTGCTCTCAGGAAAGCTTTGACTTTAAGCCAGAGGTTTCAAACTCAATTTAGTTCAGGGGTCACAAGTAATCTGGAAATAATAACATAATACCCTGAAAGTGCCAATTTTACTCTTTGCTTTAGTGCAAAGAAGTGCAAGTACATTATCAAGATATGTGCATTTAAAGGGACATTGTGTAACAATTGTCTATCGCAAGCAACTTGCTAGTACTTTTCATGCTGCGTTTGCGTGAAACCGGGTAGACAGACGACAGACGCTGCATGTAAAGGCATAAACAAGCCTCTATGTAAAGACGTGGTCCGTCAGTTACAGTGACTTCAGTCCACATCTGATATGTTGTCATGGCGATGTTGTATTGTTTTCCCTGACCCATGTTTTACCGTCTTCCTCTCGGCTTCTGTGATTAAAATTACATCTGGTTTTTTACTGACGGTCATCTGTCCGACTGCACGTGAACCCAGCATCAGTGTACCGCTCGGTTCCTCTCACTGCACCTGCGGTGACTTTTCAAAAGGTGACTCCGGTAAGTTTCTGTGGTTTCCTCCTGTCACGCTTCTAATGACCGTAAAAACATGGCGACATGACATGGTAGCCACCACCGAGCCTACCCGTTCGATGTATGAATGATGCGAACGGCAAATTCAGAGCTTACAGAATCACTCCAGTTTGTTGATGATAGTGATTACTGATTAATGGAAAAACACTTTTGAACGAAATAATCAATTTTTTGAATAGATAACAGGAGAACTTGCACAATATCCCTTTAATAAACTTTTTTTTTTAGAAAGCATTTTATGAACATCTTGAAATTTCTATGGAAAAAAGTGCTGTTAACAATATCTGGCCTCTTTGTATTATTTACACATTAATTACAACTTCAAATCACAATGGAGTTACAAAATCCCAAAAACACTTAAAGTAGGGCTGCAAAGATGAGTCGATTAATTGAATAATCGACTAATCATCAACTATCAAAACAGTCAGTGACTAATTTCATAATCAACTCATTGTTTATCATTTATAAGCTTTGTTTTTCTTCTCAAAATTGCCACTGTACCTTCCACTGCCTTGTCTGCCTTTCTGTCAGGTCAGCTTTTCTTGAATAGCTTGTTGACAATAAGGATGTAACGGTTACCGATAAAATGATTAACCATGATAAAATTCCCAATGATTAGTGATACCATTTCAAATTTTGATTATCGTTAAAACCGTGACTGATTACTGCACTTTGAAAAACTCACGGTGATGCTGCTTATTGCTGAAAAAGCAGCAGCAGTCCCAGTTTGCAATGTTTATGAAAACATGGTAGAAAGCGACAAAGGCACCCACGTTTGAAATTTCTTTATTTGGATACGCCCCTTGACATGAGCCATCTCGGTTTCGAGGGTGTCCAAGTACTGTACACGTGGACAGTACTCTGGAGATTTTTCCACTGTAAAAAGGACAAAGTAGACACCTAGACCCACTTTGGATATTTTTAAAGATGCTCGTGAGGTATTTCAGTAAAACCACGATTTTAATGATAACCATAATCATTTTGGTCACAATAACCGTGATATGAAATTTTCATATCATTGCATCCCTAATTGACAAACGCACACGACCAGTCAAATTTTGGACACATTTTCCCATTAGATTCAATGAGAAAGTGGCCAAACTTTTGACTGGTACTGTAAATACGCTGCAATTTTTGCATGATCCGATTAGTCGATGAATCGGGGAAAAAAAAACGATATCTTATGTAATATTGGAGTCATGGTTTGATCTAAACCGTCCTCAGTTGCAGCTTCAGCTGCGCCTTTCTCAAACACACCTTTGAGTGCGTTGCACGAGCAGTCGCCGCAGCTTCATTGCTTCTTGTCTCTACCGGTGTTGTGCAGGACAGCATGCTAGTGAAGTCCTAGTGAATGCTTCATTTAAAAGTCTAAAAGACTCTTAATAACCACAAAATTGTTTTTTTTTATGAGCATTTTTGTCTCTCTGTAAGTTAAAACACCCCAGAAGACCATTTCAAGCACTTAGAAAAGTCAATATGCATAAAATAGGCCCTTTAATCACGGGTATCTAAAACTGAAAATACAATATTTTTTAAAAATTTTCTGCCTACAGGGTAAATCAAGTATTTTATTTTGATTTAATTCTGATGACTCACCTCATCACACAAACTAAAGACCATCTATTAAGAAAGATATCAAAGATATTTGATTTGTTAATATATTTAAATAAAAAATGCAGTTATGTGGAAACAATTTGCAGTCACTTTTGTTTATTTATTTATTTATTTCAGTTTTTTCATTTGCCAAATTAATCGTGCAGACCAAATGGGACTCTGGCGGGCTGGTTTTGGCCCTACGTTTGACACCCTTACCTAAAGCTAAGTTTAGTTTTTATTTGCCAGAATAGCTGACTTGCAGCTCCTGACCTCTGTGCAGCCAGAACTGCAATTTAGTCATAGACACTGAAGCAGTGAAGAGCACCAGCAACGCATGTTGTTTTGACATCACTGAACTTTCCCTCACACTTCTTCAGATTGCTGGTTTTGTGAGTTTGCCTAATCTATTAAAGAGGAAATTTGTGTTTTGTTATGGCAACATCCGACTGCTGTTGCTCAGGGTTAAATACCGTCAGAGGTGTCCTGTCAGAGCATTTTGAATAATGACTTCTGCTCAATGCTAAACAGAATGTGAAATGAGGCCTTTTAAGAGTCTCTGCTTTTGTGTTTGTAATGATCAGATGCATAAAGCTGTAAGCAGCCAAATTGTCCTGGTTTTTATCTGCTTGTTTACAGTGCAGCGGGAAATATGAGCCTATGACCTGAATGTGTAGAGAAAATTCTGGAGCAAGGCTTAGGGCAAGCATACGTCACATTTTCCATTATTTAAAGCATAATTCTGTCACGCCTGGGTTCTAAAAGATATTTCTTTCCACATAAATTCAGTCAGTGGAAGGAGCAAACGGAGAACAGTCATCCTATCCAAGAATTGACAAATTTCCCAAAAGTTTCTTTTGGCCTGTTTTTGAAAACACATGGTCCACATTGGTTTGAGTTTCAGCTGTCACTCATGTCACATCAACATTGGCTGCTCCTGGCTTGTCGGGCCTGTAATAAACCAAACTCACATGTGATTCCATCTAATTTTGTTGTTTGATTTTTGTGTGTTATATTTGTGTGTTAACAGAAGCATGCAGAAGCTCACACAGCTGGAGAGGCTGGACCTGGGGAGTAATGAGTTCACTGAAGTGGTGAGTATCCGTCAGCCCGCCGGTGCGCTCATATGCTCCTTCCTTATCTTTTCTGAATGTTTTTAAAAAATTGCTCTTCGTAATAACACAAGCAGCCTTCTCATTTCCTCTCGCTGGTTTTGATTACATTAATTAATCACAATGTCTGACACCGGATCTTTTTTCTTTCTCCCCCGCTCTGCATCTTTAGCCTGAAGTGTTGGAGCACCTGACTGGAATCAAGGAGCTGTGGATGGATGGGAACAGGCTGACATTCTTACCTGGGGTAAAATTAACAGTAGTTTCCACTGTGAGGGACTATTGTGTCCAAAAACATCATCTTGAGATTATTTCCTATGATTTCTCAAAACTATCTGTCTGCTTGGATCTTCATCACACTGAACTGCAGTCAGTTTACATCAGACTTTTTAGCTCTCTGAAGAGCCGCTCCGTTTAGAAATGATTTTTTTTTTTTTGCTTTGCAGGAGTCTAAAAAGAAACCTTCTAAAAAAGCCCTCAACTCTGAGTTAATATTTTCCTTAAATATGATTAATTCACAATGGCGTATTGATAGTCAGAATTTATTACATGTGATTCTTTTTCTGTCCAAATGACCTGCTTGCTGTAACTGGGTCAAAGCATTAGTTCTGCTGCCAGTATTTCAGTAGCATCAGCTGTAATCACAGACCGGCTTTTTATTAGCATCGAAGTCTGTCATGCATATAAACCCAAACTAGTGGCTGTAATTGCTTTCTTTCAAATGAATTGTGTGCTTGCAGCTTCCAAATGTGCACAAATGTAACCCACTTTAGGACATTAGATGGTCTAAAATGCTTCTTTTTTTTTTTTTCTTTTTTCTTTCTTCTTCTCAGTTTTAATTCATCCAACAGTGGAGTTTTTTTTTTGTTTTTTGGCGTGCAGTTTTCCTAAACCCTTTGAAAATTTGTTTGTTGTCCTTTTACTTTCTCTCTGTCCAGATGCTTGGGATGCTAAAGCAACTGGTGTATCTGGATGTATCAAAGAACAATTTGGAAATGGTAGACGAACAAATCTGTGGCTGTGAGAGTCTTCAGGACTTCCTGCTGTCCAACAACTCCCTCACACAGCTGCCTGGCTCAATCGGTGAAGATTACAGCACACACACGTACACACGCATTAAAAAAAAAGTGTTATGTGATGAAAATCTGATATGAAACACCTCACCACTTGCTTTCAGCTCCTGCCTATTTGTGTCAAACTCCCTGGCCCTTTATTGTGATGGTTTTCTGCTGATTCATTCCTGCGTAGTTAAAAATTCACTTCCATCACAGAAAGCTTCAAATTGTTTTCTTATAAAGTTGTATGTTTTCAAACTGAAGCCTGGTTTGCACTTGCAGTGTCTGTCCAGAGGTGTGTTGATAAAAGCACTGCGACTAGGAGGAGCAGTAGACCTTGTTTTATGCAGATACAGTTGTGCTTGAAAGTTTACATACCCCTCCATTAAAGACGTACAAAAATCAGCTACCAGATGGGGCTCCTAAGCTAAAATTTTGTTGAGCAACACTTTGAGGCAATCACTGCAATCAGATTAGAGATGCACCGATCCGATACATGGATCGGATATCTGATGAATTAAACCGATCCAGCATTCTGATCCAGGCATTTCTTTTTTTTTTTTTTTTTTTTTATATCAATATCATACACAGCAATAGAGTTACAGCAATCAGGTCACTTCAATACTATGTTTGCAACGACAGTAACATCATCACGTAGAGCAGAGAAGTGTTATTTATTTTTTGCTCCTAATGTACACTTTGTATTTTGTTGATGAATATTATTAAGTACATTTATATCTGCGTTGATTTACCTGTTTTTTTTTTTTTGTTTTTTTTTAACAAGGCTAAATGTTGATTTCAAACCTGATGCCTTCACTCACATGGATTGGTGTACGGTTCATTTATTTGTATCTGATCGGTATCGGTTTTGTTTATTGTTTATTGTTTATTCGGATCCCCATTAGCTTCCACCATGGTGGTAGCTACTCTTCCTGAGGTCCGCTAGTAAAAACCATAACATAAATTGCAAAACAAATACAAGTTGTCATGATTTTAAAAGGCAACAATAAAAGAAAGAAATAAGAAGGAGGAAAATAACTGGTCATTACCTTATTATAGATACCACAATACATATCAAAGAACACTGAAACATTCAATAACAATGTCTTCAAGAAATAATCGTAGATATCTTGTTCAACCACTGTACACTTAGTTGCTCATTCCATTTTCATTGGGTTATTTTTAACATAGTCTCTTAACAGTTTCTTAAAACGTCTCTTACTGAATTCATTAGTGACTATACAAGGCAAGGTGTTCCACTTTGTTATGGCCCTATACATTACAGATCTGCGTAAAGCATCTGTTCGGGGTTTATTTCTTGCAATAAAACCACTAACTGCCTGCCTAGTATTATGACTGTGTTGATTTCTTACATAAATTATTTGCGAATATAGACAGTTTGGTTGCATACTGTTACAAATATTTCTGAAAAAACCCAATAAATTACATGCATCGGTATCAGGTATTGGCCGATACACTTGGTCTAGGTATCTGTATCTGATTGGATCGGTGCATCTCTAAATCAGATGTTTTCTGTAACGCCCGATCAGACTTCTGCACCTGTTGACAGGTATTTTGGTCCACTGTTCATAAGCAAGGTGCTCTTATTTATCTGGGCCAAGTTGTTTGTTTGTTTGTTTCAATTATTTTTAAACAAAAATTCAAAATCATTATTTCATTTTACTAAATTATGAATTAGTAAATTTTTATTTATTATTACCTTTTTCAGTTTCATGTTATTTGAATTACCGTATTTTCCAGACTATTAGTCACACTTTTTTTCATAGTTTGGCTGCTCCTGCGACTTATAGTCCAATGCGACTTATATATCAGAATATATACAATTTAACATATTTTTAAGTATCAGTTCATGCTGACTGACATGACCCAAGGATGTTTATCCTTCTTTGTCATGATTTTTGTGATCATTTACAGGCATTAACTTTGCAATCAGAGTGATTGGGGAATTTTTAGCAGTAACAAAATGGATATGAAAAATCCAAAAAGCGCCCAATTTTAAATAAAACAATCCGACTTATAGTCCAGTGCAACTTATATATGTTTTTTTTTTCCACTTCATGATGCATTTTTTGACTGATGCGACTTAGACTCAGGAGCGACTTACAGTCCAGAAAATGCACTATTCTGAATTTTGCATTTTCTTTAATGGGTATGTAAACTTTCAAGCACAACGGTATGTGTGAGGGTTGCTGTGGTGTCGGCACTGTACAGTCTTCTCAATGTGAAAACCAAGCGCTCTGTTGGAGAGAACAATGGTGAAGAAATCACTGAAAATACACTTAAAGATGAGGATGATCTAATAGATGAAGATGACCAAGAGGACCAAAATATCTGTTTGGCGACTGCCTGGCAATACACACTCAGAGAGAACGTTTGCTGCAAAGGGCTCCTTTCTGTCAGCAGTTTATTATAGACTAGTTGTGTGTTTCATCATATAGTATAAAATGAACATGAATATTTAATAGTGTAAATGTATACATTAAAGTATTCCTGTGCCAATAGCACAGCCTGTTTTTGTTTTTCAGCTGCTTACTCGTGTGAATATGATCAGGAGTTATAAATATGATAAATCTTTATTGGGTAACAGATCAGCTGCATCAGTTGTGTTTGGAGACAACTGGACACTTCCAGATGGCCGGACTAAATGTAGCAGTGGGTCAGTGTCCAGGGTTAGTGTGATGGTTCAGAGGCTGTAATGGGGGAGCAGCTTGTTTACCTCCCAGCAGAAGGACATTCAGTGTGTCCTGTCTCAGAGTATCTGTCCATGTTGTTTGCTCACCAGTCTGAACTGTGGCCCAGCGCTGCATTGTTGTTGGTTTCAGCCTTAATTTATAACTGCCAACCCCGTTAGCTCCTCTGACATCTGTGGTTAGCAAATTGAGTCAAAGGAAGTGAGAAGTGTGGAGAACATTTAAATGGGTCCCAAGGAAGTTGTGTCCATCCACAGATTCTCTCCCATTCAGGCTTCCTCGTCTTATCTCTCAGAAAACAGCAAAGACTGATATCACCGTTTTGTTTTTTTTTCCCACCATTTTGACTGGAGACTGACAGGAGTGCAGGGCTGTTTTTGTAGATCCCTAGTTCAAGATGAGAAGAAAAACTAGCCACAAACAACTCTCATATGCCTTCTTCTTGCCTTGACAACAACCCTGATGTCATCTCCCAGAATGCATTGTGCAAATAAAATAATGGTGATGTCTGTTGGTCAAAAACATAGTGAACATATAAGATTTTTTAGTCAGGACAACACGTCAATAACAGCATGATAAGGCCAACAAGTGCTAATAGCTTGGGTTCCTTATAAAGCTTACAGAGGACACTGATCCTTATTTTACTTCCTTCTTATTCGAATTGATTTTCACCATTAAAATGTTGGTAAAAGTTAAGTTAAAGATATTTTTGTTTATTTTAAAAACATGTTTCTACTCATATGTGAGTGTGATCTGTTATTCACACTAATTTACAAGTTTTCACAGTATCTGAGCCAAATAAACAAGAATAAAGCTGAATACATTCTTCATTGCTGGGATCTTACAGTATACAGAAGATACAACTCCTTTATGCGGCCCCCCAGGTTCAAATCCCAGCCCAGAACCCTTTGCTGCATGTGCATTTTTCTGACCTTCTTTCTTGCCCAATAATGGCCTCTAAAGACCAAAAAGATCCATCTGAAATTGAAATAAATAATACTAATTAGAATATTTAATATATTTTCTTAATGAGTTGTTGTAATTGCATACAGCCATGACATGATTAGAGACATTCTCCTAAAAAATAAGGTCACAAATTAAAACCAAAAATTTCAGGGGAAAGAATGAAAAATGCAGAGATAAAAAAGGACCTCATGCAGCCCTACAACATCACACATGGCTGTAACACAATAAAAGGTAGTTATTAACATGAAACTAGGGCTAGTGTATATCCATATACTAAAATATTATTTCATGTTCTGATATCGTATCAATATTAAAAAGTGCTATTTCAGTATTTTGGCAAACAAAATCTTACAAGACCTCATAGTTCCATTACAAAATCTTGCAAGATTTTGTTCTTTTAGCATGTAGAAAGTCCCAGCTTTAGCCCTGATATTTATGTGCAGTCTGCAGCAGGTTCAGGTTAAAAAGGGGGAACAGAAAAGAGAAAAGAAAGGAGAGAGAAAAAAAAAAAAAAAAAAAAAAAAAAAAAAAAAAAAAACTTGACACACAGTGGAAAGTACAAGTTAAAATATGTGGCTGGTTTTTATAAACCACCCAGTTGTTTGAAATTATAATGCATTGACTGAAATTTTTATTTTTCATTTGCACAAATTTGTTTTTATGTGCTCCTTTAAGAAAAGCCAATGTGCACTTTTTAAACTGTTTTACTAATTTCAAATGAACTGCTGTCATTTATGTGAAATTTGACAATATTTTGTAATTCATTTAAAGAGATGCCGAGTAACTTTTGACTCAATTGGCCTGATGTAAGTAATAATAAATAAATGAATCCATCTCTCATTGGGTCATGTGACCTGGAGCGCTTTGCTTTATGGCTCCATGACTTTGCTATCAGCTGATCAATGTGATCTGCAAACATGATTCCAAAACACAGAAAGACTGTTTGATTTTGTGACAGTTGTGTGGCCTGTGGGAAGTTACAGGTTTAGTGCCCCTAGTGGCCAAAAGTTACACGGTATCCCTTTAAAATGGATTCGGTTTGGCCAATAAATTCGGAGTGTCTTCAGTGACACAGGTTGTGAGGATTAAATTTATTGCAATATATCGATAATTGTAGAATCGCTGTATCGTGATTTATCATTATGGTAGCCAGAATATTGTGACAGTATTGTATTGCGAGTAGAGATGTAAGGATATGCAAATTTCATATCATGGTTATTGTGACAAAATGATCACGGTTATCATTGTTATTGCGGTATTATTGAAATCACCCCCAGTGTCATGAAAAACATCCAAAATGGGTCTAGAAGTCTACTTTGTCCTTTTTAAAGGGGGAAATTTCTCCAGAGTACTGTCCACGTGGGTGCCTTTGTTGCCTTCTGCCATGGCATTACTAATCGTGGGGAATTTTATCCCAGTTAATCATTTTCACGGTAATCGTTACATCCCTAATTGCGAGTTACCTGGTGATACCCACCCCTACATGAAACGCAGACAAGTCTAGTCATTTTGATCATATATGACAAAAAAATCCAAGTTTATATGTTTGTACGATCAGTTATGTGGGCAAAATGCTCTCCATGAAAGTGCGTCCATCTTTTTCAAACTCTTTATTTTTATAAGCTAAATTACAATAAATGACTTACTGCGATGAAGAAATGGACTTTGGGCATCAGTAAATGAAAGCTAGATTAAATAATTATGAAAATGTTGAGTTTCAGACTGATAATTCATGTCATTTTAAGCAACATGTCATCCTCAGGCAGGTCGAGTTAAGACCAGGGTAGCAGAATCAGCTGCATTCATGTGCTTTGCTGACAATGTCTCTGTTAATTAGGCCGCTGTTGAAAGTATTACTGTATTGATGTCAGTGCTAATGAATCTAAGTAACTGCTCTTGTGGATATTCTTCTGGCTGTTTCAACAAGTGATAATCAATAGGGGCTCTGTTGTATTTGTCTTGCTTATCTAATCTTTGTGTTTTCCTGCCTTCAGGCTCCTTGAAGAAACTGACTGCACTAAAAGTGGATGAAAACCAGCTGATGTATTTGCCAGACTCCATTGGAGGGTGAGTGTTTATAGCAATAGCTTTGAATAAATCCAGAGATCAGTGGATTATTGAGCTGTTTTTATCATCTATCCACTGATCACATAAAATGTCTGTCTGGATAAATCTGATATTTCCACTGAACGCAACAATTCTTTGTTTTTTGAGTTTTTTTTCAAATGCTGAACATATTAAGTGACTTTGTGATGTTGATGGATTTTAAAGACTGGATCATAATAACTGAATGTCAGGGTTTAAATGGAAACCGCTTACAATATTGTGGAGAGGCTGGTGGTAATCTTTGACCAGATGATCCCCAGATACGGTACCGATAGACAAAACTGGCCGCACCTTCTTCTCGGACTGATCTTTGCTCAGCAGACAGGTAAATCCAACAGGCAACATCTGTCCTGTAGAGTAAGCCGGGCCCCCTCTATTTCGAATCATTGTTGCCTAGCACAAAGATTAAGCTCCATTTAATCCATCTATGTGTGTTTTATTCATTTGTATCCTGCATCTGGGAGAGAGACAAATCTACATCAACTGACAAATGCAACTGCATCTGCACAGCCTTGTTTTTCATTTATTGTTTCCAAACACCATTAGTTATCCCTTATGTCAGAATATGTCTCGTTGTGTACTTTGGCACAGATTATGTGACAAAGCCTATGGTTTAGTTTAATCCCATGCCTGGATTTTTTTTTTTTTTTGCTAAAGCAAGCTCTTTTTTTTTTTATTTATACTTGAATCTGTGCATTTCTTGTGTGGATTGTTGTTTTTCTACTGGAAGGAGTCCAGTAGTGTTGCTCTGCGATCAAACTTCTTTTGCATTCATATGAGCCCATTTTGCATTTAGCTGAAACATCTTACTTTTCTACCATTTTTGTGTCATCATGGGTTGTTTTTAGTCTATTAAAGGCTATTATTTAAGTGTTAGTACTGTCACCATGTCTGGGCCAAAGTGATTCTTATGGAATGAGTCCAGTGGTTCCCAATCTGAGGTCCAGGACCTCTTTTATGTGCTGAGATACTCTGCATTTGTTTGTGCACAGATTTATTCTGCTTATTGTTACTTTGGTTGAATATCAAGTCTTTTACTGATGTTTATATGTGGTCATCTTATTAATGTCATCAGACTTGTGACTGTACTCTGGTTATTCCTCATCACGACCCATCAAGTGACAAATGAGCTGTCTTAAAGAGCCTGGATGGTGTAACAGGCTCAAAAACATGGCTAAAGTTGAGAAGAGCCGTCGTGCAGCTGTTGTATCAACAAACTCAGAAGTCAGTTTTTGTTTTGGGTTTTTTTTTTGTTTACAAATTTAAAAAAACTATTCACAGCTTTGTATGAAATGTGAGCGTGTGACCTGAACCAGAATAAGCTTCAGGTTTACCACGTGTCCCCACTCCAGCACACCTGACAGCCTATCAAGTTCTGCACCGTGACTCCTTGATTTGAATCAGGTGTGTAGGAGTAAGGACACATGGAAGACCTGCAGGATGAGGGCCAAGGTTGCCCACTACTGCGTTTAGGTCTAACAGATTTTGGGTAACTGTAAACAATGCATTCTGAAAAATGAAGTTTGTACAGAAAATGCTTTTTTTCTAGAAGTTTGCTCTAGTGATGCACGATATTGGAATTTTGGCTGATATCCGATATGCCAATATTTTAAAACTCATGTGGCCAATAACCAAATCGATATTGATATCAAAGCTGAAAAAAAATAAGCAGTCATTGCAAATAGCAGTTTTGTTAACCGTTTCTGACAATTTGAATAATAGGTGTGGGAAAAGATATTGATTCACTGAAATATTGCGATATTTTTATATGCCAGTATCAAAATATTTAAAAACGCGGTATCGAGCTATATTACTTACAAAATCTCACGAGATTTCATCGTTCTGTTTCAAAATTTCACAATATTTTGTGAATTCTCGCGAGATTTCGTAACAGAGCGATGAAATATCTTGAGATTTCATTATTAAAATAGATCGATACTGCGTTTGTGAATGTCAATATATCAACATATGAAAATACCCTGAAATTTTTGTGAATTTTCGCGAGATTTTGTAACAGAATGATGAAATATCACGAGATTTCGTTAGTAAAATAGATCGATACAGCATTTTTAAATGTCAATATTATCATATGAGCATATGAAAATATCGCAATATTTCATTGTATCAAGAATTTTTTCCACCCCTAGTCTTAAGAAGTTTTAAAGTCTGTAAAAAAGACGTTTTAAAGAAGTTTTTTTTTTTTAGACTTAAGAAACAGGAGGCTGATGGGTTAAATATCGGTGGGGTGGCCGATGTCCGATAATCGTTTTAAGGCCGATACCGATTAGGGGCCGATTATATTGTGCATGCCTAGTTTGCTCCATGTGTTTCTAGATTAAATTTATCATCATCTTACCTGACTGTAATCCTGAATCACCAGGTTCAACTCGTGTGTTAAATCAGAAGGAACCACAACGGATGCCAAAGTGTTCCCACACAAAACACTTTACAGAGAAAAGTTTGAATAAAGACTGTTAATGTGATGCTGTTTACTACCACAACGTTGATTTAGGGACTTTGTCCCCTTAATTTCCCTGAAGACACTCCAGAGAAGTTCATAAAGATCCCTGCTGATGCCTGCAGCCCTGCACTGGAGGTGTTATTCCCTTCTTGCAGATAGAAAAATAGTTTATTCTTCCCCAGAAGGGGAAATTTAGGTGTCCAGCAGCTCACAGCTTGCAACATACATTGTACTCACAATCCTACAATATTTTAACTGTAAAGATGAGTTTGTTTGTTAAAGATGATTCAGTTACAAAGAATATGTCCAAGAGAACACGTATGAAAGGTGTTTTCTACAGGTTGTTGCAGCTGTGCCAGTTTTCTCCTATTTAGTACTGCATACCTGTCAAAAAAGTCCTTATAATAATAAAACCAAAGCCTGTAAAGTTGTTTAACTAAATTAAACAACTAACTAATCATCTAGTGACCATTTGGTATTGAAGTAAAGAAGAAGTGTTCCCATTATTTCTGGAAAGTGGAGTCATTTCTTTTAGCTATGCTGTTTTGTTGTGCACATGCTTGTGGAGGGACAGCAGGGATGTGAGTGCAGTTTCCAGGGAAAAAGTTTGGGAACCATGAATTCAGTTATGTTATGAATAATTGTGTTATAATTGGTCTCTCCTAGAAGAGGCAGTAGTTCTTTCTTTCTGTGGAAAAACTGGTGTGACTAATGTGCACGATTTAAATCTCTCTGTCTCACTGTGTTAGGTTGACATCTATAGATGAGCTGGACTGCAGTTTCAATGAGATCGAAGCGTTGCCCTCTTCCATCGGCCAGTGTGTCTGCATTCGTACCTTTGCTGCAGATCACAACTTCCTTACCCAGCTTCCCCCAGAGGTGAGCATGTTCTTCAGTACATAAATATTTGCCAGTCTGCCTAGCTGCAGCAGCAAGAGCCGCTGGCTGGAGACTCACGAGTCCTTGATTTGTTCCCCCTCACAGATGGGCAACTGGAAGAATGCAACTGTTCTGTTTCTACATTCCAACAAGCTGGAGTCTTTGCCCGAGGAGATGGGTGACATGCAGAAACTCAAAGTCATCAATCTAAGCAACAACAAGTGAGTCCAGTGTTGATTTATAACAAGCTTAAGGTTAAAGAACTTGCATTTTTTTCCGTTTTATTTTAGTTTATTCGTTAGCCAATTTATCTTCTTATGAAAAATAATTTTTTAAAGACATTTTAAGACTCTTTTACAGTTCTATAGAACAAGCTATCAAAAAAGTCACGCAGCTTATCAGCAGATTAGAAGATGACCCATGAGATAATCTGTGCTTTTAACACTGATAACTTCAAAAGTCACCTTTTCATCAATACTCCAAGAGCCTTGCAGTAAATACAAGACTCACAAATCAATGGGAACAAGAGCGCATGCACTGTCTGAAAGAGGCTGAAATGTAGCATGCTAATTACAGAGTCATAATGGCTTGCTTTAGGAGACTTAGGCCCAGATTGGATTTCACGATTACAGCCTCATCATTGTTTTATTGCAAAAAATGAATGAAAATTGGTAACGGACTATATTTACAGTAGTTCAGGAGATATGATGTATCCTTCATTGTGCTTTTGAAAGATATCTTTTGCCTTTTTTGGAACAAACCGTCTCGTTTTTGTTGCACTGCAGGTTAAAAAATCTTCCCTACAGTTTCACTAAACTGAGTGAACTGACTGCAATGTGGCTGTCTGAGAACCAGGTAAGACCACAAACATCATGAGTAAGTTATTTGGGGTGCAGAAGGTTCTTCTTGGTTTAACGCTATCAGATGGTTACCGCAGTGGCTGCAGGGTAGGTGACAGAGTAAAAAATTCAGCTGTAAATTAAGAAGCGAGGCCAAGCGGCTCACAGGAAAACACATTTAAAATGCAGCAAACCACTTCCAGGACATTTGAGCTTAACATGCCAAATGTTAATGCAGGTCAGCTTTAGTGATACCTAAACCAAAGCCTCTTTGTCTTTAAAGTGTAGATGCAGTCCAACATATGTCAGAAAATGATATCTTAACTATTTAAGGAAGAAGTAGTAATCCCTACAGAAGCCTTGATCTGGTATCTGTACCTCAGAATAATGTGGATGTGATAAAGCAGCAGCCCAGCTGGAGGAAAATCAGATCAAGGCTAGCATGCAAGTTGTGGTGCTTTAGATGCAGACTTCTTCCCCTCTCCTCAACAGAAAACAAGCTTTTCTTTGATGGAAAAATTCAACTCTGGTCGGCTCATGTGAGAAAGTGGCTTGGAATCCCACTTTTTTGCATAGCAGCGTGGTTTTTTTGTGGTAAAAGAGGACTTCAAGCTACTCATATCAAGCCAAGCTGAAGAGTTCAAGAATGCACAAGTGTAGTAATGTTGGAGAAGACTCTGTGGGACTATACTGCTTCAATGTGTCCACTTTTGCCCGATTTTATAAATATTTCCAAATTACAGTCAGACTCTGACAAGGTTTTAAAATCAATTATTCATGCGTTTTTCTCCTGGCTGGACTATTCCAAGGCTCGCTTAAACTGCCTTGACAAATTGTCCCTGGAAGTTGCAGCTGCTTCTGAATGCTGCAGAAAAGCTGATGCAGAATCCGCCGTGACGCTCTCATCTCCTCTGTCCTTGCCTCAAGTCAGTGATTAAACTAAGAAGAAAAATTTGTCTGTTCTTTACAAGGCTCCCCACAATCATCCTCCTTTAATGCTTAACAGCAGACTGGACAGGGAGGCAGTCCAAGAGGCATGTTGGCACATGGACACAGTTAGACAGACAGGTGCAACAGTGACAGCCCCTACAGGACACTGGTGGTCCTGAGAGCAGATTTAATGAGAAGTGGATGACAGGGAAAGGCATGCAGATGTCTAAAGAATTGTCCTAGACAAAGTAGATAAGGTGAAGAAACTTCTTAAAAATGTAGCTGCAAGCAGCAAAGAGGAGGCCAAGCAGTTTAATCTGAAGATGCTTAAAAAAAAAGAGGCCTGCAAGCAGTGTTGGACTTATTGCCAAGTAGAGATGTAACGATATGAAAATTTCATATCACGGTTATTGTGACAAATGATCACGGTTATCATTATTATCACAGTATTATTGAAATCACCCCCCAGTATCATTAACAACATCCAAATGGGTCTAGAAGTCTACTTTGTCCTTTTTAAAGGGGGAAAATTCTCCAGATGGGTGCCTTTGTTGCCTTCTGCCAAGTTTTCATAAATTAAACGCTGCAAACTGGAGCTGCTTCTGCTTTTTCAGGCAACGAGCAGCATCGCTGTGAGTTTTTCAAAGTGCAAAAATCAATCACGGTTTTAACGATAATTGAAATTTAAAACGGTGTTACCAATTGTCTGGAATTTTATCCCGGTTAATCATTTTACCGGTAATCGTTACATCCCTCTTTCCAAGTCATTCTTTACATGCTTGTAAGGCTGTGGAAGTTGAGCTGAAGCCCCTTGTGGTCATCGGCGTGGGTGTCCTACCAGCTGCTCTGAACCTGAACCAGGAAACTAGTACTAAGAGGGTGAAATGAAAGTTCCATGCTTATATTTCAATAGGTTTTGCAAGAAAGTTTACCCATCATCATTAAAGGAATGAGTTTACAAGGACAGATGGATGCTATTAAGTTGGTTTTCTCTTGTTTTTGTTTAATTTCTTGTTGGTTGATGTAATACAGCAGAGTTCTTGTTGTCATAAAGTCGTAGCTTTCCCTGCCAGTAGCATTTACATAGAGAATTTACATGCGGGGGTTAAGCGTCAGGCCAGACTTGAATGATAGCAGCAGAAATGCAGTGGAACTATGGTGGTTATGTTTCTGAATGGGTTCACACTGAACATGTCTGAAGCGTTTCAGTCTTATCAAATCATTCCATTACGTAAACACACAACTGATTGGACCATTTCTATCTGTTGTCTGTGTAAACATTTCAGCTGGAATCTCTGATCAGATTGATTTCTATCAGATAGATGACACATTTGTACGTGTGAACAAAGCTGTTATTCACCAAAAATGTTGTGAAAACATCAAACCAGTTTTATACTTGTATATCTTTCACCAATATGTGACCCTTGATTGGCCCCAGGACGCGTCTTGTTCTCTCAGTGCTTGCAAGAAAAATCAATTATTCAATGCAAACATGTCAGCAATATCACATAGCTGTAGTAATTTCAGCAAGAAGTTTTCCCTTGCTCAAGTCCATGCACCAAGTATCTCACAATCATAAAGCTGCTGAGAAATGGCCTCGTTCTCTGGTTTGTGGCTTTGCTGCTCATTATGATTAACTGTGGTCGATGTGTGCTTTCAACACGTCAAAAATAATCTTTTTAGTGAAAAAATGTAGCATGTAATAGATTTATGTCATGAAAACTATATCAAAGGTTGCACATCTGTTTCGTCTAAGTAAACGAACTGTCATCGGTAAAAATTGGCATATGATTTAAAAGTTGCACCCATAAACACAACTTCAGCTTCACAAGAGCCTGAGGACAGAAATATCCATCATTTATCCAATTAATTGCCTGCTGGATTTCCAAAGATTTCATAGAATATTAAGTTTGTTTTGTGTACGAGCTCCGGCAAAGATCCTGTTATTCACACTCACAGGTGACGATTTTCTGACCAGGCAGTGCTTTACTTACCATCACTAAGTCTCCGTTATGTTATTCTGCCTACAGCAGAAACCCAAAAAGCATGTTTCCATCGCACCACATGATGGAAAGATGATATTAAAGTCCAGTGACGAAATTTTAAAAAGAGAATTAAGGAGAATATTTAGGAACACAAATGGGCAGTTAAAGGAAAACTCATTGAATTCATCAGCACTTCTTTTGTGTTTTTCTTTTCTCCATTAATCAGATTAAAGTCTTCATATCTTGATGTTCACCTTCCACACCAAAGCAAGAATTCGAGACACTAAAAACTGTTTTCACTCAAATCTACTTTGTCTCAACAGTCAAAGCCGCTGATCCCTCTCCAGAAAGAGGAGGACCCAGAGACACACAAAACAGTGCTGACCAACTACATGTTCCCCCAGCAAACCAGAACCGAGGACTGTGAGTACTTGACAGTTTTCCGCTTCATCTCTCTGACCATCAGACTATAAATGATTTGACCAGGTTTTACAAAGTGCTCTGCAGTACAAACACGTTCACATGCCTCGTACAACCTCATAAAACTTACAATTTTCAAACTTTTCTTTTGTATAAATCTATTTTTAGGTTTAAAAATGTATTTTTGTGTCAAATTCTGAAGTGCTACCATGACTACAGTTAAGGTCTTTGTTATCACAGTCATATAGGTGACCTACAAGGATCCCTAGCTGCATATTTTATAAGAGACTGGTTACCTGAGGCTGCAAGGGAAACCCTAGCCATCGCCTTGTTGTAAAGCATCCGCCTGTTTGGTTTGGGTTTCCGTTACACCAGACGACTTGCACTGACCCTGATGCAGCTTAGCTTTGGCGTAATTAGGAGTTCAGGATCTACAAGCTTGACCCACTAAAATGGTCATGAGCTAACAGCTTCATTTTTAAGAGTATGCCTGTGGTTTGTTATACAAGCTCACGCAAAGAAACATTGTTTTCCAGTGTCTGTGTGTGAGCCTTTATACCACTTTACATTTTCATTTTACTGCGAGGCGGTTTGCTTGTATTCCCGGGAAGCTGGAATTAGTCATGACCCGACTGTAGTTGCAATGTTTTACAACTTGTTTTGATATGGAGACTACACACAAGGTGACTCATATTATCCAGCATGCTTTCACACTCTGGCACGGTTTAATTTGAACTAGGGCTATGTATCAAACTTTATCTACGATTATCGTGGTCGTAGGAGTTTTGTATACATACGTCATCAGAGTTTTGCTAAGTTGAAGGTGAGGAGCCTTTTAACACAGGAAACCACACTGCGACTGATTCTCATCTAAGACCTGAAAGGTAGCTTTAAAATGTCTGTCTGCTGAAGAGTCAGATAACAGCCAGCGTGCACATTGAAGTGTTATTGAGAATTGCAGACAGACTGGTTTGACAAACTGAGAAAATTTAGCAGAATTTTCTTCAAGCAGGGTCGTCGCATCCACTTTGTTTCCTCTTGAACGTTATCCTTAGCAACAAACTTTCCCTTTTTTATAACATTGACATGTCAAATCTTCACACTAACTGCAATATTAAGCTGTTGCAATAAATAAATTAATTGCAACAGCATTTCCAAGTAATAAGAGTTTAGTTGTTTCCTCTGCAGTGCCTTCAGTTACCCTCGCGGTCTCTATGTGGCTCCATCTTGTGGTCAAAGTCAGGCATGGGCCAGCCGAAAGCAGCGGAGGTGGCTGAAAAACCCTTTAAAGAGCAGAAAAATGGAAAAATAATCTGCATCCTGGCCTCTTTTTTTATTTCAGACATTCCCAACTCTGATTCTGAGAGCTTCAACCCGGCGCTGTGGGAGGAGCAACGCAAGCAGCGGGCTCAGGTGGCATTTGAGTGCGACGAGGACAAAGATGAGAGAGAAACGCCCCCGAGGGTCAGTGGCTCACATTCATTACTGTGTACATAATTGGGGAAATGGGGAAAACAACAGCGGTGACGTGATTTACCACAACTGCAAGGCCATTGTTGTTATTTTTGTCAGCAAAGCTTTTCTCTGGTGTACGACCGCCCACCCCCCACATCTAACTTTTTTAGAAGTTATCTTGTCTGAAAAATGACAAAGTACAAATTTTATTTCTGCCAATGTGTTTTGTTTTTTAAAAGCTTTTCAGACTGGTTTATTCTAAAAAATAATAATGATAAAAAAAGCAGGATTACAGCAAATGACTTAAATACCCTGCTGATCATTTCTGAATCAGTCAGCTGATGTGAAGTTTGTCATGTGCACAAACGTATCCATGACGATTGTTGGAAATGAAGTACAGGTACTCAGCTGTGCAAACAAAAAACAATTAATAAAAAAGCTCAGTTTCTAAAAGAAGGATAAGAAGAGGGAAACTGGAGGAAGGATGGGGAAAGAAATAATGAATACTATTCATGTTGAAAAATTCAGAATATGCTGAATTAACATTATGTAAGATGTAAATCTACTACAAGCATTGATATATGAGCAGTTGCAGCATATGGGGAAAAATGGGCAAAAAAAAGAATGAGAGGTGTGTGTGTAGATGAAGGTCTGAACAGCTATGGAGTAATAATACAACAAAATCTGGGTAACACTATATAATAAGTGCACACTATTTAGCATTAATAAATACTGAATTCATCATTTACAAAGCACATTTCTGACAGAAATACTCATTAGTATGTGGTTTATAAGCACAGTTGTAGATGTTATATTCATCGTCGAAAAGCACATTATTTGTGATTTAGCAAATGAATTCATCATTTATAAAGCATGTTTCTGACATGACTACTGACATTAGTAGATAAACTTTATAAACACAATACCTGTACTGCAGGCATTGGTTCTCATTAAACACATTGTAGAAAAACATAGATAAATATGTTAATAAATATCTACTTGTGAGGACTAATGTCAGAAACATGCTTTATAAATGATGAATTAATGATTTGCTAACTAGTAACTAATTTGCTTATCAGCGATGAATGAAACATCTATAATTGTGCTTATAAACCACATACTAATGACTATTTCTGTCAGAAATATACTTTGTAAATGATGAATTCAGTATTTATTCATGCTTAATAAATGCTTAATAGTGTCTACTTGTTATAAAGTGTTACCCAAAATATGTGTCTCAACTGCAGGAACTGTTATTTCAGGGTTATTTTACTGACCACATGTATTTCCACTGCAATGACTCGAGGGTTAAACAAAGAAAAAAAGGCTTAAAGATGTCATTTACCCTCCTTAATGCCACTTGTTGGAAGTTGGTCCTTGAGTCAGGGTGAAGCTATCGGTGCAAATTATTGATAACTGTTCCAACATTTTGATTTAATCTGTAGGTGATTCTAAGTTAGTGCGCCTTTCAAACGTCCATGAGCATTTAAAGGACGTTGCACTGTCTGAAGGTGAGAGAATGAATGAAGTAAATCAGCAGTTTGTGGTCGTTTCACTGCAGTTGAGCATAAAGCAAGCGCTCACACTTTTGTGCAACTTTCTGAGAAAAAACTATATCTTTAGTGCACTTCCTCCTCGCCACTGTGGCTTCCCTTCTCAGCATTCAGCTCAGACCTGCTCCTCACACCGACGTCCTGCAGCTAGTCAGCAGACTCATTTACCAAGTCTTCTCTCTACTTAAGACCACAGGGGAAACAAAACAACCACAGTTTGAAGTATTTGTTTAGTTCTTTAAAACAAGTCCCCTGGGCTAAAAGTAGAGACTTATTTTAGTCCAAATCAGGCCAATGTAGTTTAATTCAATTCAGCTTTATGTATACAGAGCCAGTTCAGAACAATATGGAGGACCGAAACTGACAAAATCAAAAATAAATATAAAGTATATGAATATGGCTCACAAAAGAAATGAATATGCCAATTGGTTACACAGAAATAAAAAAAAAATCATTTTTACATTAACAAATATATGTAATACTGTATATTTCTGTTGTCCTTTTCAACTTATAATTCAAATTTGTGTTATTACGCCTATTTATTTATTTTTCTCTGTAATTGTTGGTTTCATCAATTCATTTATTTGATACTTTTTAATAGCAAATAGCGGTTTTGTTATCCGTTCCCGACACTTTGAAAAATAGGGGTGGGAAAACTATCGATACACTTAAATACCGCAATATTTTCACATGCCATTATCCAATCAATATTTAAAAATGTGGTATCAATCTATTTTACTAACAAAATCTCGTGATATTTCATCGTTCTGTTACACGTCATGATATTTTGTGAATTCTCGCGAGATTTTGTAACAATACGATGAAATATCTAGAGATTTAGTTAGTGAAATAGATCAATACCATGTTTTTAAATGTCAATATATCAGCATCTGAAAATATCACAAAATTTTTGTGAATTCTGGCAAGATTTTGTAACAGAATGATGAAATGTCGCAAGATTTTGTCAGTAAAATCGATACTGCGTTTTTAAATGTCAATATGATATCAGCATAGGAAAATATTGCGATATTTCAGTGTATCGTTATTTTTTCCCACCCATAGTCTTTAGAAGTTTTAAAGTCTGTAAAAAAGAAGTTTTTTTCGTTTGTTTTTTTTTTTTTTTTTTTTTACTTTAGAAATAGCGGGCTGATTGGTTAAATATCGGTGGGGTGGCCGATGTCCGATACTCAGTTTTAAGGCCGATATAGGCCGATACCGATAGGGGGCCGATTATATTGTGCATCCCTACTAAAAAGTATGTGTCAGTAATAAATAATAAGAATTTCTTGCTTTACACAGAGTAAAGAAATGAGAAATTCTAAATTAAATGAATGCCCAAATTAAATGGTTGAAAGACCAAATAACCTGCAGGTACAAACCATTCTTCAGCCTGCTGGTTGGCCCATTCTTCTGACTGACATCTGGTGAACGAACTACTGAT
Source organism: Atherinomorus stipes (assembly GCA_023101725.1). Lineage (NCBI taxonomy): Eukaryota > Metazoa > Chordata > Actinopteri > Atheriniformes > Atherinidae > Atherinomorus > Atherinomorus stipes. The sequence goes on from JALJCO010004393.1 coordinate 757,179, forward strand.
TTTACTGGGATTTTGTGAAAGACGGATGTTTTCTGAGGCTAAAAGTTTGTTACCAAAACTGAGTTAAGCTGCACCAACTCTCTCGATGATCCAGAATAGGCAGCTAACAAACCTGAGAGTTATTCAGGACACTTCAGGAAAATCCTCACAGTTAAGAGGCTAGAACATTATTTATTCACCTCTTTAATGGTCGTCTGTGTGCATTTTTTTGTCTTCAGGAGGGAAACCTGAAGCGCTACCCTACACCATACCCGGACGAGCTGAAGAACATGGTAAAGACGGCCCAGTCGGTGGCTCACAGGCTGAAGGAGGATGAGTCAAGTGACGAGTCCAAACCAATAGAAAGAAACCATGTTGGCTTGCAGGATGTGGGAGTTAAGGTCAGCCTCGGCTAAAGAATCGATCTGAATTTCAAGAATCACCTCCATGTAAAAGAGCACATTTAATTTATTACTGAGAACGTGTTTTCATGCAGGTGATTGAAGCTCCCTGTCCAAACGGCGTAGCATCAGACACTGAGCCCCCAGTATCTTCCGACACCCAGAATCCTCCTTCAACAGAATCAAAGGAGACCTCTGACTCTCTAAACTCCCAGAAAATTCCTCTTAAGTCTTCAGAGGGCTCTATGATGAACCATGAAGACACGCTAGAGGTTTGCCTGACATACAGAAATATTTAGTCCTTCATGTAACGAGAAACCTATGAAGTTTTGATGGAAAAGAATACAGCTGTTAGAAAAGCATTTCTTTGTCTGTAGGATTCTGAGGAGCTTTCAGATGAAGAAGAGGAGATGAAAATTGCAGAGATGAGGCCGCCTCTGATTGAGATTTCCATTAACCAGCCTAAAGTAGTGACTTTAAGTAAGGATAAAAAGGTAACCTCATTTTAATGACATTTAAATGACTGCAAACAGGACTTTTTTATTTTATAATTCCTTTTTTCCCCCAGGGGAATCACTTTTATATTTATCAATTTTTTTTATATATATATATATATATAAATATTATATGTGTGTGTGTATACTGTATATGTATGCATATTTTACAGTGTTCTGAGTCTGCTGACGTGATGATCCTATGGTTTTTGACCCCTCCTTTTATATATACTAGGATACAGATTTTTTAGGACTGATACCGATATTTTCTCATCAGCCGATGGCCGATACAATCTACCGATATTTGGGGCCGATACTGCATTTGACTCCTGAATAAATATATTGAAAGATAGAACGAAAACAAATTTTACAACTATTTTAATATAAAAATGAACAGAGCACTTCACATAAATGTATAAAAGAAGAAACAGTGCACTTGTAAACAAATATTAAATAGAAACATTAACACACTGTCGATGTATAGGCTGATGCCCATACCAGCAAAAAATGCAAATATCGGCCTAAAACATCAGCTGGCTGATGTATCGGCCTATCCTTAATATTTACAATTCAAAAATAACAAACATACACACACAATAGGAAACAAAAGGACATATAAAACAAAGAGCTGTCACAACCACACTTCTTATTCCTAATAAAAAACAAGAAACAAAATTCACATAAGACTGTTTGGTACCCTAGATGGTCTGTATATATGTCTAAAGCAAATGCAAACAGGATTTTAGGTGGAAATGCAAACCAAAGCATCTCAATCAGTAATATTTCTGCTTTACAGATGATGGGAAAGATGCTGACTCTCTGCTGGATGATACGGTGGCCAACAGCAACCAGAACAACAGTAACTGCTCATCACCATCACGTATGTCTGACTCCGTGTCTCTGACCACAGACAGCAGTCAAGACAACTCTCTGTGCACACCTGAGAGAGAGGCAAAGATGCCTTTCCTACCAAAAAGCCGGTTAGTGGCATTCTTTAACATGTTTAAGTTGACCCAAGAGAGGAGTGTTCACCTAATAAATGCTGATAAATGTCCTCGTTTTAGGCAAGAAGATGAGAATATGAACCAGCCCAAAGACACAACCCCTCTCCTTCATAACGGGAACGGCTCTGAAACGTCTCTTCAGGCCCTTTTAAAGTCTCAGCAGACGCCGCCAGAGTATGACCTGTCGATGGAAGCCAGGCTGGCTTTCATAGAGAAGGGAATAAACAACGGCATGGGAGACGCTTACATCAAGTGGGACCAGATCAACATGAACATGACCAAGCTGCCAGCTTACAACATGGTCCAGCCGGATGAAGCGGACAAAGCGAAGAACGGTTCGGTTGCTCAGGAGGATTTAAACAGCCCGCATGGTTTTGGCAACGACAATGTGGATCATTTACAGAATGGAAATCAGCAGGGAAGCGACTACATCAACAGTCTGGGCAACAAAAGCCAAGTGATGAGAGTAGAGACGTCTGGCGTGCATGTGGCCTCGACAGGCGTGACTGCCAGCAGTGACATGTCTCTGTCTCGCAGCACCGAGGAGCTGTCTCCAGAGAAAAGGTGCCATCAGCCACAGGTGATGAAGTCTCACAGCATCAGCAACATGGAAGCCGGTGGCATGAAGCTGTACTCCTTCGACGGGGACGATGAGTCGTGCGACTCGGTAGCAATGACTAGAGTGGCAGGAGCTGGGCCGGGGCCAGGAGCCCAGGGCCAGAACATAGTCCGGAGCAAGTCTGCTGGTCAGTTACTCAATGACCAGGCTCTCCTGGTCTACCCCAGCTTCTCAACATCTTCCTCAGACCTTCTGTCCTCCTCCAAGCCTCCCGCCAGCACCAGCAGATATCCAGTCTCCTCCAGCATGAGTATGGGCATCTCTCCCCCCCAGTATAACATCCAGTACACAAGCAGTGCCATGCCTAAAGAGGGAATGTGGGCCCAGAGGGGCCCCGTGCCTCCAGAGCACCAAGGCTACCTCCCCCCTCCTCCACACTCACTAGCCAACACAAATTATTCAAACCGCAACCAGGCCCCTCCCTACCCTCTACAACCCCAGCAGAGGGTCCCCATGGCTTCCAAAGGAGACTGGGCCAAGTCTCATTCCACTGGGGGCCAGTCCAGAAGCAGCACTCTGCAGAGGCAGAGCAGCACCTCCTCCACAGCTTCCATGGGCGACCCGAGGCGCATGCAGGTGCATGATGGGGACTACATGACGTACAGGGACATTCACACCCTTGCAAGAGGGCCACTGGCGATGAGCCAGGCCATGCAGAGGCCCCTCTCAGCCCGCACATACAGCATCGATGCGCCCGGAGCTTCCAGGCCTCTCTGCGCCAGGCCGCAGCCTCACGAGCTTCCAGAAAGGACCATGTCTGTCAGTGATTTCAACTACCAGCAGAGCAGCCCCAGCAAGCGGCCCAACACCAGGGTGAAGTCTGAGCACTCGCTGCTGGAAGGGCCGGCGCAGGTGTCGGGAGGAGTGGGAGCAGGGCGGGTGCCGGCAGACTGGCGAGACCAGGTGATGAGACACATCGAGGCCAAGAAAATGGAGAAGGTAACCAATGCAAGTTCTGAAATTGTTTCAATGCCTTTGGTTGGTTAGTTTAAGTTAATTTTTCAAACATAAAAGAAAACAAAGGGGGGAAAAGGGAAAATATGGAGGAAAGCGATAAATGATTCTGAAGTTCATACTTAATAAAAAGAACAAATAAAGACAAAACTTGTGAAAATGTCCAGACATTTTGTTTAAATCCTTGTGGCCCAAAAAAAGGAGTTAAGAAAAGTAAGATCTTATCAAGGTCTTCCCCCTTTTACTGTTTCATGTTTTTATATTTTGTGTTACTATGAATAAGTACTTAATAAATGCAAAAAGTAAGTTAATATATAAGTATATAAAGAATACCTGCATCCATGCGGTAACAGGTCAGATTGGAGTCTACATCGTGTTTCCATCACGCATTTGTTCAGTCTTGTGCTGTAGTTGTTCCATAAATTAACTCCATGGATTGTGGGACAGTGAAGCTTTGTGTTTGTTCCTGCCATTTTTCTTTTTAACATACATAATCCTCAAACAGTATTTGGTTCCCATCACCTGAAACATTCCCTGGATGCTGAGTGGTGCTTTGTGATGAATTATGGTATACATGAATAGTGCTGTTACATCAACTAAATATTTGAATTTAAGTGCTTTCAGTTTAATGAGGAATTGATTGTTTGGTTGTCTGAACTCATAAATACATGCAGTTCTTATTGCGTCTCTGTTAATGAAGTACATTGGATCCGTATTCGTTATACATACTTCCACACAGTAGGTCCTGTCTGGGACTATGAAGGAACAGTACAAGAGTAGTGAAGACTGAGGAGGTGTTTGGCTCTGCGTAATACTACATTTAATTTTAGAGATCTTAAACTGGATATAATTTATTTCCAGTAGTTGTCTATAATTTGCAACTGTTTTTGCCTTTAAGTATTTCAGTTACTCTTTTTCATTTTCAGGGTGTTTTGACTGACGATTTTAATATTGACAATTTCCCAAAACAATTTTGTTTTGCTTCCATTCAGTGCTAATTTTCATCATTGTCTGCTCCATTTTGACAGTATCCAAGACTTGCTCGCTCCACACAGCAAAAGAAATTTCTGTCTTTCATTAATGATATGGCTTTCAGGTTTTTGTTGATTCACATATAGCATTTCTGTAAAAAAAAATCCACAGAAATGTCTCCAACACAGACCCCTGAGGAACCCCACACATAGTATTCTGTATAATCTGAGCAGGAGCCTTGAACCCAAAGAAATGGTAGCTGTTGTCACTATTATTTTGAATAAGAATAGTTTTTTTCACCCTCTCTTAATGCAGATTGATTTTTTTTCACAAATACCTATAGTCTGGAAAAGAGACGGTTACAAGAAAAGTGACGATTTGGGATTTTTTAATTGTTTTTTAAACCAGTAGCCAGATTTGAATATCTGTCAGAGTGCATCCCAGCAGAGGTTTATTTTTTATCTTTTGCAAATAAACCTAAAATCTACAGGAGCTTACTAACCCATCTTTGTGTAAAACACCTTTGATTCACTGCATGTTTTTATAAACTGCAAATGTTTTATTTGTGTGTCTTTTGTGTCTGTCACTCATTTGGTGGATTGCATGGCCACCTCTGGCATGTCTGCTGCTACCGCTGGTTGCTCCGTGTGGTCAGAGCGCACTGTCTCGCTCCTATAATTCCAATAACTCCCCGCTGAGCTGGTCTCACTACGGAAGCTGTAGGGATATGCATGCCAGCCAAGGGTCCCTGGTGTTTAGTGGCAGGGACGGACATCCCTACGGAGCCCTGAGCTTCTGTGTGAGTACTGTAAACCTGTAGTTAGCTCATACTAAGCCAGGACCTTTAGACCCTGCTAGTTTCACATCCCCTTAGCAGATGAAGAAATGTCTGTTTCCTTCCCCCCTCTGTGTTGAGAAGTCATCAGACCCACAGAGAAGCCATTTATTTGTCTTTTTATAGAAAAATTGAAGTGTTTTTCAACAAGTGATTTCCACTGGGAATTTTTTTTTTCCTAACTCTTAAAACTCCACCAGTGTTTCCAAGCACTATCACTTCTGTTAACAGTTTCTCAGAAACAGAAGTGTGTAGCTCTCTGCGACGGATCAGGAGCAGCTAAAGATCAACAAGTGACAAAAATAGAAAAACAAAAATAGCGGATGAATAGTTGAATAAATAACTGTTATTAGTTAAAAACAACTGGAGGAAAAAGTGTAAATATATAAATGGTTTTTGTTTTAGTGCCAGTATTTTTCCTTCTGAAAGTCAAGACTTGAAAAATGAGAAAGAGAAGAGATGAGAAAAGGCTTGGTTGCTGCTGAAGTTGGTCTTATGTCTACAAATTACTGTTAGTAAAAACAGTTTTTTTATGGTTTTTATGGATAGATACAATAGATAGATAGATAGATAGTCATCCTTAAAATTATTCACACCCTCCAATTACAGAAAAGGCTAAATTCACCAAAGTAATTCAAATAAGAAAACTTTTAAACAAAAAGTAACAATTATTAAAAATTTACAAAATTATTATTTAGTGAAAAAATATTGCTTTTGAATTGTAGTTGAAAAGAATATTTAAAAAAAAACAACAACAAACAAAAGATTCCCAGCCAAAATAGAGCACCTTACTCTTAAACAGTGGACCAAAATACCTGTCAACAGGTGCAGAAGTCTGATTGGATGTTACAGAAAATACTTGATTGCAGTGAGCCCCATCATACTTGTTTGGTTGTTTCATTTTTTGTTTGTTTGTTTTAAATATTTCTGTTGAACCACAATTTAAAATCAATGTAATTATTTTCATAAGATTTTATGTTTTTTTTTTTTTATGTATTGCTTTGTTCAGTTTAAACTTCTTTCACTGATGGCTGTTTTTTTTTCTACTTAATGGGAGGGTATGAATAATTTTGAGGATGACTGTAGATAGATAGATACTTTATTCATCCCCAGAAGGGGATATTCGGGTGTCCAGCAGCTCATAGCTTGCAACATACATGCATTGAAAATTAGGGATGCAAGATATAATTGGCCCCTAGCGGTATCGGCCTATATCGGCCTTAAAACTGAGTATCGGATATTGGCCACCCCACCGATATTCTACCGATCAGGTTGTGTTTCTAAAGTCTTAAAAAAGCAAAAACTTCTTATTCAAAAACTTTTTTACAGACTTGAAAACTTCTTTTAGGATGTTCTGTGTGAACAGAGGTTATACACACTCATTTGTGTAAATAATAAGACTGGGAAAAAATATCGATACTCTAAAATACCGCAATATTTTCATATGCTGATATATTGATATTTTAAAAATGTGGTATCAATCTATTTCACAGAGATTTCACGAGATTTTGTTGCTAAAATAGATCAATATCACATTTAAATATCTAAATTAAATCTGTATATGAAAATATCGCAATATTTCAGCATATTGATATTTTTTTCCCAGCCTTAGTAAATAACTAAATATCCCCTGTTTTTGGTTATTGTTTTTTGTTTTTTTTTTCTCAGGGAGAAGAAAATCGAGGTGTTTCTAGGATATAATGCACATATCCTTTTAGTTTTGTTTGAACAACTGTCATTAAGTTTGACTTGTTTTACAAATCACAAGTTGAGGTTTTTCTAATTTTGCACAAGGAATAAATATTACATCATTTATTTTTCCAGCTAAAATATTTGTATCAATATTGGTTATTGGCCACAGGAGTTTTAAAATATCGGCATATTGGACAAAATTTCATTACCGTGCATCCCTATCAAAAATACAAAAAAACAATAAAAAGGCTAAAAAATGAGTCATCAATAGTAGTGAAGTTAAGTGCATAACTTAGCATTATCCTAGCACTTAGGATTAATGAGTTAATCTCCTACGCCTACGTAAAAACTAAAGACAGGTGGACAAAAGAATTGTCTTGGAGTTTTAAGGGTTATAGTCATGTTGAAAAATGGACAAATTCCAGTTTATTAACACTAGAGCTGTTTAAAAAGGGCCTTTGTGTTGTTTTAGATGGGATATTTCCAGAAAATCAAGCTTTTTTTTTCTTTTTTGAAAGGAAAAAAAACAGATGTCATATGAACAAAAGCTAAAACCAGAGCTGAGTATTAGCTTTTTGAAAAAAATGGCCCCTTTTAAACCTACCAGGCTACTTTCCCTCATTACAATCATCCCTCTCCTCCTCTCCTTTGTGTCGCTTTCTAATCATCTTGTGATTGTCTGAAACTACACCTTTTCCACCTCTAACTGCACTTTAAATCCCTTTTTTTTTGCTCATTCATCATGTTCGCTCCAACTTTTGATCACTTCAGAGTCTCATAGCTGCTCACTTTGTGTGTGGGGGTGAATCTGTGCTGGTGAAAGGTAAGTGCTGCAAGTGTGTGACTAAACGACGTAGAAGTGGGTATTAGACTCTATAGAGGGAGACGGGAGATTGCCCTCTAATATTGTCACTGTGATGTGTAACCTCTCCCCGGCTTAACATAAAAGAGTCGCTTCATTTCCACGTGAATTTCATGCTGCTTAGTGTCTGAATAGAAGCAAAGTAGTTCAGTTTTCACCCTAACCGAACGTGTTAATCCCTTTTTTTCCCCCTTTAAGAAATCAACATCTTGCTGCCTAAAGTCATTACAAGATGTGAAAAATGTCGTATCAGCCTTTTCATGCTTTGCCTTTTATGTTTGTTGAGTTTTATGCTAAAATTTAGGTACTATAATACTCACTTTTTCCCTTTCAGGATGAAGTTTTTGTTCCCCAAGGGCCACAAAGTTACACCATGGACCCTCACAGAAAAGTATGTAAACATAAGCAGGTGTTCTGGATTTTGTTTTAAATTTTAAAGATTTATGGAGTTTTAAACAGCAACCAGGTGCTAAGTCTCATTGTGTTTGTTGCCTAGGTGCCTTTGATGAACGGTCAGATGGGCCCCTCTGTTCGTCCTCAGATGAGCCAGACCTCCATGGCTCGCCATCCTTCCAGAGAGCAGCTCATCGACTACCTGATGCTCAAAGTCTCCCAGCAGCCCCAGGGTGCTCCACGCGCTCCACACGACACCATGCAGCAAGAGGTAAAGGATGGCGTTTCCACTGTTGCAGCCCTGATGCTTTCCGCCACCTCGTAACCAGCTGATCTGAGAGTAGACATATCTTCCTCTATAACTCCTAAAAAAAAAGAGATTTAAAAAAAATATATATATCTTCTCAGCTTCATTCAAACAAATAATAGTAACAGAAAGCCGCAGCACACATTTTCCACGATTTTGCACGACTTCATGAGAACATTGTCCCAGGGATGGTCATTTATTTTCAAATTATCAGTTAATGACAATTTAGTAATGTCATCTAGGTGAAAATCTTTCTTTCACCCCCAAACTATCCCTAGAAGAAGCACCTAACAGAAGGATAGGGCTGTAGAGATTCCCAGAATTCTGCAGGGGCGGTCTGTGTGAGGAAGAGCTCTGATGGTGGAACATACTCGCACCATTCTGCACACCGTACGTTTAAGGCAAGACACTACAGGCAAATAGGGTAAAAAAAAATTAACTAACTGGTATCACCATGAAACTTTCCTGATTTATTCCTCACATTAGGGCTATCATTTTTTGTATTGCAAGTTTTCTGAAATTTTATGTTTAAATATGCAAATGAGGTGTTATATAGCCAAAAATGCGCTAATTTACATGGATTTTTAGGAAAAAAATCTAAACACAGGATTTAGCCAGGTTCAAAGTTTCTTTTGAATTTTGTTCACATATTAAAGTCAAACGTTTTTACAGAGGGGATTTTGGATATCTCTATAGATCATTTCACAATTTAGAATATACTGTTATTTATATATATATATATATAGCCTTGCAAACTCCTTTACTAGCTGCTCCTCTGCCTTCCTGCAGGAGTTTGATATGCTGGTTATGAAACGGCAGCTAATGAAAACATATGGGTGTGTTTCAGCTCCGTGTGAAAGTGGAGAAGAATCCAGAGCTGGGTTTCAGTATTTCAGGCGGAGTGGGAGGACGGGGAAACCCCTTTCGCCCTGATGACAATGTAAATTCACACCTTTTTTTTTTTTTTCTCATCACATTAATAAAACACTGTTTTGCTTTTTCTTTGAAGTATTTGCTGAACTTATGTGGTTGAATTTCAGGGTATATTTGTGACAAGGGTCCAACCTGAAGGACCGGCTTCCAAGATTCTTCAGCCTGGGGATAAAATTATCCAGGTATCCTGTCATCTGCTCAGAAACAAGTCTTTAACAGCACCGCCCCTACCCAAACTGAGGCCTCAAGTGAAGGGTTCAAGCCATAAAACCATAAAGACCCCCTAAAAATGTATGAGCGAATAGTCTTAAATTTGGGGGATATTATAAAAAATTGATTAAGGCCTCCGACGTGCCACTGAAGAGTTCACTGCAGTTTCTAATAACTTAAAGGTACAGTATGTAAAAAAATCAAAGGTCAATGGCAAAAAAATGTGATATATAACTCAAAACTGTGTTTCTATTGATGTGCAATCACTGCACTAGAATAGCTGTTATATGTTTATTTTCTGAGAATGAGTCATTTATATCTACTTGCTGGGCGGTGCACATATGGAGGCTGCCATATTTGTGTCGCCATTTTTACTACAGTGTCCCAGAAAGGACAAAACAATGTGTGTGAAGTGAGAACACTCTGAGCTTTAAACAGCTTTGTTAAATGGGATTTAGAGGACTGTTTGGTATCAGTAATGCTTTAAATACATTAAAAGTAGTTACTCATAGTACAGTCATAGCTAAATCTGAGACCACTGGATCCACTCACAGATGAAAACATTTTTATACTGTATCTGGGAGAATTTTGCCCAACAATGGCCACCGTACATTTACAACAGTGCTTAGAATATGAATTCATATTTTCTTTCAAATACCTATCTTTACCACTAGATGTCAGTAATTCTTACATACTGTACTTTTAAGAGAAACATATTGTTTAGGTTACACACCCGTTTGGGCCTTCAAAACACTTTTGCACATTTTATGGTAGAATTAGAGCTTTTCAGTTGCCATTAATCAGTTCTTACAAAGATAAAATATGCACTTTTGATACTTAATTTCACCTTAGAAAGGTGTGGGAGGGGGATGAAAGGGATTACTTTACCAGAAATCTATATAATTTCTGGTAAACTGTAGTAATTTAAAAGTTTTTTTTTCTTTTAATTGACAATTGTAGGAGTATTTCAGTTTATGGCAAGCAAATACCACTATTCTGAAGCCTATTTTAGCTTAATTCACTTCAAAGTAATGAACATCCGTTGAAATGACATTTCACTTATGACTAAATACATAAATCCTATTAACTGGACGTCAAAAGGCAACACGCAGCCAGGACAGTAAAGCGGCAACATCCCTGAAAATCATTACAACTCATCCGTCGTCTGCCCAAGTTATAAATCAGTTAAAGCACTAGCGTGTCACAAAAACACAGTTTCGTGTCAGCGTGGCTATAATGTCACGTGAAATTGAGAGTTACGTTGGTTTGATGTCGAGAGGAGCAGCTGCAGACGGAGGGAATCTGGGCGAAAAGGCTGCGCGCGCTCCTGCGGCTCTTTAATCAGTTTCTGGCAGACGATCACATGTGGGCGCATCACCTGTCCTGCAGCAGAAGAGACGTGATCCATCTCGCTAATCAGTAACTCACGTGCCTATATCGGTGCCGAGATGTTATGTCTTTTTTTTTTTTTTTCTCTTACAATGAACCATCTAATGGAGGCCCTCCTGGTAACCTGAGGCCCCACGCAGCCTGCGTGATCTGCGTGCATCAGGGGGCGGTGCTGGTCTTTAATAAAGTGTATAAAAGCTAAACTATTCTTTATATTTGTCCTTTCTACAGGCAAACGGATACAGCTTTGTGAATATCGATCACGGGAACGCGGTGTCCCTCCTGAAGACGTTTCCAACCACTGTGGATTTAATCATCGTACGAGATGTGCAAGCGTAGACTCGACCGATGCGACCCCCCTCAGAGCGGGGGTTTACCGTGGGCACATGAAAGAGGAGGAGATTTATGTTGACTTTCATATTTTTCTACACAGACTGATCTGCCGGCATCTGTTGGGACTATTTACGGTAGAGATCTTCAGAGCCTCGATTTGACGGGGAAAACCACTGAATGTAGTGGATCTAAGTGAGACAGCAGCAAAAATATGAAAGTACGTGTCCTCAAAAGGCCGACACTGTGGCGCATATATATATATATATAAATATATATATATATTTTTATACAAAGAAGCTGAAGATATGACATGCTTTGATGCAATTGATGTGGTCTCTGTACAGATCATGTTTTTTTTTTCTCTCATTTTAACTCAACCACTGATCATTAGGTTTATTCCTGCAGATGGACTTGAAACGGACCACTGGCGGGGGAGCGGGAGGGGGGAGGGGGTGGCTCCCTTTTGTTTCTGTTCTGTCATCCAGTTTGCCTTTTTTTTTCAAACTTTTGAACTTGTTTCATTTCACACGTGGAAACCGTTCTCTCGCTCGCCAGCCGACCGTATCCGGAGGACAGTGTTACGTGCTTTTCATGGGGAGACGAATGTAGATCAAGGAGGTGATGGGTTTTTGTTTTGTTCTTCTTGCAAGATTGAAGAGTTGCGAGGAGGAAATGATCCACCCTGCTTCCATAAACCTGTGAACAATCCTCCAGGGCACAAACACACCTCACGCCAGCTCAGCTTCATCCTCCAAGGGGAAAAAAAACACTTCTCGGCTCCTCAGATGTTGAAGGAATTCATGAAGATGTTCATGTGATAAGGCGGGGAAATGGAATGGAAATTAAAATATTGAGGGAGTAGGTGGGTGAAGGTGTGGAGGGAACGTATAAAAGGGGCTGCATTCGCTGCCCTTGTATGTTTTCAGGCTTTGAGCTAAGCTATCAAATAATTCCCCAAAATTTTAAAAAGATTGAAAGCAGGAAATATGTTGGTTATGCTAATTAACCAAAGCAAGCGTGGGAGAAAGGACAGAGGGTAAAAGCAGAGACAATTAAAGAAAGATTCGTGAAAATTTTAGTGGTGACTTCACCTTTCAGACTGCAGTCGGTGTTTATCAGTTTAATTTTCTACATGGGAGAAGACCACGGGTTGCCTTTTTCTTTAAAAACATGATCTTGCTTGTTACTCATCACTTCTGAGCTTTTTTTTTTCTTTCTGTTTGTGTTTTTTTTCCACTGTACAGAGAATGTAGATTTGGGAGAGACAAACTGTCCAAGTGCCATAGACCTTGAACTGTTCGAACAGGGGAGGACGTTTGACCCCGGAACCCGAGCAATACTCACATATTCACCACCAGTTCGAGTACGTTTGCAGCATAACGGCTTAAAAGCAATATTTAAAGCCTTTATTTTCACTCACAGAGCATCGTTTTTAAAACAACACACAACCTTTTAGTAATCCCTGGTGATTTTACATGGTTTTTATATTGTGAAATGATTTTTTTTTTTTTTTTTGTAATTAAATGGCACAGGAAATATATATATAGTAGTGCTTAAAAGAAACAACTCTGCATTGTGTAAAAGTTTTTGTCACTTTGCCTGAGACTTTTTACTGTCGGTCGTGTAGAGTTCAGGATCTGTCGATGTTTGTTTGTGTGTGAAATCATCAGCTTACACTGTGGGGAGGAAATGAAAGCAGCGTTTTAACATCTGCAGCAGCGTGATCGGATTTTTAGTTGCTCACCTTGTTAATATTCATTCACAGGTACAGCAGTGGGATGCGTTTTCACAAGTCACGTGCCAAGTCGTGGCCCCGTAACTTCCAGCAGTGCGTTTGTTTGTTTGTACGATATAAACGGGAAACATTTTAACTCGACCTGTTGTAGATCGTGTCTTCTACTTTATTTCCTGCTCGTTGCACTGTTGAACCAAAACGAAAACACTGTGGAGGTTTATCAGATTTTAATTCCTTAAATTGATGAAACATCACTGTTAGTTTTTCAATTAAAAAAAAAATCGTTCCATTTTTTATTTACAGGCAAAATAACAAAGTGCATTTCCAAAACTTTTCACACAGTATTGTATTTTACACTGATGAAATCATTTGATTATATTCCTTTTTTTAAATTTGTTGATTTGTCTTTACTTTTTAAGACTTTGGGGATAAATTTCTGGGTTTATGGTCACTTTTCTATTCATGAGAAAAAAAAATGTCTGATATTCTTAGACAATCTAGGGAGATAATGTTTTAACTTTTCTTCACCCATGTTTGTTTCTTCAACTCCCACTTTGTATTTATTTAGCAGACTTGCGTGGATTTTAGGCCGTACTAATCAAATTGTAAATACTCTAAAAAGGTTTGAGAAAAGAGTTAATTAAGGCATTAGTGACTTGCGATTGTAAAACCAGCAATAAATTGCAATGCAGAGGCACCCGTTTTAATGTATAGCTAGTATTTCTAAAGTTTCCTTGGAAACGGTCACAGTGGGATCATGATATGCATTTATCCAACATTCCAGATTTTGTACATAACTACATGTTTCAGAAGTAACCTGTGGAAAATAAACTAATGCTGTTTAACAGTATTTTTTTTATGTTTTATTTCATCATATGGGTTCATCTTGAAGAATATTTATATTTATAATTGTTGCAGAGTTGACAAAGCAGGTTTCTAGGAATTGGTTTAGAGGTTTCTATAATGGGTAAAAAGCTCAGCATGAACTTGAACCTGAAACAAGATCCAGCTTGCATTCTTAATTCGGCAAAATAATGACAAGCGTTGCAGCTCATTTTGACCCATGTTGGTAAATGCTGCGCAGCTTTGTCTTCTGTAAAGAAACATGCGATAAACATGTGAAAAATGTTTGAAAATGGATAAAAATATGAATTCATGTGTGTTAGATACATGTTACCCAAATTTATCTTGACTTCATATTTGGAAAATTTGGAAAAGAGGCAAGGAAGCAATAAAATATTTCTATTTTAGTCCAAAAAGTTGGAACTCGAGATATGATTTAATTTATTAACATCCATTTTTTGCATTTTCAAGCTTGGAAACTACCAAAAATATTCATTAGCTGCCCTAAAGGGTAATTTAAGGGTAATTTATTTTAAAGGAAAAACCAAAGAACAGTCAGTGTTCAAGTGGACTGCTGGGAGAGGATCTTATTTGTCAACAAATCCATGAAAAGAAAAAAATCACTTTTTGTCAAAGAAAGATTGAAAATGATTTGCATACATTTCTTAGGGTGCAAATGGGGGGGGGGGGGAAGACTTCCAGGAATATGGAGGAATTTCAGTGGAAAGGGCAAAGGGTAAGCTCAAGCAGAGCTGCAGCAAGAACTGCTATTCAATAATAGCGGATTTAACCGCATGAGCAAAGGATTATTCTGTCTGTGCACTACAATACAGACTTGTTTTAATAAATATCACTGTGTAAAAACAAGCAACCTCATCCAAAAGGAGATGTCACATCTTGATTCTGAGGCATCAGGGATGGACCATCCATCACCAGACGAAATACATTGTGATCAAACATGTTTGTTTGTCTTTTCTTTTTTTAGAAGCTGTGGTATGGGGTTGAATCGACCCCGTTGCAAATATTTACACAGATAGTAGCATTATTACAGAGGGTGTGTGTGGGGGTTTTTTAAATGCCTCCAATAACAGTTAATATAAGTTAAGTTAAATAGTAATTTATTATTATTATTATTAGTCTTCTATACTTGAGGACAACCGAGGCGGTAATGTGAAAAACCAGCCGCTAGGTGGCAGTAGTGCACCCCTGAAGCTGATAGTCAGTCTTCAGAGTGGAGAAGAAGAGTAAAGCCGCTCCGCCCTCTTGGAAGTACTGCACAGAGAAAGCTAACTGAGAAATAAATATACGGTATTAAAAAATATACATATACACATATAATCGGTGCATTTATCAGTGAGAACAATGAGCGGAATACCAGGAACCGCTGTCGTCCAGGTCACCAACCTGTCCTCGGCCGTGAGCAGCGAGCAGATGCGCACTCTGTTCGGTTTCCTGGGAGACATCGAGGAGCTCCGCCTCTACCCACCCGAGTAAGCGCCACCTTCCCCGGCACGGCCACCCAGGCAACACCGCGGACCTGCGGCCTATTCGTGGTGCACACGAACATTAAATTGAAGACGTTTCAGGTCTAATAAACAACTAACCCCGGTTTCTTCTTATTGTTTTTTCCTTCACAGCAACGCCCCTCTGTCTTTCTCGTCCAAAGTGTGTTACATAAAGTACCGAGAGCCTTCCAGTGTTGGTGTGGCGCAACATCTCACCAACACTGTTTTTATTGACAGAGCTTTGATAGTAGTGCCATGTGCGGAAGGTGAGTGAAACCAGTTTCTTTTAAAACCATAAAAATGTGTCAGATGATTTGAGGTGGCCGTCTTCCCTTGAATGTTTTCCTTTGGTGTTCTTCATTGAATTGTGGGGGCTGTTATTCATATGGAGATGTAGTAAAATGTGCAGCTGGTTAGTATGGATGTTAGACATTTTTTTTTATCATGTATTTGTAACAGGTGATGGTTTTGCATCACCAGCTAGTTTTTTAAAGGTTTCTGTTTGGTGTCACGAGGTGTTTCTGATATATAAAAGTAGCTGAAAGACGTTAAGGACAAACTGGATTGTCTGGAACAAGTAGCCTGTGTTATTTAAATATTATGACATGTTAGAAAAAAAAGAAAAAGTGAAAAATAAACCCACTGTAACACAAACCCTTTCTCTTTCTCATCTTTTTGTCTTTAAACTCCCCTTCCTGTTTTTGGTGCCACTGTTTTTTCCCTTGTGTACAGTCACAATGATATCACCTCTAACATGATGCTTTTGTCCACGTGACTTGGTGCTGGATGGCTACTGAGTTTATTAATTTGGTTTTGTATGTTTTTTCTGTGTGATTATGTGTGCATATCAGATGACTAGAGTGGCCCAGCTGTTACACTACACTAGCCTGAGTCAGGCATTGTTTTCCAAGCCACTATCCCCGATCGGGCCAACGCAGCCTTCAAGGGGGAATGTGACCCGGAGAATAGCCCGCTGAACCTTCCAAGATGGACACCTTGTCTCTTTTTTTTTTATTTTTTTTTTTATTTTTCTTTCATTTTCGGTTTGTTTTCTTTCATACTATCCCATGTTGTCCACTCTCTACTGTCTCTAGAAAAATTGCAGTTTTTCTTATCTCTAGCGTTGTGTTTATATTTTTTATTTATGTTTGTTATTTTGATTATTGTCCACCCCCTACCCCCCTCTCTCTTTCTACTACAGCTGCAGCTTGTGTGTGATTGAATTCTGTCCAGGTTGCTACGGCATACCGGTGGGGATGCTAGGAGGATCACTAACACTTTTGTTCTCTTGTCTCCTACACCTGTTGATGGGAAGGGCTAGGCTTTGTGGAAAAGTGAGCCCCCCAGCTAATGAAGCATAAATGATGTTGTAGAAGACTTTTTCCCTCACATTACTACAGTATTGCTCTGATGTGGATGTTTATTATGTAGTAATAACACAGAACTGATCAGTGAAGCTTCATTTCTCATCGTAACATGCTTTGCATAAATGCTTATATTAAAAGATGGATCTTTTTAAGAGGAAGGCTTTCTTGTTAAATGGAAATCTAAGCTAAATCCCTCCACCTGTACTCAAATAAATCTGTAACCGTTGTGCGTTCCTCCCCAGCATGGAAGGAGATGACAACTTTAATAGTGGAATGAGCAAAAAAAAGAAAGAAAAAAATCCTAATTGGTTGTCTTTTTTTAATAGCTAAGTTTTGGCTAACATTTCTTACAGTTCTTAAAATTGTTGTTCTTTTCTGTATCTGATGTCCTGTGTGCTATTAGTGATGCAGCCATTGGGGTTGTCTTGTGTTGCACACCTTTCCAACACTGCGAAACGATCGCTCCACGGAAAAGCGCCCATGCTTGATATCGTATGGTTCATGACCAATATGTTTCCAGTTCAGGTGACCCATACATCAAAGTGTTGACTCATTCTCTGCATTATTTTTGTTTCTTTTCTTTTCTTTTTAAAACTATGAAAGAACAACAGAATCAGTGCTCTTTTGTTTCAGAAAAATACGTAAGATTTTTTTTTCTTTTTCTTTTTTGCACTTCATATTGGTAGTACACATTCAATAAGAATAATGATTATATAAAAGCAAAGTAAGGATGCTCGGTGTCCAGTATGCCATGAGTAGACAGTAGAAGACTTGTAGGCTGTATGGGGAAGTGTATGCTCTCTTTCTCTCTAGAATACAGTGGGATAATTGTGCAGACATAGAGGAGACAGAGAAGAGTTCCTCTCTTGCCTTCACTAATATCTATTTTGCCCTGCAGGGAAAATCCCAGAAGAGGCCAAGGCTCTGTCTCTCTTGGCACCTGCCACCCCGGTCCCCAACCTGATCCCTGGTGGAGGATTGCTGCCGATTCCGACTCCAGCTCCTCTTCAGAATGTGAGCCACTGTCCTGTTTGCTGTTGTTTCTTGTTCTGCAAGTTAAACTAAACCTGTTTTGCTTTGCACCTGCAGCTGAACCTCCCGTTAGTGAATCGGATTTCCACTGGTCTCAGCCCCACCTCATCCGTGCTCTCGCAGCCTCCTCTCGTCGGAAACGTCGATCCCTCGAAGATCGACGAGATCAGGAGGACGGTTTATGTCGGCAACTTGAACTCACAGGTAGCTCACGAACGACATGTAAACAAACTCTGTTTGCCAGTTTGCTTCCACATGAGTTGGTGTCTTTTTTTTCACCAGTTTGAACCAGTTTGTTCAGCTTTATAACTAAAGAAAAGCCCTAGTCTTACATAATCAGTACTAGGGCTGAAACAATTAATCGAATTATTCAGTTGGAAAAAATGATCGATTAAAGTCCCGCTTCATGCATTGCTTCCGGTCTGCATCAACTGAGTCCGGTTGCATACATTACGTGTGCTACGTCATGTGCCCAGCGTTAGCAGCATCTCTGGCTGAGAGCTCAGGCTGCTGTAGCAGCGCGGGTATTTCAACCTACTAACTACTATAATTTACACACGTACACAGCACAATACTAACAAAGACTTAAGTTTTCTGAGGCTCACGCGTGTAGAACATAATTGGCGCACACGAGTTGTTTCTTCACTGGTTTCTCTGATTATTCGCTCAAAACATTGTTGGAGAAAAAACAACAAAGATCCTCGTTAAGATGTGAACACTCACTCGATCGCATTACTGAGCATACGTTTTAACAAAGAGCTTTTTAAGAAGATGTGTCACACTGATTAGATCTGAAATCCAAACATTGCAACTTTTTTCCCAGCATGAGATAACTTACTTTTAGAAGCTATCACCTTATTTATTCCCTTTTTTAATGTAAATAATTCACACCATGAACTAATTGTTTCTTTTATTAAAAGGCAAAACAGTAGTCGTAGACTCTTTGTTTTTTTTGTTTGGTTGTTTTTTTTTTTTTCGTTTTTTTTTTAATTATGTGATGTTTACTGCACTGCTTTAACTGTTCAATGCAGTTTTGGTCAATTTGTTTGGTTATGATTTCACCCTTTTGGCATATTAATGCAGTATGAACAGTAATGTTTAATGTAGACACAGAATCATCTTACAAATGTGATTATATGCATCAAAGCATTAATTCAAGGCTAAGGTAAACTATTGAGATACATATTGTGTATCGTGACATGCCAAAAAAATATCCGGATATTACCTCAAATTCAATATCGCCCAGCCCTACTTCTGGTCTGTATAAACTATTTCCGGACACTTCCTACCAGTGGGTGGCACTAATGCACCTACTCGTTGTGTGTCAACCACAGTCTTTGGTGCCAATTTGGACTCATTATTACTCCACTGCATCTCAGTCAGATCTTCAAAAGCATAGAACTTATCCGATTGATCAATTAATTGATTGATTAAAGGGGATTAAAGGTGGAATCGACTATTAAAGTAATCGCTAGCTGCAGCTCTAATCATTACAGAGGTGGAAGCAGGAAGCCAGACGGGACAAAACCCAGGGTTCCCACATGTTCTGGAAAAACTGGAAAGGGATTGACCAATTTTCCAGAAAATGACAAAAAAAAAAAAAAAAAAAGTAAAATGTCCTGGAAAATCAAACCAATGCAAACGAACATGGAGGTTACCGGCATTTGTGGGCTCACGTTGAAAGCAATTTGGGGCGGCAGTCAGCAAATGTATGAGCAGGTTTTGCGAAGACGGAGGAAGCGGAGAAAGCATTTGTGATGACGTCTCTGTGTGGAACAATCGCTGCAACATCTGTAGGCTTACAGAGGAGTGTGTGGATGCGGCGTCAGAGCAGGATGGTGGATGAGGATGTTTCAGATCAGATGTTCTGAGAGAATCAGATCTCTCCATAAATATGGAGTCATATGTCACCAAGCACTTCAGCCGCGGTAGAAATTAACTGATAGATCGCAGCGATCAGCTGATTACTGGCAGCACGTGGGGAGGTGGCTGCAAATCCTGGGAAACACAAGTGTTTCTCCGTCTTTTCCACGGTCAAAGTGGCTTTCGTTCAGCTCTTAACTCCCAGACTAAACTCTGCACCTGTCGCAGCAATTATGCTGGAGAGAAGCGGCTTTATTTTAATGCTGCTCATTTATCACCGCAGTTCGTCTCTTTACCTGCTGCGGTCAACGTGTCTTTCTTTACCTGATGCATTTCACACACTCCTTTTTCTCTTCTGGCCTCGTCACGTTCACACACTGAGCTGCCTGGACCACATAAAATTTTCCCAAAACTCTTTCATTAGTTTCCAGGTTGATGTTCAATCAGAGCCAGAAAAATATGACTCAGCTGTTCTGTCCATTGTTCACATCCCGTGTTCGTCTCCTCCTGTGCAGAAATAAGCACTTCCCCCTCGGCCTCACAGGTCAGATGGGATGCAACATGCCCGTACAGACCGCAGTCGCTTTGACACAGATCGGATACGTATCCGATTCAATACCACATTTGAAAGTGGCCTGAATCCGATCCAGAAACATCAGATTCAATGCGACTTGCGCTGTTCACACGATCAGAAGATCGGATATGGATCACATTTGAGCGAATAGATCGGATCCAGGTCGCATTTACCTGCAGTGTGAGCGTAGCCAAAGTGTTGCTAAATAAAGTTTTAGCTTCGGCGCTCCATCATGCTTGTTTACTTGTTTTATTTTTGTGTTTGTTTTCAGTATTTCTACAATTCAAAATCAACGTCATGATTTTCATCAAATTTTTATTAATTACTTTTGTCAATTTCATCTTATTTCACTGGCAGCTGATTTTTTTGCTTCATTAATTGGAAGGTATGAATAATTTTGAGGACAACAATGTTTGAATCTAACTTTTCAGTGCATCATTTTTATGTTTTTTTTTTGTTGTTTTTTTTACTTCTCGACTGCATTTTTTCAGTTTATAATCCCAATGCATGTATTTGCATCAGTTTTGTATCTGTAAGCAATCCACCTAATTTAAGTTCACGTGCATTTAAAATATCAAATAGTTTTGTTTGAAACTTTTTAGAAAAATGTGAAAAGTGAAGAAGTCTTTTTGGGTTTGTTAATAGTATTGACGTCATGATTAGGTAGGTATGTATGTGTGTTATCAGTTATCTGTATCGGCCTTTAGGGGCTGAAATTAATCAGTTATTGTATCGATTTTTTAAAAAAGGTTTATCACGCATCCCTACGAATAACTGTCGGATAACGATGGGTCCTGAGCTGCAACTCCATTATCAGTGTTCACTAACATGCTTGGAGTGCATCTGAAGGATTAAAGCAGATTACTGGCTGAAAACTAAACAAAGTCCTTTCAGAAATGATGCTGAATGAGTCTCATTCTGGTCGTCATGGTGGATCTGCAGACTCTACCTCCTGGTTGCTGTTCTTTCTCTCCCACAGACCACCACTGCAGAGCAGCTGCTGGAGTTCTTCAAGCAGGTGGGAGACGTGAAGTTCGTGCGAATGGCCGGCGATGAGACCCAACCGACACGGTTCGCCTTCGTAGAGTTTGTTGAGCAGGATTCTGTGGCCAGAGCTTTGACCTTCAACGGAGTCATGTTTGGAGACAGACCCCTGAAGTACGTCCTCGGAGCTCAGACGTCAGGAGTTTAGAATGTGGCGATGATTCATTTAATTACAGAAGCATGTGAGATGTGTGTGAGCCAACTGATCAAACATCTTCCAGGGTTAATCATTCCAATAACGCCATCGTAAAGCCTCCCGAGCTGACGCCACAGGCTGCGGCCAAGGAGCTAGAAAGCGTGATGAAGAGGGTGAGGGAGGCCCAGTCCACCATCGCTGCAGCCATAGAGCCTGGTAAGAGTTTGGATTTGCTGCATGTGTGAGTTTCAGCAGCAGTGAAAGCTGTAACCACATCTCATATTTTAGCAGAAGTCCAGAAGCGTTCGTCCAGCCGGTCTCGAAGGTCTCGCCGGTCTCGCTCGCGCTCACATTCACACTCAAGATCACGCAGGAAAAGGTCCCGTTCCAAACACAGGTGCCATGTTACGCCTTTAACGTTTACTAAGAGCATGACTGGGGGGGATGTCCGTCGCTAATAGATGATTCATTTTTATTTTGAAGCAGGCCATCCCAGAGATCGTGGGCAGGGAGCGACTCCCACAGTTCCAGAGGTGGTCACAGGAGGCGCTCTCGCTCCAGAGATAGGAGGCGCGCTCAGAGTCGCTCCAGGTTTGTAGATTTAAAATGAGAAACCTTTATCGAAGTAAAGTGTTCATCATTAAACAATTATTTTTCATAATGTGCTGATCAGGTTTTATATTTTTTCATCAGAGGCCACAAAAGGAGGAGTAAAGAACGGTCCAGAAGCCCTCGAAGGAAAGCCAGATCTCCTTCCCCAAAACGGTGAGCCCACCACATCCTGTCTGCCCGAGTCCTGAGTCTGTTGCATCAATAACCTGCTTTCTTTCAGAGGTAAGAGGGAGAAGAGGAGGGAGCGCAGCAGGGACAGAAAGGAGCGCTCCACATCCAGGAAGAGGAGCCGCAAAGATGAGGACCGGATAAAGAGCAAATCCAAGACGACAAAGGTAATAAAGTTTACATTTTAGACATATAAAATTAGACACGAATAAGAATTCAGTGAAGGAAAACGGCTATAAAATCTACTTCAGACACCACGTGATTGTAGAAATGATTAGCATAAATAAATGGTGCAAAGAATTTTAATTTAACTCCTAAAAATGATAAATAAATCACATATGCCTTGTTTTGCATAGAGATGCACCGATCCGATACCCGGATCGGATATCGGATGAATGTGGCCGATCCAGTGTTCCCAATCAATCATTTCTGTATTGATTAAAGGTGTTATAGAAGATGTTTCTTTCAACAATTTTTTCAATATTCGGTAAAATCGGGTTCACTACCCCATACGCTGTGATTAATTAAAAGCTTTAGATATATAAATATTATTATACATCAGCTGTGAAAGTAATGGGGCTGAAAAAACATCAATCATCTCTGCATCCCTTAACGTTTTCATTTTTCTACTGGCTCATCAATCACTTTTACCAACGTAGTAAGAGTGATTGACAGTTAAACGGGTAATAGGCGAGACTGATCAATGAGAGTGATTGATTGGTGAGAGTAATACTGTAATGGCAAGGTATTCAGTTCGGACTGGTATCAGCCGATATGCTCGGGCAGGTATCGGTATCGGATTGGATCGGTACATCTCTAGTTTTGCATACGGTTCAGGAGGAAATCTCAGTTGTAACATTTATATTAACTTTTTTAAACAATAAATGTCATTGTTTTAAACATCAAAGCTTTTGGTTATTTATTAGGAAACCATCCCTGGTACGAGGGCAGGGAAACGCAGAGCAGGGAATAGCTTCATGATGTCCTTGAAGTGAGATTTCCTTTGCTTTTGTGAGGACTTTGACCGCATCAAAATATAGCCGTCCTCAAAATTATTCACCCCCTCCGATTAAAGAAGGAAAAATCTCTGTCACTGAAATAAACATTGACAAAATGTTTATTTGAAATTGACAAAAGTAATAATATATAAAAATTCTATAAGAGTCATGACATTGATTTCGAGTTGTGTTTCAACAAAAATATTTACCAAAACAAACCCAAAAAAAGTAAACGAGCATGATGGGGCTCCGAAGCTAAAATCTAGTTGAGCAACACTTTGAGGCAATCACTGCATTCAGGTGTTTTCTTATGTTCAGAAAGACTTCTACACCTGTTGACAGGTATGTTGGTCCACTCTTCTTGGGGAAGGTGCTCTAATATGTCTGGGTTAGTTTAGTTGTTTTGTTTTTTTTATCGTTATTTTTAACATAAATTATTTAAAAGCAATAATTTATTTCACTTTATTATAGTCTTGTTAATTCTTTTTTATTATTAGTTAATTTAGTTTCTTGTTATTGAAATAATATATTGTCAGTTTAGCCTTTTCTTTATTTCTTTCACTCTACAATAAAACCTTCATTTTGTTTATGAAAATGCAAATAAAATTAGTTTTATGGATTTTGTTTTGGCGTTTAGACCACATCAGACCAGGTCCTGTTGAAGATTATATCATGAGGATTGAGTCCTGTTGCCACCCACAGACACAGATTGGCCTGTGATTTCTAAAAGGGAAATAGATTGTCAGTGCAGCGTCTCTTTAAAAAAGAAAAAGCTTTTAAGTCCTGCAGTTTATAGTCTGTACTGTAGATGGTGTGATTAGGCTGCAGAGGGAGGAACATGGCAGCTCTCTGCAGACACATCTGTTTCTGAGAAGATCAAGAAAGTTAAGAGTACAAGTGCACAGTTCTGAAAATAGACAGTTTGCAGCAAGCAAAGTTTAATTTTGCGTGTGTGTGTGTGTGTGTGTGGGTGTGTGGGGGGTAGTTAACACAAATGAATGAATGTCTGGGCCAGGCTGCAACTGTGTCAGTAATCTATACTTCCTCACTCGACTGGAATTTAACCTTTACGCTGTTTTAAAGGGGGAAAAAAGTTAATTTGCTTTTCTTTTCTCATAAAAAGCAAAACAGTTTAGGACGGAGATCATAATGATTGTGCTGCTCCATATCACTGCTGATTAACAGATCAGGACCCCCACTAACCCATGTTTTTTGGTAAATGTTTCCATTCTGACCCCGAGACCCACACGATCGACCTACTTCTGAACCTTTACGGTAAAGATCCACCAAAACGCTGATTTACCCCGATAACTCTGTCAACCTAAGTGACACGTTTCATCTTATCACACTCCATCTTTTGTCTTGATAGTGATCACAACTGTTTGACAGCAGAACAAAATGTCCCCAGAAACCACCGTCATCTTGCAGAAGTTCTTGTTGGAGCTGCACTGCAGAGTTTTGTCACATACTTTGCTTCACAGCTTTCTGAAAACTAAACTCTGTCGTAGAAACACCCTAATGCTGCAGCTTTAACACCTCCGCCATCTTTTCATATGCTGTGGATGAAATTAGAATTTTATGTAAAGTATGGGTGAATGCATTGGCTTGAATTGAGCGCCGTCCGTTTGTTAGACTGCAACATAAATTTGGATAAAGTTTGTAATGAATGCAAATGATGGAGAACAGTGGGGTTGTATTTGTGCACCAGACTGAACTATTTGCATCTAAATCCCTGCTCTGAATTCACCTTTAATTTTTTTCATGATAATAATCTACTTGAACTTGAATTTTTTTAAATGGACAGCAGCGTCTCTGGACACAACCATGTCCAAGTGCCGATAGCAGCCAGAGAAAAAGACCTTTAGCTGACTGTTATCAGTCTTTCTTGTCTGAGTCCTGTATGGAGGCGATGGATGCACAGGCAGGGAGGTCAAATCCAAAATGCATTCAGTATCCAATCCACTTTCTTTCAATTGCACATTTAAATTAGGGATGCACGATATAATCCGCCCCCTATCGGTATCAGCCTATATCGGCCTTAAAACTGAGTATCGGACATCGGCCACCCCACTGATATTTAACCGTTCAGCCCACTGTTTCTATAGTCTAAAAAGAACAAAAACTTCCTCTTCTTCAAAAACTTCTATTTTACAGACTTCAAAACTTCTAAAGACTAGAGTTAAGGAAAAAATATCGATACACTGAAATTTTGCGATATTTCCATATGCTGATGTCATATTGACATTTAAAAACACGATATCGATCTATTTTACTAACGAAATCTCATATTTCATTGTTCTGTTACGAAATCTTGCAAAAATTCAGGAATTTTGCGATATTTTCCTATGCTGATTGACATTTAAAAACGCTGTATCTATTTTACTAATGAAATCTTGCATTATTTCATCGTTTTGTTATGAAATCTCACAAGAATTCACAGAATATCATGGGATTTTGTAACAGAACGATGAAATCTCACGAGATTTTGCAAGTAAAATAGATCGATGCATCATTTTTAAGTATTGATTTGATATTGACATATCAAAATATCACAATATTTCAGTGTATTGATATTTTTCTAACCCCTTTTTTTTTCAAAGTGTCAGAAATGGATAACAAAACTACCATTTGCAGTGACTGCTTATTTTTTTTCAGTTTTGATATTGGTATCTATATCGGTTATCGGCCACATGAGTTTTAAAATATCGGCATATCGGATATTGGCCAAAATTCCAATATTGTGCATCCCTATTTTAAACTTCATTCAGACCTAAAAAGAACGGTGGGAGGGGGGCAAAAAGACCGGACTGGCCTCATTCATCTGATATCAGATCCTGCTAATTAGTCAATATTGGAACCGATATCCGTTTCAAGTATTGGATCGGTGCATCTATAATCTGTTTGATATTCAGCGATCTGCTGGTGAACCGCTGTGGCTCACTGGGTTTTTCTAAATAAACTGAGACCGTAACACACAGAAACGTTAAATCAGAGTTAAAAGTTCCCCTTCGTTCCTTTTCAGGTGGAAGTGGATTATCACAGAGAGAAGGACGAGTACAGAAGCGACAGAGACGACTCCGGCACGCCGAGCGAGGACATGACGTCCTCGCCGTTCGGCCAGCACAATGGCAGCTACAAGACTCTCAGTGAGGAGGACACAGCTGTGGGTGCAGACGGCACCAAGTGACTATTGCATCACTACGGAAACGATTTTCCACTCCCATCAAAGTATCTCCAGTGCTCATCGTGTGCGTATAAGTGCATAAGCACTGAATAACCACTTGCAACAACTCATTTGTCTCCTCATCATCATCATCATCCCCTGTATTTTCAGTCACCACACAAGGATTCTGTCATTGAGGCAATTTCCCAGCTGAAGAACGGTGTTGTGTACAAAACAAGCAAACAAACTTGTCTGTTCAACACATCGAGAAGCAAAAAGCCCATTGGGCTGTTCCACCTGCAGCCATGCTTGTTCAGGGCTGTTGTACGACTCGTATTAACCCCGCAGACATCTGCTGCCTCCGATTAGAGAACCTGCAGGCCTGAGCCAGCTGCACAGCTTCACATACTCCTCCTGGACTCAGGAAAAAATGACAGCCAGAGGCAACGCTCCATCAGTGGTTTGCTTCGCTTTTATCCCTCCCCGATGATCAGTATTTACGTCACATTTCAGTACGTACTCCATTTCCATCACTCATGTACCAGAAATCTGCTTTTTTAAGTAAAACACTGCATCTGTATTATTGTCTCTTTTGATTTTGGGAGATTTTTTTTCACATCTGTGGTTTGTGTGAGTAAAATCGTTTTCACATGTCAGTAGGAATATAAAGGGAAGGAGGCAGCTGTCTGAAAGAAATATAGAAAAAGGCATTTTATCCTCAGCTATGTGCTTAAATGTGACAAAAAAAAAGGCGCTCTAATTTGAAGCTTTGCACTCTTCCTCAGGCAGCATTTCTGCAGTTCATTTCTCTGTTTCTGGACTAAAAACTTCCACTTTAGCAATCCTTTGTCTTAGTTTAAACCTGATAAGCCTTTAAACCAGTCAAGTCATTGCTTTTAAACCTGTAATATTTAAGCAGCCACCTGAACATGTGATGGGAAGCTAAACCTCACTTTATGAACTGATACAGTTTATTTTATCTCACAATCCAGACATGTCATTAATGTGTGGTGCATGATGGAACTGGACTAATTGGCGTGTAAACAGGGAGAATAATCCTAACAGACATACATTCCTCAGCCAAAGCCTGCACCCCTGCTCTGCAAACTGAAAGAATTAGAACAGATTTTATCCTTCAGGCTTCATTAAAATGTTTCTGCATCCTTTTGCCAGCAGACAAACGGTCTCTCAGCTTTGAAGAGAAAGCTCGTCTATTTTTTGTGTTGCTGAAGGAATATTTCAGCTCTGAGGTTGGTGAAATGCCCTTCATTCCCTGTTTAGCATCCCCATTGGCAATATATTGGCTAACTATAAGATTCGTAGTGATATGTTCTTGCTGTGAAGTTTTAAAGACTCATTTCTTATTTGGTCAAAATGAAAGCATTGCTTTATTGCCTGTTTTATAGGTGTACATAAAAATGCTTTTTTTATATATATATATATATATATATATACTGTATATATATATTCATAAGTAGTTGCAACATCACAACGTGCAATTTTCCATTGTCCTGCTATTGTAAAGAAGCGATTAACTGTTTTTATAAACGTAACAGGTTCAGGTGCAGAATGTCTTTCAGCTGGTGTAACTACAGGGACACGAGCTGATCGGGAAACGTCACAGGTCGACTTGGAAGCACAGAGGGGTCAAAAAGTGCCTAGACTACGATTGTACAGAGTACTCTAACAATATATGAAGACTTGTTTTGGATGTTGAGCAGATAAAAACTAATGAGATGTTCTATTAAAGTATTGTAAGTTGTCCGGTAGCTGAGTAGGTGAAACCTTTATGGGACTTTTCTGGTTTTTGTTTCTGTAATTTTTGATGTTGCTGTAGTTATGAGTGTAATCGTGTCCAAAAATGTCTGTAAAGTGGCCCCAAGTTAAGATTTTTTTTTTACTATTATTTTTATTATTGTCGTCTTTGGGCTCATAGATATTTTAAAAAGGAAACTTACTGGCTGTTTTTGCCAAATTCCACTTGTCTGGCTTTCACAAATATGTTTTTCTCTCTGAGGGGTTGTGTTTACTTCATTTCCCCCCTTTTTTTATTTTAAAACTAGAATTTTCAGTGTGAGGTGGTGAGCTTGGAACATTTCAGACTAAGCTAATAGTATGTGAAGAGTTGTATTTTTTATATTTGTATCCATCATGAGGTAAATACTGTAGAAATGTGTTTGATGGGTTTCCTGCAGGGGGTTGGAGGCTTGATGCTGCGTTTGGGGCTCCATTTGACGGTTCGGTAACTCCGTTTTTGAGAAGCTTGGATGTATGAACATAATCTTCAGTTTGACTCTTAACAATTACAACTGATGTGTTTCCAAAACAACCTGAATAAAGACATTTTTCTTTCACTTATTCGACTCATTTGATTCATTTTCTTACATTTTAAGTTCAGTTTAATTTACCATTCACATAAAAACTCATCCCAGGTGTGATCCACATTCCTGTTAAGACAAAATATCTTGACAAGCCTGAGCTGTTTCCAAATTTAGCATGTAATTTGGGGAATTCATGCTCATCAATAAGAAGAGGGTTGATATTTCATGCGACTGGTTTCCTTGTAGAGACAGAAATAAAGTGAGGATCTGCGTCTGTGTGCAGCGGAGGGGACGTACGGTCCAGCCGATGATGGATGCTTTCAGGTCTGAGACAAATACCTTCCTTAGGCCTCAAAGTGATGCAGAAACTTTACCGGTGAGTAAATGCACATATATACTCCTGGAATAAGGTCCAGGTTAAAAAAAAAAAAACTTCTATAACTGAATAAACTGTTAGATTAGAGCAGAGCTCCACTGTCCTGCAGGTTTTAGATGTTTCCCTGTTTCAACCTGATTCAAGTTAACATTGAGCCGAACTTGACAATGTTGGCACCATGTTTGCATTTATTTATGAGGTCTGAGCCAACACAACATGCACATATGAATACATTTATGTGAAGCACAGAGGATAAATTAGACGCAACAATACACTTATACAAAATACTGGTCTAAAAAAGCCAAAACTGGTTTAGCAAAAAGAAACAAAGATGAAAATGCATGAAAAAAGGGCGTGCAGTGAATAACTCAACGTTCAGGGCTGGAAGCACAACTGAGAGGTAGGATGTGTGTTTTCTGTGAACTGCTGAAGCATTTTAACCTCTCTCTGCTTTATGGTGGCATAAGTCCCCAAACAGCTGGTCGTATCCGACTTAAGTCAGTGATGTAGTGATGTTTGCAGTCTGCTCTGCAGTCCAGCTTTTCTTTAAATCCATCATAAAATGGTGATCATCTCGTCACCGTCTGAGGTCGGACTGGTGCTAAATTGTCTCACGTAGTCGAATTCTGACTTGAGCACAGTGAGGTCCTCCGCCTCGCTCTCCTCAGCTGGAGTGACGTCCGTGTCTGCTGCAAGGCTCTGCGGCCTCAGCTGCTGGAACATCTCCATGGTGGTGTAGTCACTTGTGAAAACCACAGGAGAGTTTTGGAGGTCTGTCCTTTGTGTGTCCGAGAAAGTGTCTGTCGGATCATCTGTCGCGATATCCTCAGCTGTGCCGTCTGCGTCCGCTTCCATCCAGTTGCAGGTCTTTTCCGGTGAATCCTCGTCATCCTCAGAGGTGTGGAGAAGCGGCAGCAGTGATGGAAGGGTCACAGCAGGGATCACGGCTTCCTTCTCCACAATCTGAAAACTTCTTGTGTCCCATTCCTCCACCTTTAGAGTCGCAATCGCTCCAAGAAGCTTCTAAAAAATAAAAAAAAATCATAACTTTACCTTTTTTTTATCTTTTGGGTTTTCAAACTGGAGATCAGGACCCCCATGTGGGTCACATGATAATTTCAGGGGCTCACCAGATCATTGTGAAAAAAAGAGCCTACATTTATCAAATAAACTTCACATCGGGGCATGCCAGAAGCTTGTCAAGGCTCTCCTCTAAATTTGGGCATCGAGTCTCCAGAATCAAGCTCTAATCAGTTCAGATGGGGGGAAATCAGACATGAGTAGCATAAATCATCCGGTAAATTTCAAAATAAAAGACCCCTGCAGATTTGCGGTCTCTTAACTACGTCACACGTTACATTACCAGTGATACCAGGTTAAAAATCAATCAGTCAGAGGGTCTAAGTGGTTTTTATTTTCATAACAATGAATGAATAATTTTTTAACTGCTGGGGGTCGCCTCAGCAGATGCTGATCTTCTTTTCTTGTTGACAGATTTATATTGCATGTGTTGTGAACTTGGTTATGTATTTGGGTCTTCTTATAGCCAACTGTTTCCATTTCTATAAAGCACAGAATTAAATGTGTAGATGTGGAAGCAGCAATGAAGTTTTTGGCAGAGGAGCATGGGGGGGGGGGGGGGCATCAGTGCTGTGTTCAGGGCAAACTGCTCTCTAGAACTCTGAAAGCTAGAAGCTTCTAGCTCTTACCATCAATTTAAGTCATTAAAGGGGCAGGAATTTTAAAAGACTAGACATGCATGTTCAGGTTTTTTTTTTTTTTTTTACGAATGGGTGATGAAGCGTTGAAAACCAAAAAGAATGAGCCCACCCACGTCTCTCCCTGTTGCATTGAACAGGCTGTGTTCTGCGTAATGCGCTGCAATTCGGTGGCAGAATTTCCTGCGCTGTCCCGCGGATGTGACGTCAATTGACGCTGCATCCGTGTCCCAGACTTTTTGATAAAGGAAGGAGACGGTCGCAGTAAATTCAAACACTGCAACGGATAGTTATGGTTTCTTCTGCCGTCAGCAAACGATCCAGATCAACTGAAAGACACTAAAAAGTGACACTACGAAGAAAAAGACTTTATCAGCGTAATAAACAATGTTATAGCTTCAGTTTGTCCGCGCTCCCGTGCAGCTTGGCTGGTGGCTGCACTCACGAGTCTCATTTCTTAATCCTGCCTCTAGATCCTTTGAATTTAAACAACTAGCCAAATGTCCAAGTTAGCCAATTACTCAATTAATCGTCAGAAGAATCGTTAGATTACTCGATTACAAAAATAATGGATAGCTGCCACTCTAATTGCATAAATAACTAAGTTATTATTAATTAGCCTACCATGTTAAAAATCCCAATTTGGCATTATCTCAGTGAGAGAAGCTGATTTTGGGCATGTAGGTGTCTTGTCACAGCAGTGAACCGAATCCACCAGAAAACATTGATCCTCCTTATTTATGAAGTGTCTGATAGTTTTCAAGCCTCACGTGTAGAATTTTTATTGAGTGTCCAGAAACAAAGTTATTACAGCTGATGTTCTAAAAATCCAAATTTGGTCCTATTTAGTGCTTTTTCCACAACTGTTAACATAATCCACCAAAATCCACTTTACCCTCATTATTTATGAAAACTCTTACAGTTTCCATGCCTCACATTAAGAGGATGCAGGATGATCCATTAGATTAACCACTCAGTCGTCCAGTGGTCATGAACACCAGAGTATAAATGTTATTTTGGAGGTTGTGGCTCAAAAAGTTTGAAAACCGCTGCCTTGGACCACCGTCCCTCCAGTAAAGCATGTTGTAAGGCTACGAAGTGGGAGAGCTCATTACTTGTGGGACAGTAATAACAGAAACTGAAACTCACCTGTTGACAGGGCCCGTCTAATTTCTGCACCGCATTGCTGCTTCCAGGGTTGGGTATGCTTGGCCACAGCACCACTTTTGTCCTGGACAGAATTTATAGATAAGCATTACTTAACAGAAACATAAAGAATCTGCTCCACGCACATCTATGTTTATATTGTACCTTTTTATGATCGGCGATCCAAATATCAGCACAGTGGCCACAACTGCAAAGACTATAATGAAGCTGCTGAGGCTGAAATGACCTGAAAATAAAACTATTAAATCTAAGAACCAGAACTGATCCTTTTTTCTTTTTTTAATGGTTGAAAAGTTGATAAATTGATCAAACCTTCATGATTTGTTTTGAAGAAACTTGCAGCACTTCTCACTCCCACACCTGCAGAGGTAAAACCGGATATCTGGACCTGGTATGCGGTCCCACTTTTGAGCTCTTGCAGTTCATAGCTGTTGAGATGTGGGTCTACGGTTAGATCTGCAGAGAGAGGGACGGTTTAGAAATGGCTTTGGAACCTTTTCCAGACTGAT
Source organism: Atherinomorus stipes (assembly GCA_023101725.1). NCBI lineage: Eukaryota > Metazoa > Chordata > Actinopteri > Atheriniformes > Atherinidae > Atherinomorus > Atherinomorus stipes. The sequence goes on from JALJCO010004393.1 coordinate 789,687, forward strand.
AGATCTCAATTACTTTATTTCTCACTTGTTCCTGAATTTCTTTGGATCACAGCATGATGTCTAGCTTTTGAGGATCTTTTGGTCTACTTCACTTTATCAGGCAGGTCCTATTTAAGTGATTCCTTGATCGAGAACAGGTGTGGCAGTAATCCGGCCTGGGTGTGGCTAGAGAAATTGAACTCAGCTTTCCAAAGATGTGATAAATAGGGATGCACCGATGCATCAGCTGGACATCGGTATCGGCCGATGTTTGCCTTCTTAACTGCCATCGGCCAATAAAAAAGACATTTGCCGATGGCAGTGGCCGATTATTATATAGCATATATATATATATATATATATATAATGATTTACATGTGTCATCAACACTGTGCCCAAGAAAAACTCTTTTTCGCCCTCTTTTTGGGCGGGTGGGGGGAGATACTGGTAGAAGGCATCCACGCACTTTCCTCAGTAGAGAAACGAAGATGGCGGCGGTCATGTGGCAATATTTTACCGTTTCAGAAAAAGATCAGCGTTACACAGTTTGCTGTACATGCTCCACAAATATTTTTAATTGGGCCATGAAAATAATCTTCTCATTGAGTATGTTTTTGTTTATTAGGCTAAAACCACTCCATTTTTTATACTGAAGCATTCTTTTTAGTGATTATCAGTCCCAGGTTGTTGAAAAGTTTTCAGAAAAGAGCTTCTTATAACTAATGTCAACCACAAAGTGACATTAAAGGTTGTTTCTGTTTCATAAATTGGTCTGATTGAATTTGTGCTCATTCAAGGATAGACTGATGAAGAGCTGAAAGACTTGTAAATTTCTGTGGCACAAAGGAAGTAATAAATAAAAATAGAAAACATCGGCCATCGGCCAAGTTGTTACTGTATGTTAAACATCGGTATCGGCCAAGACTTTCACAATCGGTGCATCCCTAGTGATAAACCACAGTTAATTTATGTTTTAACGGGGGGGGGGCAATCACTTTTTCATACAGGGCCATAGAGGTTTGAATAAAAATCTTCATTTGAAAAATTGAATTTTGTGATAACTTGTGTTATCTTTGTCCAAAATATTTAAATTTGTTTGATTTTGTAAACATGTGTGACAAAAATGCAAAAAAATAAGAAATCAAGAAGGAGGCAAACACTTTTTCACACAACTGTATGTATATATATATATATATATATATATATATATATATATATATATATATATATATATATATATATATATGTATATGTAATTACCGATATTTTCCATGGGCGAATAAGTGAATCTGTTTTACCAGACTGAATTCAGGGCCGGTTTCTGCTATGTGGGTGACTGCCCAGGGCGCGATCTGTGAGGGCGCGCACATGAGCACCTTCATAAAAAACAAACATACATCCAAACAAACAAAAAAAATAAATCTCACTAGTTTGCCAGACTACCACTACTCATTTCCATCAGTGGAGTGGGTGCTGGGGCACCCTCATTGTCACCTCATCTTGCTGTTTCCTACGTGCTCCTGCAGGAATGACTCTCTCAGACACGTCAGTCTCTTTATTTAAACTCTGTTGGGGCGTGCAAACGTAGCAGCTCAGCACTCCTCATGCTTTTTCTCCTCGTATTCTAGCCTACAGCAGAGCTGCCATCTCAGCCCATAACTTGCACTCTTCAAAAACATCATGCTTATCTTTTACCCCACACCCGCGTGTCCCTGTTTTACCTCCCACACCCACAGAACAACCAGCCCTTAAACATCAAGACACTGGAACCATCACAGTACGAATGCACAGCAAGCCAGACTTTTTTAAGCTCTCTCAGGGATTTTCAGCCGTTAATTTAATGTGACTTTTACAAATTGTGTAAATTTGAGTAGATTTGCCTAAAAGTTAGATTATTTTTGTAATTGGCCTATTTATTATTTAGGCTTATTCTTTTGTCAAATGGCCCAGCTTACTGTCTGCTTGTAATAAAAAAACGGTGTATGCTTTCACTTTTATTGTTTTTATATATATATTTGTCAGCTGGATCCACAGTATAAAATGGCTAAAGTCAGTCAGACTTTAACTTTTCATTTTGTTATATGGGAGAGGGATTTGTGATTTAGAATATATATATATTATTTGTATATTATTCTTAATATTTATATTATTGTTTGTTTTATGTTATCTGATTGTATACATTTTTGCCACATTTATGTATGCTATAGCGATTTTTTTTAAAGTTTTGATAACTTATACTGTTTTTTGCAGTATTGTGTTCATTTTCTTTTGTTTCCTGTTGTAATTGCAACAGAGGAATTCTGTAAATATTAGGGGTGCAACACCACAAAAACTTCACGGCTCAGTTCGGTTCGATACTATAGTGTCACAATTCTATATTTTTCGATACAGAAATGAAATTTTCATGTCTTCTTTTAGCTGTTGTGCTTTTATCCAAAGTCTTACCATCAGGATCATACTTAACATAAAAACCAAAGTAGTTCCACATGCCAGATCTAAATGTAGTCAAACAAGTAGTTAAATGCAGATCCAAAGAGTTTTTAACACATAACTAATCTTCAGACGACAATTTGATTAAATAAATGTAAAATTCTGCGTTGTTTGATATTCGAAACGCAGTGCTCACGGTTCAGGACGCATCTGTTTCCCCTTTCAGGACAAAGACGGGTGAAGATGAGCCAGCCGGCTCAGTGGGAGTGAGTCGACTCTATCATTGCTCAAACTATTTGTACATTGATTTCACACATGAAACCATGATTTAGTTTCGGTTAGTTGGTGCTTACTGGTCTCTCTACTCGTTCCCCTGATGTGATACTCAGTGTAGTGGATTATGTAACCCTCTAGGAACCCTCTGAGGTCTTCCTCCGGGATGGACAGCCACTGCAGCACCACCGAGTTCACGGTCAGGTTATGGCTGCTGATCTTTGTGGGAGCAGTGATGGGAGCTTTGGGAATATCAGGACAAACATCCATCAACGCTTCATTGCTTAACTTGGATTGTGATGTAAAAGTGAGGCGCCTCGCACTTACGTCCTTCAGTGAAGTAGAACTGCGTGCTCCCGTAGGTGCTCTCACTGTTGTTGATGTGCTTCAGGTTGCAGGTGTCTTTGTTCGGTCGCATGTGCAGGGCGATGCTGTAGCGCTGGTAAGGCTCCAGAGGCTCTGAGGATTAAAAACCCAAAGCTAAATAAAACAAAGGATTGTTACGGATCACAGGCAGGAGGGAGAACATATTTTATCACATTATCTTCATATTTTATTAATTTTGCAAAAACTGCAGATGCAGTTGTGTGATGGGCAGGATATTTTTCCAAACAGTCTGCAGGTTTGCAGGAATAATTACTCACCTGGTAAAGATGTTAAAGTCTTGTAGTTTTTGGTGTCCTGATAAAACGACTTGTAAAATCCTGCATGCCCTTTTTTCTTCCACTCCACAGAGTAGCACACGTATGTTTTGGTCATGTCATCTTTCCAGTTAACGGTAAAGGATGTATTATCATGGACCGTCACGTTTAGCCTCCCACCTTCTACACCTGTGGATATAAAGTTTTTTCAAATCTTAAAACTTTATATTTCCAAAGTTAAAACCAAAACAAACAGCACAACTCAATTTAAAAAAAAAAAAAAAGAAGAAGCTAGGAAGAATAGAAAAAAGAAAGGTAAAAGAAAAAAAAAGAGAAGAACTGGGAGATGCGATTCTGTGTAAAATGCAAGTTAAAAACAGAATGCAATGATAGGCTAAAATAATAAATTCATATTTTACTGACAATAACATAAGGCCTTAAAAGTTAAACATTTCACCTTTTCATGGAATATTGTGGCATGATACACAACAATGCCAGGCAGGATCCGATTCCCGGACTCCTGGGTGAGAGTCATGCACACGAACCATTCAGCCATAATGCACTATGTTGCCAAACGTATTCGCTCACTTAGCTTGACTTACATATGAGCTTCAGTAACATCCCATTCCTAATCCATAGGGTTCATTATGACGTTGGTCCCTCTTTGCAGCTAGAACAGCTTCATCTTCTGGGAAGGCTGTCCACAAGGTTTAGGAGTGTTTATGGGAATTTTTGACCATTCTTCCAGAAGCACATTTGTGAGGTCACACACTGATGTTGGACGAGAAGACCTGGCTCTCAGTCTCCACTCATGACGAATGTGACAAATCGTGCTTCTCCTGTTGCCAGAACAACAGTACTTGTCTGACTGCATTGTGCCAAGTGTAAAGTTCGGTGGAGGGGGATTATGGTGTGGGGTTGTTTTTCAGGAGCTGGGCTTGGTCCCTTAGTTCCAGTGAAAGGAACTCTGAATGCTTCAGCATACCAAGACATTCTGGACAATTTCATGCTCCCAACTTTGTGGGAACAGTTTGGAGCTGGCGCTGGCGCTTTTAACATGACTGTGCACCAGTGCACAAAGCAGGTCCATAAAGACATGGATGCAGAGTCTGGTGTGGAGGAACTAGACTGGCCTGCAGAGTCCTGACCTCAACTCGATAGAACACCTTTGGGATGTATCAGAGCGGAGACTGAGAGCCAGGCCTTCTCATCCAACATCAGTGTGTGACCTCACAAATGTGCTTCTGGAAGAATGGTCAAAAATTCCCATTAACACTCCTAAACGTTGTGGACAGCCTTCCCAGAAGAGTTGAAGCTGTTCTAGCTGCAAAGGTGGACCAACGTCATATTGAATCCTATGGATTAGGAATGGGATGTTACTTAGGCTCACATATGAGTCAAGGCAGGTGAGCAAATACTTTCGGCAACCCGGTGTATATCTCTATGAGGTTTGCTAATCACTGCATTCTGTTTTAAGTTTACACTCTGCAACTTCTCTGGAACCGGGGTTGTGCAGCAAACCTAAAAGAGCAACTAGAGATAAAAGTGAGCACGTGCCTGGCATGTCTTCACGTTGTGGTATCATGTGGCTCACAGCTGGAGAGATGCTTGCGTTGTTGTAGGCGCTGATGTTCAGCTGATAAGCTGAAGATGAGACGATGAGTCGGATCTCAGGCTGAGAGATGTTCATCTTCTCAAACGGCTCCTCTCCTGACACCTTCCCAACTCTCACGCGGTAGCCATCATGCAAAGCTTCAGCAGGAAACTAACAAACAGGATGACTTTATTATCACATCAAGTGGGGGGGGTGCACTTGTGTGAAATGAAATATTTAAAAATAATTTGAATAAGAAAAAACGGGGGGAAAAAAAAAAAACCTTCCAGGTCACAGAAATCAGCCGGCGGCCTGTCTTATTCACAGCCTCAGTGTCTTTGAACTTGACGATGACGGGCTGCGTAGTGAGCTCTGGAAGAGGACATTTTTCCTTCTTGAAATTTCTAATGAAGAAGAAATCTTAAATCTAACATCGACCAGTTCAGTACAAGTCACCCCTTACCTGGTGGGACAGTGTAAAGCTCACTCCACGGACACTGCGAGCATTTCTCACTGGTGACACATCGTATCTGTACCACATAGACCAGTGAGGAGTTCAGATTCTTCACCCTGCATCTGTTTCCGCTCTGAGACTCCACGTTTGACTATGAACAGAGGAGAAATTAATAATCAGAGTTACAGTTCCGGCTGAAAATCTAGACACGCTCCCATTAAAGACGGAAAAAATCAGCAGTCAGTGAAATTAGTTGAAAGTGACAAAAATAAAAAATGAATAAAAATTTTGACAAAATCTTGACATTGATTTTGAATTGTTAATTTGGTTCAGCAGAAATATTAAAAACAAGCCAACAAAATATAAAACACTTATAAATTATGATGGGGCTCCTAAATTTTAATTTTGAGGCAATCACTGCACTCAGGTGTTTTCTGTAACGTCCAATCAGACTTCTGCACCTGTTGACAGGTATTTTGGTCCACTGTTCATGAACAAGGTGCTTTAATTTTTCTGGGAGTTTTTTTTTTTTTAAATCATTATTATTATTTTTTAAAACCACAATTCAAATTCAATGTTTTTATTGACTGAATTATAATTTAGGGAAATTTTATTTATTATTTTTTTTTTTTAAGTTTCTTTTTATTTGAATTTCTATTGTAAATTTAGCCTTTTCTTTAATGGGAGTGTGTCTAAACGTTTGGCCCGTACTTAATTATTTATTTTCTTTACATATTTCTTTGCAGGTCAGAGCAACACAACAGGGGAGGACTGCACCACTTTGAATGTTTTTATTATGTTCAGTTATATTTTTTGCATTCACTTATTTGCAGTTGCATGAAATATTTTTTGCAGCTGCAGGATCTTAATTACAAGTATTTCTCAATTTTTCTTAAGAATAGACTAGGGAATCTTTTTTATATATACAAATAAAAATTTAAGTTAAATTAAGTTTTTTTTTTCTCCTTTATAAGATCATTCCACAATTAACACACACTTTTGTTTCACCCATTTAATACATTTGCAGTTGTTTAGTGTGCTAAGGCTTACAATAACACCTTCTGGAAGATTTTCTTTAGCTTTGAATATAATTTTAACTGTTTTGGAATAAACTTTCTCATTAAATTTGATGAGATTTGTTTTAATAAATAATGGATGCATATAGTCATACTATCCAAATTTATCTTGTTTGTGCCATCCATAGTTCTACACAGTAAGTAGTTAAGGGGGTATTAAAGGTACAACAGATGATAAATTATAGAAATTAAAAGAAAGATCTTCATACTTGGTGGTTTTAATCACACCACACGTTACCTTTTGCTTGGATAGTTAGGAGATAAACGCTAACCTCATCCCACGCGGGGCTGCCCAGCCTCTTGTATCTCACTGTGAGGTTGCTGATGAGTTTTGCATCCTCCTTGTCCCAGCTCACGTTCACATCCAGCCCCCCAGAACGGCGTCTGATGAACACATCACTCAGAGGACCACATCGCACTGAAAGGTTTCAACAAAAACCAGTCAGTGTTGCAGATTTATGGTGGAAACGGCAGTGAAATCAAGTTTTCTGGACTTACACAGGCTCTCTGGTGAAGCTCTGAAAATAGCTTTTGTGCAGTTTGTTGACTCAGGGTTTTCAAAAACCATCACGGTCAGGTTGTGACCTAGATATAAGATGATCTCCCCGTGAAATGTAGTGATGTCATTGTTTATTCTGCAGTGGTTTTTGCTCCTGTAAGTACAAAAAAAGTAGATGAAAACGACAATAAGAAGACGGAGAAAAAAATGAATGTGGGGTGTGCTGCGTACTGCTGCTGAAGGACGACGGTGTACTTCTTCTTTAATGTGTTGTTTCCAGGTTTCCATGTACAGGTTTTCTTCCCGGGTGATTTGTATTTCCCAAAACAGTTTAAATCACGGACTCCATCTGTAAAACCATCAAAATAAAGGAAATAAACCATCCTCTGCCTTTAATCTGTTTGCAAAAGCGATGATTCAGATGTGTTTTCATTACCAGGGTGAATCCCACAGTGGCTGAACTCTGCAGAAATGTTCCTCGACTTGCATCTCGCTGGAATGTAACGTGTGAAAGTAGATCATACGCTCAGAAGTTATGCGTCACTTCTTACAAGAAGTCATTGGGAAAAATACTGGTGAGATTTAAGCTACATTTGGAGTAAATAAGGAATAAAAATGTAACAGTAAAGCAGTGCAATCCTACCACCAAGAGCTTGGAAATGTGATGTGGGGGTCATACAGGAGGCAATCGTTAGACCTTAAATGTGGACAAAAGTGTGAAGAATTGAAAATAGATAAAGATGTGAAAGCAAAAAAAAGTTAAATTTATATCTGTGATGAGCAGGAGAGTAATTTAAAGACGTCTTACCAAGGATGGGAAGATGTGAGTTGCCTCTAAATGGATATTTTAGATATAATGATAATAATAATCCCAACCAGCTCCACATGTCGTCTGCGGCTCTGTGACACTCTGAAACCAAGACGGTGGGTTTGAGGTAATCTCTCACCCACAACCTGCTGCTATTCACAGACACGGTGTGCACGGCAACTGCTCCTCTTAGAATGAACAAAAAAGGAAACACTTTTAAGTACTACTACCCTCAGCCTAGATGGGCGGGGATGAATTACTGTAGGACACAAGCTGACAAGAAACGGTAGCTTGCCAAAATAACCTCTGTGTTTGCAGACTACTTCTTCTTTCCACAAATAGAGCTCAATACCCGAGGTTGCACCTCTAAAAACAACAAAGTAAACGTGCAGAAAGCAAAGACAAAAGACAGGGAAGTTTCCAATGCACGTGTCTGAATCAGCTTTTCATTTATGGATATTTCAGAAGCTTCTTTGTGGAGTTACTGAAAGCTTTGCAGTGACTCAGGAGAGGAGGAAGAATGACTAAATGTCTCGTCATTTCAGAAGCTTAACACACTTATTTTGCTTTCAAAGAACTCATCAATTTTCATGTGAAAATCGCTCATTATGGTAGCAAATCTTTTCTAGTTAGACTCGCTGCTTTCAGGAAACAACAGCTGTGGAAACAGTTTGCAGTGAAGAAGCTCCCTGGAGCTGTTTTCTACTGAAAAAACTCACAGTCATCTCAAGCTTTGTTGCGGGATTTTGAGGAAATAGTTTAGTTTTACCCACGTGTGTTTGTGTGTGTAGTCGGTGAAAAACAACAGCTGTGTGTTCACAGTTCGAGTTGTGCGAAAACTAAATGTAAAAATTAAATTTTGCTCTAATTATGCAATGAAATGGTCAGAATTCGTATCAGCAGGAAATCTAAACACAAAGCCCAACAAATACTAATATAAACATATAGATTTTTGCTTTAATTGGATAAAGTTTATACATTTAAATTAGTGAAGCACGATATGAAAAATTTCAACCGATAACTTTCAACCGATACCGATGTTAAAGCTAAAACTGATGTAATATTCATTCCTTGTGCAAAATTAGAAAAATACTTCCGCTGTAGTTGCTGGAGACGTGGGTGCACGTGGGTGCGGTCTTGCCTTGTTCCCATGCCCAATAGATTTAAAAAAAAAAAAAAAAAAGAGCAACAAACAAACAAAAAACAGCCTTTAGTGTTCACAACCAAACAACAGCTGTTATATATTGGTTAATTATATTGATAACTGTTTTATTTACAATTTTATATTTCTGTATTTCTTCATTTCATGCAGTCTTTTAAGGTCTGGCTAGTAACAGAAGATGAAAACTAACTTTTGGCTAAACCTGATGTATTACGAAAACTTTTCTTTTTTTTAATCCTTTTTCCAATCAAATAAACAAGAAATAAAATTTTTTTTTGCCAATATTGATATAGAGCTGATAATAATATTGTGCATCAGCATCAATAATTTAAATCCAGTCAGATATTTACTGCAGTTACAGATGTGTTTTTTGTTCCCAAAAGATGAGATAAAATGTGTGTAGTAGGATCGAAATACTTAGCTGGTCACTATTAATAATCCAACCACATTTACACACAATGAGTCAGTTGTACTTGTGAAATGTTTTATTCCACGAAAATACCAAAATAGTTTGAATGATGAGAGGAAATGTAACGGCTGCCTGGTTGTTAACCCCTGCATTTTTACATGCAAATCCTCCTGCTTCACCCCACCTGTCTGATTGGCCTGGCATCACACCACCACCATCTCCTCCCTTCTGACTGGCAAATGACTGATCAACCACACCTGGAGCTGCATCCTGCAGCTTTAAAAGAGCTCACAGACGTTCAATCGTTGGCAACTGTTTAGCCTGGGAATAGCTTGCCCTTAGTTTATGTTTTTGGTGGCTTTAGCTTGTTTCTTTAGTTTTTGCTTTCCAGGTGTTTTAGTTTGGTTAACAGCTTGATTCCATTTTCTTTGTTTGTAATTTGCACTGACAGTTTGGAGTTGGGATAGCTCGGTCTTGTTTAGTTGTTGAGTTTTGGTTACAGGTTTTAGCTTATGGTGCTGCACCTTTTTGGTTCATAGACTAGGTTTGTGTTGGTTTTTCCCCATTTGGTTTCCCTTTCAGTGTTAGGCTTTGTCTTTTTTATTCGTCCCCCTCTCCTTTTTCAGTTTACAGTTTTCCAGGTTGTGTTTATGCCTTTGATCACATCATGAACAATAAAACATCTTGAAACCAGTCTTTTGTTTGCGTCCCCAATCCCTAGCAGAGCTGGGACGTAACAGGAAATAAAGAAGCGTTTTAAAAGTCTGTGAAGTCATAAATTCATGAACAAATTCTCAGAAAATGTCATGCATGTTTATGTAGAAGTTTCCTGCTGTGAGGTTTGTTGCAGCAGGCGAGTTTCTGGGCAGTTGCTGTGTGACTGGGTGTTTACATTAAACCAAAGCTGAAAATTAGTTGCACTCTCCCATTTACAGCAACAGATTTACTAATTTTTCCCCACTTTTACATCAGAGGCATAATTTATAATTTCATTAGGGTAGCTTGTTTAGTTTAATGTGTCATATCATGTATTTTGGCACATTAATGATCCTGTTAAGAGAAACAGCGATTTAAAGAGAAAAAACATGAGCTCCCAGCTTCAGTTTTCAGATGAACTTCCATTATTTTCATGCATTTGTTGACATATTGCAGAATTTCTAAAAACTTGTGAGGAAGTGATGCAACCCCAAACCATGACACTTCCACCGCCGTGCTTCACGATGGAAAACAGGTTCTTGCAGAGAAGTTTTTAGTTTGGAACAAACTTATCTAATGTCGAGGTTGCCTTCCAGCATCTGACCCATCAGTCTGCACAAAGATGTCTTTAAAGGTACAGTATCAGTGTGTAAGAATTAATGACATCTAGTGAAAAAGATGGGTGTTTGAAAGAAAAGATGTTTTTTCTTCAAATGGCTTTATATTCCAAGCACTGTTGTGAATGTACGGTGGCCGTTAGTGGCCAAAATTCTCCCAGACATAAAGATATTTTTATCTGAGTGGATCCAGTGGTCTCAGGTGTAGCTCTGATTGTACTACTATAGTAACTACCTTTAATGTCTCTTAGGCATTACTTATCCTAAACAGTGCTCTAACTCCCATTAAACAAAGCTGGTACAGCAGTTTTAAAGTTCAGAGGGTTCTCACTTCACACATTGTGTTGACCATTCAGGGACACCGTCGTAAAAATGATGGAACAAACATGGCAGCCTCCATGTATGTGCACCTGTAGAAAGTAGATATAAATAACTCATTCTAAGAAAATAAACACATAAGTGCAGCAATTATACACCAATAGAAACACAGTTTTGAATAATATATCACAGTTTTCTGCCGTTGACCTTTGATTTTTTTTTTTTAAAACATTGTGCCTTTAATTTCAGAGAAAATATTTATTTTAGTGCAGTGTTTCCCAATCCTGGTCCTAAAGGACCCCTGCTTCCACAATTTCAAGATGTTCCTACTTTAACACACCTGACTCAGATGAAAGGCTCGTTAGCAGCTTGCAAAGAACTTGATGAGCAGTTGAGTTGATCTGAATCAGGTGTGGTGGAGTTGGAAACCTGGAATACCTGGAGGGCAGGGGTCCCGGGGGACTAGGACTGAGAAACCCTAGCTGTGTTCGAAATCGCTCCCTATCGCAGATGTAGTGCGCTATATCGTGAGCACGCCATTTTGTAGTGTTGTTTGAATTCTGTTTACTACTTTTCATCCGCTACATCGTCCACTATAAAATACCCACAATGCACTGCGAATGTAAGTGTACAAGCGACGTATCCTACATTTTACTCCCGTATACCACAATACAATGCGGCCATGTTTTGTCATTGCAGAAGAAGAAAAATGGCAAAGCAGCTTTTCGTATAAATAAATGTAAGTAACGTTAACTCACTGACTGCCAGAGCGCTCCATATTGCCAGGATTTTTAAGCATTTTCACTGATTTTTGGAGAGCCTCAGAATATTGTGTACTATTTCTATGCAAACAATGAATGTACCAAAGGAAAGCTTAGACTCTCTTCTTTTATCAGAAAAAAACATTTGTTTCTAGCTTTTTCCATTCCTTAGTAATCTGCAGTAGAGCATGGGTGTGTTGCATCAAAAATGCCTGCTTTTGACCAAAAAAGGTGAGAAAACAAGCTTTTTAATGCTGCCATGCACTTCAAGTGGAAAAGGGTCTTTGTTGCCAATATGTTTTTTACTTAAGTGATGCCTTCATCATCTGAACAGCTGTTTACTTCTATGAAACAACAAAAACAACATCGTGAAAAGAGTTTTGGTGGCAAAATAATTATTTACTAGCTGTATAAGCTACAACAAGTTTGTTTCACAACATAACATTTGGTAGAAACGTCTGTCTTTCTATCCATCCCTCCTCCAATTAAAATCTACATTTAACGTATAAACACGATTGGCAGTTAACGTTCGGATTTCACTTAACGTGTTTACACGTTAATGGCAGCCAGTGACTTAAAGTACCAACATTTGCTTTAGTGGCGTTGTTGTGTAGCTTTTAACAATAACGGTATTTCTTCGTAGCAGGAAAGCTGTTTGTTTTTCATAACTGTTAGCTACCGCTACTGCACGTCACAGCAATATCCCATGTAGTGTCCAAAATCTCCTCTCGTCATTCCCCACATAGTGTACATGATATAGTGGACTACATATACACTATGTAGGGAATAGGGAGTGAGTGGATGATTTCGAACACGGCACAGGCGGGGATATTTTCCCAGCATGCCCTTACTTGAGGTGTAAATCCTGCAGCGAAGGTTTGGATTTGTTGGGGAAAAAAAATTAATATAAATTAGGGGGGAAAAAGATTCCAAGTATTTAACCAGAAACATCTCCAGTTTTGTCTGGAGAAAATCTGTTCCTTTAATCACATTTGCATATTTTTGTGTTTGATGGTCATGTTGGCTGTTTCACCTCCGTCCTCCACATGTCTGACTGGGTGTTTGGCTCCTTGGTGAGGAACAGGACAAAGCTGAAAGCAGGCTGCTCAAGTATGAGCTTAGTGAGGTGAAAGCTGCTCAAACATACACGCATGAGTGTTTTTATCTGATATGTGTTGTTTTGAACCAGGAAAGAGGGAGTTTTATGTTCTTTTTCATGCAGGTTCCTTCTTCTGTACTCGACTGTAAACACACAGGAAGTTGACTTCACACCTCACTGGCTTAAGATAGCAGCCTAAAAAAACCCTCATTAAAGTTGTTTATCACGATGAAAATCTAAATATTAAACTTGAAGTCCGTGCAGAGCAAATGTAAAGTTGTTCTGTTTAGCACGTTTCTACCTGGGGGGCTGATGAAGACTTCGGTGTGAAGTTGTCAAAAATCTGACTTCAGATGGATTTGTTTTGTTTTTTATTTTCATCAAATTAAAAGCTTCATCACAGGAAACTAATTTCCGTTAAGCGTCTGAGTACCTGCCTACTCATGTGTTTTTCAGAAGTAAATTTCCCCACCTCAACTCTTATCAGGTTTAAGATCTGCAAAGTGCTGTAACTCACTTATGAGAGCTGAAGAGCGATGTGGGTTCCTCTCTGACTGTTCGGCTTTGATCCGAATTCTTTAGTTCTTCTGTTTGATTTTTAAGGCCCCACCGATGAGTACGGGCTTTTTACAGGTCACCCCATAGCAAAGTGGTATTTATGCATCAATCACTTACTATTTTAATTTAAATTCATCTGAATGAGTTGTAATAAATTGGCATTTTTATTAAATTCTTTGATCATAAAACCAATATGATTTGCACACGTTTTGATAAAATGTTGCTGTATCTCACATTCTTGCAAGTAAATTTGCTGTAAAAGCAGGTTTCTGATAGACAGACCCCACCCACTTTCACTAGATGACACCATAAGAGTCGGTGGGTTTCTGGATTGATCACATTCCCCCTGTCAAAGAAGAAAGAAGCTAGCTCCTGTAAATGAGTGTTGGTTTCAACACAGAAACACAACATTAACCTAGTTAGCAAACCCTTATTTTAACAGTGAAATCTACTTTAGATTCCACATTATTACACAATAAGTAGTTTTACTTATTTCCTTTTTGTGTTACTCCAAAAAAGTTGGTCTATGCTTTCACTTTTTTCAGGTTTTTTGTAAATGTTTGTGGACTTATAATGAAATTAGATGTAAAGGAAGTTCAATGTACCAACATTTGTGAATTAAATTTAAAATATTTTATCAATCCCTTAAACGGAAAATTTGGTGTTACAGCAGTTTTTTTTAAATTTATAAATATATTTTTCAAAATTATTTAGCTCTTTAGGGCAATGGCTGACATTTTTCCATCTTGCAACTACCTGAAGAAGCCTCTGACTGAACACATGCTGTTGCTTCCTGACTACAGAGGTAATTATAGCCCCCCCCCCCCCCCAGCCAGGCAAGATAAATGTAATTGTTTTGTACAGTTTAACACAATTTCAATCCTACAAGAAAGATCAGCAAAACACTGTCTGGGAAAGTCTGTGATTAATTATTAAGAGAGAAGCTGATTTCCAGCGTGTAGCTGCCTCATTCCAACGCTGAACCAGATCCACCAAAACCCACTTTTCCCTCCTTATTTACAAAGTTTCTGATCATTTTTAAGCCTTAGATTTAGTTTTTTATCATCCAGAGTTTAGAAACAAAGTTATTACTGCTGCTATTTAAAAATCCCAAATTCAGCTTAATCTGGATGAGAGAGCTTTTTTGGGCATGCAGGTGTTGTGTCTAGCAGTGAACCAGATTCATCACACCCCATTTTCCTTTATTTATGGAGATTATGCAGTTTTCCAAACTTTATTTAGAATATTTGCATAAAAACAAATTTAGGATGTTCTGCTGCTATTTGAAATATGTGAGGTGGGTGGGGGGTTGCTGTATTTTTGTTGTGAAAATATTTCATTTCAGTATGTAGTACAGTCGTTTTTGCACTTTGAGTTTGTAAAAAAAAAAAAAAAAAAAAAAAGCACATACAATTAAAATTTTAAATCTAAATTTTTTTTTTAAAAATGTCCAATTTTAGGGGTGCTGGGATTCAATTTAGTGGTGCTTTAGGACCCCCCAAAATGGGCTAAAATCGGCTCAGCAGCTCCAGATCTGTTCCCAGCACAGAGCCACTTACTGATCTTAAAATAATAATATGGACAAAAACTCTTAATAGTTTTCAATAGTAATTACTTGTTTTTGTTTTTAATGTGTAAAGCACTTTGAGAGGCTACTATGCATGAAAACTGCTATATACAGTGAATAAAGTTTGATTTGATAATGTCCTGTGTGCAGATTTTTTTTTCCCTTTATGTGGATGTGCAAGTTAAAAAGCACTGCAGGAACTTCTATTAGCTTTCTGATAACTCTGTTGTCTTGATCTGCTTGTACAGCCTTTAATCAGCGTAAAGACACATAATAATGCTGCATTCTCTATATTTCTTCCGTGTCCTTATTAGCATTTTGAACTTGTCCACTTTGTCAACTTTACATTTGGAAGAAATCATTAAAATTTCTTCTGTTTTTCTTTGATTATTTTAGCCCAAACTTCACAGACTCCCCTCTCAGTGGAGACCAGGATCAGCTCAAAATGATTTAAAGCAACCCTCACCGATGTTGCATTGTTGCATAATTTTTTTAATGCTATGAATGAGGTAATGGACCTCTGAAATACAAGACAGACCCACCATTAATCAAAAAAAAATTTCATTCCAATATCTACATTTTCCACCAATCCTTGCAGTGGGACCCACGCCTAGGACTGGCTGAGGGACCTGCCTGTCAGACCTTTGCTTCTGCATTAGGAGGCAGAGGGAATGGGGGGTGGGTCTTTGAGGTGAGGCGGTTGCTGTGCTTTCTGAAATGCAAGATCGGCAAAGGTTGCTTTAAGTATCACCACTACTTTTATATGGGTTTGCAGATACTGACATTTTAACAGCTGAGCTCAGTAGCTGCTCTGCTGCTTCTTCTATTAACAGCTATAATGTAAACATTTCCTTCCTGTGAGAAAACATGCAGGATGTGCAACGAAACTGATGGAAAGATGCAGGAAACTAGAAACAGATGCTGAACATTTCAGGTCATGTTGCTTTAAGTTTAGAAAGAAGGATTTAAAAGTATTTCTATGAATTAGTCATACCAAGAACGCTGGCTCTTCTCTGACGTGTTTTCAATCACGCCCTTTCTCCTCAGTCATGTCTTTTTCCCCACTCTTTCCCCTTAAAAAACCAAGTGATTAATGCCATGCATTTATGACAGAAGTTACCCAGAGGTGTTTTTTTTCCCACCATGTTTGATGCTTTGCTGAGCAGTTTTAAGAACAGCGCGCCCAAATAGCTTTCATGTAACTCTGTGAAACACCTTGAGGCTTAGTGGTTTCTCTGTAATCCTGCCCAGAGACACAAACAGCAGTGATCATAAACAAACTGGCTGTCCTTAAAACAGATGAAGGGGTGGTGTTTAGTAGTGGTGAGAGCACCCATGAAAGAGGAAAAATCCGGGAGGCCAAACTTTTTTTTTCTCCTCCTTCTTATATAATAATAAAGACAGAGAAAAAAAAAAAAAAAAAAAAAAACTCAAATGAAGAATAGAAAATGTGATGCTACTGTATATAGAAGCTGTGTGAGACTGTAGATCCCTGCAAACAGAGATGACATCATAGAACAGAAAATAGTCGACATCTGCACTTTTCCCTGATGGTTGTGGATGAAAAACTCAGGATCATCCAACATATTAAAGTAACACTATGTCATTTCTTGACATTAGAAATAGGTGTTTCTGACTTGTTTTGATGGTACAGTGATATTTTTTGTGCTCATTCTTGGAGCCGTTGTTGCCTAGCAATGTCCCGAGGCTTAGAAACCGCATGTCACAACTTTGTGTTCCAGCCTGGAACATCACATCACAGCTGAGTTTTGCTTTACAGCATCATATCTGAGGAAGCCAAGAAGAGAAAGAGAAACATAAAAGAGCATCAGTCAACACTGGACTGACTTTTACTGGCTAGAGAGAACTCAGAAAAGAGGCAGAATACAAGATGGCCGTCAAGTTAGCTTCGCTAGAGGTTGCCAAAGTGTGAAAGTTCAGTAGACTTGCTTTAAAGGTTCAGTGTGTAAGAATTACTGACATCTAGTGGTAAAGATAGGTATTTGAAGCAAAATATGTTTTCTTTCAAATGACTTCTTTTCAATGTGTTGTTGTGAATGTACGGTGGCCATTAGTGGCCAAACTTCTCCCAAACATAAAGATATTTTCATCTGTGAGTGGATCCAGTGGACTCAAGTGTAGCTGTGACTGAACTACACTGTAGTACATCTTTTATGTTTTTTTAACACATTATTATCCCAAACTGTCTCTAACTCCCGTAAAACAAAGCTGGTAGAGTAGTTTTAAATTTCAGAGGGTCCTCACTTCACACACATTGTTTTGACCATTCAGAGACATTGCAGTAAAAATGGTGGATCAAATATGGGAGCCTCCATGTATGTGGACCCCCCAGCAAGTATATATAAATGACTCATTCTCAAAAAATAAATACATAACAATTATTCTAGCACAGCGATTACACATCAATAGAAATACAATATTAAATTACATATTATATTTTTTTGCCATTGACCTTTAATTTTTTTTACACACTGTACCTTTAAGCATTGATCATAACACTCCTTAAAGGTACATTACGCAAATTTAAATGCTAAGTACTATTCTTTTCTTTCCTCCTCATGCTTTTACAACTGCCTGATGTATACAATGAGCCGATCTCTCCTCACTGCGGTTGTCTCTAATACTGTTTCTGCATGCCCATTTCGAGAGTTTCGGGTACGAATCCTTAAGGGGGTACATGTGGGGGAGACAATCTGCGCATACTCTTTCATCTGGCTGCACTGTGGCCGGTGTTGTGTATTCCAATTCTGTTTCCGTTAGCGCATCATCAAGGCAACACTGATGACTGCTGCTAAAAGATGGAGAACAAGTGCCTGTCAAACCCAACTCAGACTCCAGTAAGACAAAGAAAGATACATAATATTACAATGGTAAGTTTTTAGCATGTAAATGTGGCAATATGACAGCCATATGACTGTTCCTGGGGAAGAGCTACACTCTGGCCTCTTGTTACATTTAGTCCGTCCGTCCGTCTTCTTCCGCTTATCCGGGATCGGGTCGCGGGGGCAGCTGCCTAAGCAGGGGAAGCCCAGACTTCCCTCACCCCGGCCACAGCCGCCAGCTCATCCGGGGGGATGCCGAGGCGTTCCCAGGCCAGCTGGGAGACGTAGTCCCTCCAGCGTGTCCTGGGTCTCCCCCGGGGTCTGGTCCCGGTGGGACGTGCCTGGAACACCTCACCAGGGAGGCGTCCAGGAGGCATCCTGACCAGATGCCCGAGCCACTTCATCTGGCTCCTCTCTATACGGAGGAGCAGCGGCTCTACTTTGAGTCCCTGCTGGATGACTGAGCTCCTCACCCTATCTCTAAGGGAGAGCCCGGCCACCCTGCGGAGGAAACTCATTTCGGCCGCTTGTACCCGCGATCTCGTTCTTTCGGTCATGACCCACAACTCATGGCCATAGGTGAGGGTAGGAACGTAGATGGACCGGTAAATCGAGAGCTTCACCCTCTGGCTCAGCTCCTTCTTCACCACGACGGACCGATGCAAAGTCCGCATCACTGCAGACGCCGCACCGATCCGTCTGTCCATCTTCCGCTCCATTTTTCCCTCACTCGCGAACAAGACCCTGACATACTTGAACTCCTCCACCTTGGGCAGGACCTCGCTCCCGACCCGGAGAGGACACTCCCCCCTTTTCCGGGCGAGGACCATGGTCTCAGATTTGGAGGTGCTGATTCTCGTCCCGGCCGCTTCACACTCAGCTGCAAATCGCTCCAGCGAGAGCTGGAGATCACGGCCCGATGACGCCAACAGAACCACGTCATCTGCAAACAGCAGAGATCCTGAGGTCACCAAACTGGATCCCCTCAACACCTCGGCTGCGCCTAGAAATCCTGTCCATAAAGGTTATGAACAGCATCTGTGACAAAGGGCGGCCTTGGCGGAGTCCAACTCTCACCAGGAATGGATCCGACCTACAGCCGGAAATGCGGAATGCTGCGTTCCATTTGAACTCGGAAGTGGAAAAATTCCCAGTTCCGAGTAGGAAGTTTCAACTAGAACGGCCCCCGAAGTCGAATTTCCCACTCGGAAAGTCGGACAATTCTCACAGCTCCGAGTTCAGATTTAAAGATGGCCGCACCCTGTGTTAGCAGTTTTAGAAGCTCCTGTAATGTTACATTAATTTACTCTTCTTACTAATATTTTGTTGCATAAATCAGTCATACATGTAATTGTGGTTTCTATAGATGTAGGGGGAAGCTGCTGTAGTGTAATTTACATTTTTCATGTCGTATATGTGCACTAAAATGCCAGCTCGCTAACAACGGCTAATAGCAATAGCCTTAACAAACACGTTGTTGCGCTAGTCTGCTAACTGGTTTTCCGACCAGTGAGCTGGAATGCAAGTTGGTCCGGTGTGACGTCACCCCCCAGTTCCCACTTCCCAGTTCCAAGGTAAATGGAACACGGCACAAGCTCTGGCACCGGTCATACAGGGACCGGACAGCTTGTTACATTTAGTTGGTTCAGTAATTTCATAAGGTAATCGTGGCCTCAGCCTGTGAATTTAGATATTTGATCTACTAGCCAGCATTAGCCAGTTGTTACCGTTAGCATACAGTTTGTCAGTTTACTCATATACCAAACTGCAAACAACTTGCAGATTTCTAACTTTATTACTTCAGATACATTGTTCCTCTAACTCTGGGCTCAGACTGAATGCAGTGTGGGTTAGATGAAAGACGAGTGCAGTCAAAGTGGCTATGTGTGCACAACATCTGCGTTACTTCTACTTGTTCCAGACAGAGCACGCTTCTGGAAAAAAGCTGGAATTCGCGCCATGCTCCTTTAATCTTCTATTTATTTATTTGACATTTTCAGCATAGGTAAATATTTTCACTCCCCATTGATACAGACTTTGTCAGTGGTTCAGTTGATCGACTCATCCACAAACCAATCATTTCCACTAAGCCTTTGAGAGCTGTCAAAACCACAATAAGACAAGAGTAGTTTTCGTTGTCCTGCTGGTCAGTAGATCTAGTTTTCACCATGCTGATTTTGTTTGCATGCTCACAGAACCAAACACAAATGATGGAAGGCCAGTTATTTTATAGATGTTCAGTCCAAAAGAAGTCTTTCTTTTGGGAAAACATCATATTTGTGCAGAATTATCTTTTACAACCAGATGTGTCTGTAGCAAATTTCCAAGGCAATCCATCACAATAGCTGCTGAGGCAATTCCCTGTGAAATAAAGGGGCAGAAAAAGTCCCTCTGCCATCAGTGCAGTTGCAGCTGGATGCAAGGCAGCCCCTGATACGGGCGACACGTTCAGATGCTGCCAGGTACCATAAATGTGTTCATCCTGATGGTGTGTTGTTAGAAATGGTGAGCACATATGCAGGCCAGCAATTTACACCGGATCTGTCTGGATGTCATCACTTTCCCTGCTGTTGACGCACCACATTGTCAACACGAGCTGGCGAGGCATGAAGGCTCTCATATACCCACGTCTGTGTTCTCTCTGGTGAGCCTGGTGGAGCTCACAGTGTGTGGAGATTAGACTGCTTTACTGGCATTAGAAATCGAGATATGGCGGGTAAAACTATATTAACTTTGTTAGACAGAGCAAAGGGCAAAAGTAAAGAAGCTGTTGTCTGATTGCTTCTTTTTTTATTCATCCGGTGTGATGCATTCAGATTTGTTCATGACCCGTTAATGATCTCAGAAGAAAACATATCTAACATAAGCAGTGCTGAGTGCATGTTGAAACAGAGCGCCTCTATTTACACTAGTTGCAGATATTAGTGCAAGCCTGCCCTCTAGTGGCAAAAACATGCCCTGCAGCTGCTAAACATTCAGACTTCAGACAATTTTATTTTTATTTATCCTGTTAGAAAGTTCTTTCAGGGAAATTGAGGTTTCAGACACTTTGTCACGGAACCAGGGAATAAGCGAGAAATAATACAAAAATGTATGGGTTGGTATAGAGACATAAATAAGATCATAAAAAAGAAAGGATTTTTTTTTTCAATTTTCAATTTCATAGATTTATTTTGAATATGCAATCAAAGTAAGCTACAGATTTGTTCATCATTTAGGCCATATCGCATCCATAAATAGAAAGAAAAATAAGACAATGAACAAATACATTTTGAAGACACCATAAAGAAATGAGAAGGAATTAATTAAGTAAACCTAATCATACATATTCAAAAGTTGCTGGTTCGATTCCCGGCTGGGGAGGGGTTCGAACAGTTCCAACTGTGGCCCTCCTGTGTGGAGTTTGCATGTTCTCCCCGTGTATGCGCGGGTTCTCTCCGGGTTCTCCGGCTTCCTCCCACCATCCAAAGACATGCATGTAAGGTTAATTGATCACTCTAAATTGCCCCTAGGTATGAGTGTTAGAGTGAATGATTGTCTCTCTGTGTTGGCCCTGCGACAGACTGGCGACCTGTCCAGGGTGTACCCCGCCTCTCGCCTGATAATAGCTGGGATAGGCTCCAGCAACCCCCGCGACCCTGAACTGGATAAGCGGTACAGAAAATGACTGACTGACTGACTATATATATCTACACATCAAATTAATACATATAAATAAATATATTTATGTATAGGAATGAGATGATTACTAAATTTTCAATATTTCTATGTATGATACAAGAAATGACTGAATATGCTCTACACATATAAATATGTATAAATAAATGTATAAGTAAACTTAAATAGATATAGGTTTGTATAAATCTATCTATCTATCTATCTATCTATCTATCTATCTATCTATCTATCTATCTATCTATCTATCTATCTATCTATCTATCTATCTATCTATCTATCTATCTATCTATCTATCTATCTATCTATCTATCTATCTATCTATCTATCTATCTATCTATCTTTAATATCTACAGTATATCTATATCTGTAGATATAGATATATATACACACAGAGGTACTACCCCAAAAAATAGAATATCCTGAAAAAGTTAATTTATTTCTGTAATTCAACTTAATGCAATTTACATATTGAATAGATAAATAATATGCAAATCAGTATATTTCAAGCTTTTATTTGTGTGGATGTTACTGATTATATATATACACACATACGTGAGAGTGGTGCTCTATTTTTTATGTTCAGATAGGAAAAATATCATGAGAAACAAAGTCAGAGAGCTTTATAATTATGTGAGGTGAGTTTGACTGAACAGAGGTCCCCCACTACGAAAATAATCCATGCAAACAGCATGCACATATGCAGCTCACAACATGCAAAGAGAGGAAATGTCTTCAGCTGGCTGATACACTGAAGCCTATCAGACAACTTGATTGTTATTCCTGCACCTGGGTTCACCGTTCTGCTCCATGTTTGTGCAACTTTAGATGCCTATAGTATGACTCTTAGTAGTGCTTTGCCTGGGTAACCACGAGGGCCCTTGATATGTTAGCTTGCCAGCATACACAAAACATCCACAAGGATTTCAAAAATCTGAAGAATATGTGTAGAAGCTGTACAGTCTGGCAATCATGAAAAACAAACAACAGACCCTAAACATGAATATGAATCTCTACCACCAAGAAGAACTCAGAAAACTACTTGAAGAAATAGTTTGTTCCAGCGGCAGAGTTTGAATTATTATTACAATCGTGCCAACTGCAATACAGTCCTTAGTTTCTTCATTCAGTCAAAAGCCTTCTTTTGTTCTGATGATTCTTTTTATCTTTTCATGTAACAGAAGAGACTGAAGACTTATGTTCCCCCAGGGATGATAAAGTTGAGTTTACTTTCACTCTCAAGCCTTGCCATGGGAACCGTCAGTGTTTCAGAGAACAGCATATATGCCGAGTATCCCGCAGCTTAGAGGATTTCTAGTTCGATTAATGATCATATAGAAACCTGTTGGTTTCCTTTGGCGTGGTCTGTTTGGATTCAAAGTCACGCGGTTCATGGTGATCCTGAGTACATAAAGAAAGCAGTTGGACTTCTTTGGGGTGTCCTGTTTACAGGACTTCATGTAGGAGTGTAGCAGCACCTAGTTACTGTATACTATATTGTCATGATGCCCTTTGCTGGGATTTCACTCCTTGGGCATTTCTGATCACAAATAATATTTATATTACATGTAATATTTGTTCTCAGAGTAAATAGTCCTCTTGCTCTTCACAAGGTTTTATTCTTCTCTTAGTCGAGGGTCTAAGGCTAGAGGGTGCTGTTTCTTGCTTAAATCATAAATCTTGTTCAAGCATATATGATGTTAGTCTACGGGCCTAAATAAAACCAACTAATATAGGAATGCATTACAGTGAGTAATTCTGTGCCATGGGTACTTTTGGCTTTGATACTTAAAGTGTATTTAGGTACAAATACTTTTTCTAATTGAAGTACAATTAGAATACAAGAAATTCTTCATTTACTAGGGATGCACAATATAATCGGCCCCCTGTTGGTATCAGCCTATATCGGCTGATTATCGGACATCGGCCATCCAACAAATATTTAACCGATATTTAACCAATCAGCCTGCTGTTTCTATAGTCCTCAAAAACCCCGAAACTTCTTCTTCTTCAAAAACTTAATTTTTACAGACTTTAAAACTTCTAAAGACTAGGGGTGGTAAAAAATATTGATCCACTGAAATATTTTGATATTTTAGGCTAATATCATATTGACATTTAAAAACACAGTATCGATCTATTTGACAAACAAATTCTCGTGTTATTTCATCATTCTGTTCCGAAACCTCGTGAGAATTTACGAAAATTTTGCAATGTCGTATTAACATTTAAAAATGTGGTATCGATCTATTTGACTAATGAAATCTCGCAAGAATTCACAAAATATCGCAAGAGTTTGTAACAGAACGATGAAATCTCATGAGATTTTGTAAGTAATATAGATCGATACCGCGTTTTTAAATGTCAGTATGATATCAGCATATGAAGATATCACGATATTTCAGTGTATCGATATTTTTTCCCACCCCTATTTTTCAAAGTGTCGGAAACGGATCACAAAACTGCTATTTGCAATGATATATTTTTTTTTTTAGCTGATATCGATACCGATATCAGTTAAAAAAAAAATCGGTTATTGGCCACATGAGTTTTAAAATATTGGATATCGGACAAAATTCTAATATCGTGCATCCCTATCATTTACAGTCCAAGAAACAATGAAATATACAAACAGTACCTCTAATTATTTTTGGGACATGTTTGTTCACAAGTTTTAATGTAAAACTTGCCCCGTTCAACATGGCAAACATATTGATGATCTGGCTGCAGGGATGTGCCAAATAAGTTGGCTTTGTTCTTTATTTTCTAATTTGGTTGTTGGTGAATTACAAATTAATGCTGGACTTGACCAGCATTAATTTTGTTCCTATAGGAACAAAAGATGGGGAGAGTGAAAAGAATTTAAAGGTGACAAATATGCAATCCACAACAACTGTACAATCAAAATCTGAGCAGAAAAGCCAGACACCTGTGAAGAAACTTAACGAAAACGTCTGAAGAATTTTAGAAAATGAAGCTGAAAATAATCAGGAGCACCTACAGGAAGACAAGCTAAAGCCAGAGACATTAAACATGGGTTAAATGAGGAAGGATTCATTGCGGCTCCCTTTAATTGCAGTTGAAATTATTAGAGGGGTTTGAAAATTAATGCAATCTGGGCCCAGTTCTGGGCCCCGGACAAAAGACTCATTTGTCCCCCCTATCTGTGGGCTTGTATATTACCATTAAAGCATCAAATTTTGGAATCGTATCTAATACCAGTTATTCTATAAAATGCTTCAAAGTTTGACATTTGATTGCTGTTACATACTTTCTAGAGACATTTTATGAAATCCCTCGGCATTATAAAGAATGACAAATATGATTAAGACAAAGAGTAACGAATGCACGTCAGAGAACTTCAGAATGGCTAATGACTAACCAGTATCTCAGTGATAGAGAAATCTGGATCAACACTGATGACTCTCAAAGCTACAAACTGGACTATGGTGTTCCCCATGGTTCCATTCTGGGCCCTCTCCTTTAAAATATTTACATGTTGCCACTGGATGATGTCATCAGTAGACACCACAAACTTCCGCAGCTATGCTGATGACACACAACTTTATGTGGCAGTGTTTCCTGACGCTAAACCAAGTGGTGCCCTTTTTATCTGTAATCTAGAAATCAAATCATGGATGATAGAAAACTTTCTCCAGCTCAACCAGGACAAGATTGAGGTTTTATTCATTGGTGGAGAGAGAGAAACTACATGTTAAATTTCAAGCTCTAGCAGCAGAACCATGAGAACAGGTGAGAAACCTCAGCCATATTTGACTCTAAACATAGGAGTAAGGAATCAGGGACAGGGCCTGCCAGATGCTGCCACCCAAGTGTCAAGCACCCAGTTTATGAACAGCTACTCTACATTTGGTGGTTAAAGATGATAACCACAACTTTTTCATCAAAACAATTTTTCAAAAGTAATACATGCGCAACATGTCTAGAGAGGTGCAGAATAAAATTGAATGAAAAACATTTATATAGAATACAAATAAATTGCTTCATCAATTTTGACAGGTTCAAAATATTACAAAATATTTACATCTGATTACCATGCCAGTGTCTGCACTGAAGGATTCTGCAGCACTAGCATAAGCTCAGGAGTTGTGCGCCACCTGCTGGCGGGGAGGAATTAAACTTGTCGCTATCACCTTTAAATGGAAGACATGAATTACCTGTGAAAAATAAAAGAAACAATAAAGTAAATATTTTTATGACTTCAGGCAAATTTTGACTGGATCAATCTCAAAATAAGAGTATTTGACTTAATTTTTTAATAATAACTTGCTTGTTTAATATGGAAATGTTTAAAACTTGCCAGTTACTTTTAAAGTATATTTATGACCCACTGTTATTGACTACACTGTTTATATTATACTTTGAGAGGGGGCACACAGTATGAGAAGAAAACAACATCCACAAAGTTTAAATTAAGCTGTAATAATAAATTTAACTGAAAGTAAGAGGTCACTGGTTAATAGATGGTTTAAGAGAAAAAGCCTTTGATTTTGCTGTCGTGTGTTTATAAATAAACAGAAAGAGTGACAGACAAAATAAACAAGAGAACAAATGAAAGAGTGATTAACAACAAATAACATGAAAAACCCGATAATGTTTAATAACTTGAGCGTAAAAAGCAAACTAACGGAGGTTTGTCATCCGCTGGAATCTGATTGGTCAGCCCTTGCATGTTGTGGGCGGGGCTTATTCCGGGGCAGCAGGGCTGTAGTTGTGAGATATGAAGGGCAGTGACAGCATGGGCTCGCGCAGCTGGGAAAGTCATGAGCGACAGAATCTAAAAGGAGACAACTGATAGCTAAGGCGGAGAGCCCGGCTGTGGGCCAGCACTGGCGCAGGACAGGTACTTAAACATATAGCTGACGACGTCAATGTCGCCACTTCGTTTTTACTTCGACTAATGAAAGAGGAACAGAAAAGAAAGTGGCACGCGGCTCCCCCGACTCCTGAGAAAATGAACCGAACAGGTGCATTGACAGGTAATTAAATAAAGACGTCGCATAAGACGTTATGGAGCAGAAACGGTGTTTGGCTTCTGGAAGTGGCGAGAGTCTGTCGTCGGGCTCGCAAACCATGTCCGAGGGCGAAGAGGTGACGGCAGCGGTGGATATTAAAGTTTATGAAGCTGGAGATGATGGTCACAGCCTGGACTTCGAGAGCATAAATGAAGGGGAGGACGAAGGAAATGCAGAATATGACAAGGAGACACCAGAGGACGATTTTGAAGACGATGAGGAAGACGAGAAGGTAAAAACACAAACCTCTTGACAAAACTGATCCAGTTGAAGATCAGATCATATAGTTTTTATTAATATTACGCAACTTTAAATGCAAAAAAGGAGTGATTTTGCTTACCTTTGGCAGTTTCTCAGACAAATAATCAATGAATGAAGACAAAACTGGACGACTCAGTGGTGAACAAGGACACGTTTATGTTGAACTGTCTTTAATTCCTTTAAAACCTACAACCATGGAGCAAAACCCATTTGAAAACAGTAAACTGTGTCAAAATATGTGAAAACAAGCACCCTGCCTCAGCTGAGATCATGTTTATCAGGGTGCCATGAAGTCACGCTGCATGTTTCTATTACTGCTCCTACTCATCACACATCAACACTGCTTAGTCCTGGCTCTGTCAGGAAAAATCTGCTAGATTTGGAGAATATTTTGCAACTATCAGTACAGGTTTTAAGGTATTTTAAGGCACAATACTCTTGATCTGGAAGAAAAACATTTGTTCGGCTGTTTCCCATGTTTAGATATGTTTAGGAAGTTTTGCAATGCATCAGCAGACATTTATCCCTTAGGAAAAATGACACTCTGTCTCTGTGGGATGCACATCAACCTAAATCCTCCCATAATTTGAATAGAAGACAGAATTCATTCATTTGGAAATACTGTACAAGACAAGACAAGTTGCCGATGTTTTCTGCCTTTCCGCATCAGGGAAAGGTCTTAAAATCTTTTATTGGGCTGCAATTTGAATATTTTACACACAGGAAGTCATACCGGTGGTAATTATTACCAAAACAAGTTTGTTTTTGTTGGATGTTTTCATCTATAAGAGGAATTAGTTGTTCCACACAAACACATGGCGAACAGGGCTATTGTGACTTTTACTCAGGAAACAGATGGAGAAAATGAGGAAGACACAACTAAAGTCTCAGCTTTTTCAGTTGTAAAACACTTATTGTGGATGCTTCTGCAGACTGGTTTGACTGGCTTTAATTTTCACAAAGAAGCCTCATTGGTGCATGGAAGTTTGACTCATTCATCTGACCTGTAAACCTTTACAGCAGGAGGCAACATGACTCTGGGCTGTGCGTAGCTGGCCGAGGTATAAGCAGAGAGAAGTGTAGGAAATTGTGCAAAGTTTTCCTGCGGTTACTCCAGTTTTTGCCTCATCTGTAATGCTGTTTCTCGAAGCTGTGCAGGGATAATCCGACCTGCAGCTGAAGGCTAAATTGCATTTAGTGCAGTGACCAAATGTGGAATTCAGCTAATCTAATTGATACTCATCCCTGTGTTTTTGAGGACTGGTAAGCCAGTGTTTCTGTGTTTAACAGGCTCGTCAACACACTCCCACCACGGATGATATCCCTGCGGTGGTGTCATGTTTGCTAACAGGGCTGCTTGACTAATTTGGTTTGGCTGAATGACAGTTTGACAGTCCATTACCTTAATAGTGCTGAGATATAACACGGAAGGGGCAAGTACTCACTAATCTTTTCTTACATTTTATATTCTGCATCTTTAAATTTTCTTTTTTCTAACTAAAATATGGATTTTTTTCATCCTTTTTTTCATAGAAGGAAAAAGTTGTAAACGGATACAAAATCATTTGAATATTAGATGTAAAATTTCTCTCAATCATAACCAGATATCACTGAGATAAACAAAGTGTCCTTATTTTGGACCTTGGCAGAACGAACCCTATGCCCTTTTTCCCGACGTCTTTCAAATACCAGTTTGACGTTTATTTAAAACCAGTGACCTTACTTGTGCTGACCACAGAAGAAGACGTGTAACCTGAGCTGTTGCTCTAAACTAAACAGACTTGTTACCGGCCAAAACGCTGCAAAGCGGACGGGTATCACCGCAGGGTCAATCAGGGAACCTTGACCTTCGACTTGTGTCTTAGACCCAAAGAGTTAAAAAAGGAAAGTCTTCTGAGAACACATGACATCACTTCTCCACACTGACTGGCTCGATTACTACTCATTTTCCAGACTTAGAACTAAGTCAAGTGCTCAGGATTCTGCGTATGGTGGAGCTTCATGCAGTTTTTTTTCACTATATTTGGTGCCTATCTTTTTAAATCTCTGTGATTTGCAGCTTTGTGCATTCCAGACAAATAAATCTGCCTGGAGTTGTGGACAGTGATGGAGAACGCTATCTACAGATTATCCCATGCATAATCCTTTCTTTAATACATAATAGAAGATATCAGAAATAAGATTGGTAAACAGGTTTTGCTTCACTGCATACGAACTGTCACCGTCCATCACTTTTATATGTGTCGAAGAGTTGCACCTGCTTTTCACTGTTAGAATATGCAAATAATGATTTCATCTTTATTTTATTTTAACTGAAGCTTTTCTTAATCCTCTAAAGAATCTTGTGTGCATTGCAAGCATTCAGTTTTTGGTCTTCTTATATTTGTTTTATTTAGATCTGCAAAGCTGTTACTTTAAGGCTTATTCAAACCATTGAAACTGCCACTAGCTATGTACTTTATTTAAAAAAACAACCCCCCTTGTCTTTTCTACATTGCCAGAGTCATGCAAATTTAGCTGATGAATTTACAATTCAAATAAATGCTGTCAGAAACAGCTAAGTTGTTGTTTATGGATTTGCCTCAGAAACGAAATTATATGTTTATCAGAGCATTCAGTAGATGATTCCCTAACATTCTGCAGCCTTATGTTAGATTTAGTTTCTCTGTGAGGTGCCCTGAGATGGATACAAACTAAACAGTTTTTTAGAAAATAGCTTTTATGCCATCTTTGCCTTTTAGATATGTGATTAGTCTGTTTTGACAGAGCCTCTTTTTATTAAGTTTTTTTTTATAACAAATACACTACTCCAATTATATTGGCTCCTTTTTAAAAAAAAATTTGCTTAAACATATAGTAAAGCCCCGTTTCCACCAGCAGGTCTGGGTTGGGTTGGGCTGGATCGGTCCACGTTTTTTTGTGTCTCCACAGATAAAAACTGGGACTGGTACCCTTATATCCGACCCTACCCGGCCGACTTTTTTGGTACCCTTCGGTAGGGTTACTAATCTAACCGATCCGGACCAAAGAGGTGGAGTTAATACACAGCAACCTGTTGATTCACTGAAAAATACGTCATTTCCTGCGTGACCCGGCGTAAAAACAAAGCAGGGGTGACCCCTTTGTTTCTGTCATGTGTGGTGCTCTGGTGAAAAGGCGTTGCACAGCGATGATGTCACGTGATGACGTAGCAGCGCTATCCGGTTATTACACCACCTCCAGGGTAAGGGTACAGTTTGCTGTGGGGATGCAACGTGAAATCAACACATCCGTACCAAAACCCACCCGGTCCGGCCTGGCCCGACCCTACCCGACTCAGACCCACGGATGGAAACGGGGTTTTAGAGATGCACCGATCTGATATCAGGATCAGAATTAGCTCCGATACTGAAAATGAGCTGGATCGGATATCAGATGAATGTGGCCGATCAGGTCATTTCTGTTTTTATTAATATAATAATGAATGTAAACTTTTTTTTGTTAACAAATAAAATTAAGTACCTTTATATCTGTGAATTTGTTACCTTTTTTTTTTTTTTTTTTTAACAAGGCTAAATGTTTATGTCAAGCTTGATACCTTCACTCACAAGGCAAAGTATACGCTTCATTGATTCAACAGTAGTATTGGATCAGTATCGGGTATTGGCAGATATGCTCAGCCCAGGTATCGGATTGAATCAGAAAAAACTGAATCGGTGTATCTCTACTTACAGTTATTGATACCTCAAGGTAAAGTTGGAGGTGGAAATGATCTCAAGTCAGTCTAAAAGGATAGAAGGATTCCTGTCTGGGGAAAGCCACACCAGTGAAGGTTTTTCTGGCTTTTAACATCTTAAATGAATTTTACGTCCTCAGATTTTTGCCTCTTTGATGAGGTTGATTGTTATTTGGGACGGCAGTAGCTCAGGTGGTAGATCAGAAAATTACTCTTTAAACTTCTCATAAAACAGCTTCTACAACCTTTAATCTCCTCAGTCTTTTTTTTTTTTTTTCTTATCACCCCATAAACAGTACTTTGACCTTTTATATGTTGTGGCAGTGAAAGAGGACAAGGTACTCAGATTTTAAGTTTTCTTTTTTCCACATTTTGTCTTTGTCGTTTAAAAGATTAAGTGTCCTCAGCAAATCTCATTTAACTTTGGCAAATAAATTTCTGTTTTTAATGTAAACCAAAGTTATTTAAAGCCAAACATTCTAGAATTAAGAATAAGAATTACCTTTATTATAACCCCTCAGTGTTTGCAGTGTTGCATTTGTACAGTGATGCACCGTGTGTAATAATTATAAACAAAATTCTAGGGCTGCCACGATTAGTCGATTAATCAACTAATCGACTAATTGTCGACTCTCAAAATCGTTGGTGACTAATTTTGTAATCTACTAATCGTTTGTTGTTTATAAGCTTTGATTTTCCTTTGAATATTGCAACTGTATGTACATAAACACACCACCGGTCAAAAGTTTGGACCCATTTTTACATTAGTTTTGGTGAGAAAGTGTCCACACTTCTGATTAGTACTGTAAATAATACAGGTGACCCTGTGGAATAATCTAAACAATGACTTTAATCACAGTTCACACATAAAGCAGTTTAAGATTAAGTATAAATTTATGATGCTCAAAAGATACGGGGAAGAGGGTGGTTAAATGAAATGGTACATATTTGTTGTTGGCTTTGTTGTTTTTATTTTTGTTTCCTTTTGTTTCCTTTTTATTTCTAGTTTTGTGGTGTTCTCTGTTTTTCCGATAATGTAGTGGAAGGCAGTGAGGATGTGGAATAAGGGGTTTTGTTTTTGATTGTGAAATAGGGGTGGGATTTAATGAGCTTAGCTTCTTCTCACTCCTTTTTTATGTGTGATTATGTTCACTTATGAATTTCTTCTCATTTCTCACTGGTGTGGTCAAAATGTATTTATTTATTTTACTTTTATATTTATGTAGGCTATATGAACGAAAAATGAACAAATCTGTTGCTTATTTTGATTTCATATTCAAAATAAATCTATGAACTGAATTGAAATATGCTACAATTTTTGTATGATCCGATTAGTCGACTAATGGTCAAAATAATCGGTGGCTATTCGATTATCAAAATAATCATACAAAATTCCACGATTAGCAGAAGAGAGGGTGCAAGTGGAGATGAATATCATGGGAACGGTGTTGGGAATAGCTTAATTCACTGAACTTCTTTAACAATAAGAGATTAAGGCCTCTTTTCTTTTTCTTCTTCTGTATTGAAGTCTTATAATCTTGGTGAATTTCCCACCACACATTAAAACCATGATTACAAACCTCTTGGTCTTTAAATGCAACTCTTCTGGAATGAGTTCTTCTTTGTTAGATTATTTCAGTAAAGACTAATTTAATCATGAGTTTTCACAATATGATTTTTATAAGCGCACCTTTATTTGGGGGGATTTTTAGGACCCTCCTTTGATAAGTTTCAAACAATTCCCAGTTTCTTTCCTGTACAGCTGCTGTAAATTCAGACGTCTAATACAACTGTCATCACACTCTGTTTCCTCAAATAAACAACTTCTCAGTTTGTTAATCATTATATTGTTTGGCTTTTATACAACCTGCAGCTCTTTATTCCCTCATAACCATAAATCAGTCTTCCTTGCTTCCTGTTTGCTACCTGCTGCTATGACAGCATAATGTGGGTATTTCCAGTTGGTTTATGTTTAAATCAACTTTTTCTTTTGCTTTCTTTTTGCAAATGTTACAAATGATGGAAAAATATTTTCCCCATTGAAGAATCACCAAAAATGATTCTGCAGAGTATTCCTGTAACATGGGGTCTGTTTGGAGTGCTCCTTATTCTTCCCAGTTTCCCTCTATGTTGATAAAAACTGCAGATGTTTGTGCAACAATTGCGTCACAATTAGGTGGATTATCATCGACCCGCAGTGCGCACTAACATAAACAGAGAGGCTTCCTCAGCAGTGGGTTACAGTAGATGCTTAGTGTTGTGCCCAGACCGGCTCTGTTGACATACTGGGATCTGGTGTGTGGTTACCAGAGTGTTTGAGGATGAGATTGTCTCAAACTGTCATTTTTGTGAGCTATGCTCAGAACATTTTCCCCAAAGCTGCAGTTTTCAGCTCATGGTTTAGCCGTCTGGTTTGCATCCTCACTTTTGTGGATTCTGTCTAGGGCTGGGGGATATGACCTCAAATCAAAGTCACGATTAATAGAGCATGATGCCTCGATTACCATTTATCGGCAATTATTTCAGGATTTTGCTATAGTCCTCACAGCTTACTGGAAGTGTTTTTCACAAATATTTTCATAATAAGAGAGCACCAGATATTGACTTTAAAATGAGTGAAAGGTAGCACACAGTTAACTTATGCAGGGCTCCAGACTTACTTTTTTTACGAGGAGCACAGTGGCCCCTAAATTAATTTTTTAGGAGCGCAAGAAGAAAATTTAGGGGCGCACACTGAAATCAACTTGCAAAGCAAATGTTCACATTTCCTCTTATTTTCACTGAATTACTGATAAAAACTTCAGAAACTACAATATTCACAGGTCACAGCAATTTTTATATTTCAGATTGGCTCTGTGTTTACTCTAACCCCGGCTTTACACCTGGTCCGTGACCGCAGTGCCGCCCAGCGCAACGGCTTTCCTGCGACCTGCATGGCGCGAGCATTTACCGTGCACTCTGCGCCTGCGAGCGGAGGTGGTACCGCCTGCGAGTGCACCAGCTGCTGTTAGATTTGTGACATCACGGGAGGATTGGAAGATCGCCCGTGATTCTCATCCAAATGGTTGATTTTGTCCACATGTTTTTGTGTCATGGTTTCTTGTTTCACTGAAACCTTGTGGACACAGAGATGACGTCATGTTCATGTAGTTCAGTAGTTTAAAAGCTGCACAGTGGCTTTTGTTCAGGAAGTTACCAGATGTTTTGCACTGAATCTGTGTCTGTCTTCCTGTCTGGTCCGATCTGAACTACTGAAATTGACGCGGTGTCGGTGCGTGCTCCGTCAAAAATAGAGCTGGCGTGTATCTTTAGCGCAGCGACGCGGCATGCCGGAGCGATGACGGATCGCTCACGTGCTTATGGCGCGCTGCTACGCTGCGCTCACATCACGGACCAGGTGTAAAGCCGGGGTAAGTGTCATGTTTTAGTTGTGTGGTGCCAGGTCCCCGTATGTTGTTGGTAGTGGTGCAATGGATCAATGACTTCACGGTTTGAAGTGGGTTACAGTTTTTGAGTCGTGGATTGGTCTCCCCCACAAGTGCCCCCTAGAGGCTCCATACCTGAAACACTCGCATTGAGCATGCAGAAACAGTACTATAGAGACAACTGCAGTGGAGAAACATCATTTCATTCTACACATCAGGCAATTGTAACCGCATGTGTGGGAAAGAAAATAATAGTATTTAATAGAGCTGCACGATTCTGGTAAAAATGTGAATCATGATTTTTTTGCTTAAAATCAAGATCACGATTCTCTAAAACGATTTTTTTCCCCAAAAGTATTTATTGCACAAATAAACTTTAACAAAACAAACAAAACAACCTATTCAAAAGGTAATTCAAAATAAAGCATGTGTTTGCACAAGAGCTTTGTTGGAGCATTTCTTTGGCAGATGCATAGTTGTAGTTCTTTAACATTGGTTAGGGGGTGGGGAGGCAACGGCAGTGTTGCATTTGAGGGCGCTTGAAAAAATCTGGGAAGAATGGAAACTTATTTGTGATAAGCTCATGATTAAAAATGTTTCAGAATTGTTGTGGGTAGAATTGAGATTGCATGTATGTGTGAATTGAGATCACGATTTTTTAACGATTAATTGTGCAGCCCTAGTATTTAACATTTAAACTTCCTCAATGAACCTTTAATGAATATTTCTAAATATTGCTAAGAGATAGAGATGATTGATGTGAGCAAGATTAACTTGATTAATTGTTTTGAATGTCTGTTAAGATTAATTGCCCAGCCCTAATTCAGTCTAGTTGGCCTTGTGTGTTGTCAGGCACAGCGTGACCAATTGACATGACATCACGAGAATTAAGGTGGTGGTTAATGTACAGTCTTCACAGTTCAGTCACTGTTTTAATCACCTTAATTTCTGATAACAAAAAGCAAAAAGTAAAGGGGTTGGAAGTTATATGCATAGTTGAGTGGGTGGGGGGGTGTGTGTGTGTGTGTGTGTGTGTGTGTGTGTGTGTGCAAATGTTTATAGTTATGTGTGCTGTGTTTTGTGCTTGGGTGTGTGAAGGCCTGTTTTTATTTTAAAAATGCATTTGTTTTTATTGTCTTGAAAAACACTTTTGGTTGACTTTGGCATGAAAAGCGCTTTATAAATAAAGTTTGATTTGATTTAAATAATTGAGATTTTGGGCATAAGGTTGCTTCAGACTGCAGATGTGGGCACAGATGGGAGCTAGGCTATTACTGTAGATGTTAAGGGCTGGCATTGCTACTCCAGATTATATGTAGAAAGAAAATAAAATATATGTGCCCCATTATTATGCATAGATGGATGGATAGAAAAGTTTTTTATTCATTTCCAAACACCCAGACATAATATTTTGGCCCCATTATCCAGCTTTAACATGCACACAGATCACTCTGTGTGACTACAAGTTGCTGCTCAGGACACTTGCCGCCCCAAGCATAACAGGTTTGTGCATGTGAAAACAGAAACACGAGCGCTTTGTGGAAGCATCACATTCAAGAAGGAGGATTTTCCTTCCTCCTCCTTTAAGATCACTTCATGTTTAGTCATTTGGAAACTGTAACCCTTAAAACTACAGGAATCACACATCAAAAAGTATTATAAACATCTTGATTTCTTTTATGTAAAAGCAGTTCTGTGAGCTAGAATAGTAGTTTACGTCACAGACTCAAGGAATTCTTTAAATTCTTTATCAACTTCCGCTTGCTCTGCTGAGCTGCTGCAGAGCAAAGTGGATGATTTAGCATTCAGCTGGTTAAGCAAAGGCCAAATACAGGCTCAGAGTGAGTACTCAGGGTATTTTCCAGGTAACACGCACATCACTGAAAGCCCCTTATACACTCATTAACCCCCGCCCCCCCCCTGCTGTAGTTGCAGGTATTTATCACATCTGTCTTTATTACTTTCACAGGACTGCCAATTAATCAATGAAGGTGCTTCACTTGGGGCCGTGAGACGGGGCCCAGCTCACTAATCTTTCACAAAAACACAAGTTTACTGATTGCAACGTCTGCAGTAGAGGCTCTGATACCGACAACAACAACCTGCAAACAAAAGGGATAATTGCAGTCTCTTTAATCAAGATGGCCGCAGCTCACTTTCAGTCACACTGTGTGTGTTGACATCCATGATTTAATTATCTCAGAAAACTCTGGGCATCGTTTGTTGTCCAAAAGCCTGCAGCATGCCATGTGATGCTGTCCCTGCTTAGTTGTAGCTACTGGATATAACTCCAGGTTGTTTGATGGTTAGCCTGCTACTCCTGGTAGTAGGAAAGGATTTAATGGCAGATGTACCGATGCTCAGAAGCCTTAAACATACTACTTGTGTTTTAAAAACAGTATAAATGAATAATATTATGTAACTGCTGGATGAATAAATAACTGTTGGCCTATGAGTTTCATGCAAACCTAATGTAAATATGATGATTAGGATACACGATATTGGAATTTGTGCCGATATCCAATATACTAATATTTTTAAATTCATGTAGTCGATAACCGATATCGATACCGATATTAAAGCTGAAAAAAATAAGCAGTCATTGCAAATAGCAGTTTTGTTATCCATTTCCGACACTTTGAAAAATAGGGGTGTAAAAAAATATTGATACACTGAAGTATTGCAATATTTTCATATGCCAATATCAAATCAATATTAAACAAGGCATCGATTTATTTTACTTACAAATCTTGCAAGATTTCATTGTTCTGTTACAAAATCTCTCAAGATTTCGTGAATTCTCGCAAGATTTCATAACAGAACGATGAAATATTGCAAGATTTCGTTAGTGAAAATAGATTGATACCGCATTTTTAAATGTCAATATGATAGCATATGAAAATATCGCAAAATTTTTGTGAATTCTCGTGAGATTTTTGGTGTGAAATATTGCAAGATTTCGTGAGTAAAATAGTCGATATGCATTTTTAAATGAAGCATATGAAAATATTTAATATTTCAGTGTATAGATATTTTTCCCACCACTAGTCTTTAGAAGTTTTAAAGTCTGTAAAAGGAAGTTTTTGAAGAAGCAGCAGCAGAGGAAGAAGAAGGTTTTCTTTTTTAGACTTAAAAAACAGCGGGCTGATCGGTTAAATATTGGTGGGTGTCCGATGTCCGATACTCAGTTTTAAGGCCGATACAGGCCGATTCCAAAAGGGGGGCGATTATATTGTGCATCCCTAATGAAGATGTATGTTGTCATTATGCTGGATCTCCTTCTTTTTTTTTTTTTCTTTTTTTTTTTTACTGTAACCTGTTAATGAAGAGTTGAATGGTAATAAGAAAAACTTTTTTTCGGGGGGGGGGGGGGCTTGAAATCCTTCTTCACTTATCTGACTCTGAATGTGTTTTTACCTCCTACTGAACATCATCCATCTCCCAGCAAGCAGCTGCGTTAGACTGGACTTCATGTTTGTCCAAGCACGTCTGCTGGGCTGAACGGTGCTCTGCATGGCAGTCCAATCATTTTACAACATCATTGCACCGGTCAAACAAAAACGACTTCCCTAAAAGTGCAATCGATAACGTTAGATGGCTGTTAAAAGAAGAAAAAAACCAAACATCTCACACACAGAGATTAGTCTCTCTCGGCTGTTCCCCGAGGAGCACCTGGGGTCGAACAGACTGACACACTTCTCTGCAGTGAGTAATGAGTTTGTTCAGACTAACCATGTGTGAGACGAGACTCTGCAAACATCACTTTGACTTTACCAAAGGATAGAATAGCTAGTGTTTTGTTGAATTAGCTGCACAGTTTTTGGTTGCAGTTGAAGTTCATGCACCTCGGCCTTGTTCAGCTCACAGAGACTGTTTGTTGTTGAGGTTTTTGGAAACAGCCTGAATGGCAACCAGTAAATCCTAGGACAATAAATGGAGGATGGCAGACATTCAGGCAGGTGTGAAGGTCATTTATAGCCCTAATCCATTAAAATGAACATCACACCCTTTCTTCTGTGTACAGTGTCACTCAGTGTGAGCGCTGCATGCTGCACAGTTTTGTACTAATGCAATTTAAACCTCCTAACTTGCTCTGGTCTGGTGCTAAAACAAGTAATCTGTTTTAATGAGTGAATAGAGAAGTTTCCAAAGCAGAAATGATCAGTATGAGTGCAGCAGGGTTGTCTCACTAGCTTTTGGACCTCAAAGTTCTTTGCACCCAACATGTGCATATAAGCAAATCTTGAAACCAAAGTTGTATTTTTTAATAATAATTAAACTTTTAATAATTAAAACGAAAAAAAAAAAAAAGTACAAAAAAAGACACTTGTCTTGAGACTTTTCTAAAAAGCTAAACTAAAATGCAGTGTAGTTCAAAAGACTGTAGCTCCAAGGTCCAGTAGCTTCTGATCTAATTATCAGGAGATTTTACTTGTGTTAGTTCAATATCCAATCAGAAATAAGCAATGTACGCATCATTATTCACTGGTCAAATATTCTTTCTACTGCAACACAAAAACTATATTAGCATAATTTAGGTACAGTAACCACTTTGCAATACTAAATAACTGAAATATAATAGAAAAATGGGTTCAACAACCAGACATGTTTATGGATTAAACCAAGCTGTAATTTCATTGCTTTGAATTTTTATGTCACTTTGATGATCATTTTCTACGGATGCACGATAACCTTTTTTTTAAAATAAACTTATAACCGATAAATTTCAGCTTTAAAAGGCTGATACCTATAACTGATAACCGAATACACATATAGATATACATACCTGATCATACCAAATCAAAAATTCCAACTGTAGGGGGTAGCTTCTGTCTAAAAGAAGACCAGTCTGCTTTAGATCAGAAAAATGCCAAACTCTTCCACTTGGTTGGAACAATAATTCTTTGTCTCTGTCCCAAATTTCCTGTCTTTTGATCCCACCACTGCATTTTGCACATATAAAGTGCTCCTTTAGCCTTTCAACCGGAGGTTTTGGGGGCATTTAGATCACTTGATTCCTTAAAGGAAAAGGAAACATTACCTTTACAAAGAGGAGGGGTAGAGCAAGGAGGAGGAATTGGGATTAGGCCACTGTGGCACTTTCAGTTGAATCATCATGACTGAAAACTGTTAGTCTGTAAGGAGAACTGGATGTTCTTCTTACACAATATAAAGGAGGAAGGCTGTTTAGGCGGGTGTAGTGATGAAATAATCTTTATCTTGGAACGTGGATATGAACAGGTTTCTTCATTCTCAGAGCTTTCTACCAGCAGAGGTGAGTTTGCGTCTTTATCTTACAAGTTTTATGTCTACTTTATCAAATTGTGCCAGCAGTCACTTATGAGCACCATTAAAAATGTTTATTGTATGTCTATATGAATCACATGTTATGTGACTTTAGGGGGAGCAGAAATAGAGAAAAACGTGTTGAATTTGCATACCAGAAGCGGTGGATTTTGGTCAAAACACAAAAAAATTTATTTTTAGACTTGTGCTGTTTTTTTTTTTTTTCTTCTTCCATTAGCTATTTGCTGAACAGTTTTAGATCATTTAAGGTCTGTTGTGGCCACTTGTTGCATCTTGTGCAATAGATTTGTGAAGCAAAAACACTCGTAGAGTTTGGGGCTATTCAGGACTCTCAAAGCAATTCATTGTTTAATTAGAAAAATAGAACTTTTCCTCTATAATTCAGTCCCTGTTTACAGCTGCATTACCCTTCAACAAGGAAGGCCTTGTTAAACAACCACCAAGTTTCATAATTGTCTTTTTATACTTTACTAAGCATTAGAAATGAATAGCTTTCCTAGAGGCTTGTTCAGTTCTTTTAAGGCTTCCAGTGCATCCAAACCAGATCCTTTCAAGACATTTTGAGGACAAGAATAGACTCGTAAAGAAATAGAATAATAAGGTGAGCTGTTCTTGGGGAAAGGTTGAGCTGGGTTTTACTCATAACATAAAAACACTGACTCACCTGCCACGCACTGATTTTTATTTTGACAGTTGTCATAAACTTCTGACTTGCATCATTTTGTGGACAAGGATTCAGCAGCAGTGGAAGAATACAGTGCTGCAAAGATGTTTTTCAGTTGTCTCACAAGATTCCAACTCACCTTTATTTACACACGGTAGTTTTCCTACTGAAAACCGACTTAGACAAAAATGATAAATAAATTGAATCGAAAGAGATGTCTGTTTATTGTCTTGCAGTTGATGGTGGGTGTTTAAAAGAAAATATTTGGGGGAAATGTCAGAAAATGTTTGCAGGGGAACAAACATAGTGGTACTAGACTGGTTGGTCGCTATGACGTTCGTCATATCCTTAGATGATGGGCAAGTTTAGCTGTATCCACTTAAGTTTTTCTATTGTTGTCATTTTTCATCTACATGGAACTGGCATTTTGGGGGCCCGAATATGCAAAATTTTTAAACTGGGTCCCAAAGTAAGTTCATCTGAAGGAGCCACTGTTTTGTGTCTGTTTTACTGTCATGCACGTGTTTCCTGAACTGGTGGTGCTGTAGCCCCACCAACAGCTACAGCAATGGTAGATTTACTGTGTTGCAGAAGCTACTGAACATGATGTGGCTTTTACAGCCAACATCTGTCAAGAAAACAAACAAACAAACAAAAAAAATCAGCATGATTGTCTTCCTTTTTAGCTCAATTTTTGTGCTTTTTTTAAAAAACATTGTATGAGATTACATGTTTGTCCCATGTCTTTTTCTGTTTTTGGTGTATTTCTGGGGCAGTGACACTTACAGGCCCTTCTAACCCTTACATGACAGTATTCCCAGTAGGGCTGTGCGATAAACTGATAATATCGCAATATGATATTTACATGGAGAGAGATATTTACACATACTGTATCGTTATATTGCGGTATTGGTTGAGCAAATTTTTTTGCTTTATTTTTATGACCTGGGGCACCGACTGACTACAAGGGGTCACCTAATTAATAAGGGTGTGAAAAAATATAGATACACTGAAATAGCACGATATTTTCACTGCTGATACCATATCAATATTTAAAAACATGGTTCGATCCATTTTACTAATAAAAAAATTCGAGATACGTTTTGATACGAAATGTCATGAGATTTCACGAAATACCGCCAGATTTCGTAACAGAACGATAAAACTTTCTGTATTTTGTGAAATGTCATGAGATTTTGTAAAAAACTGATATCTTGCAAGATTTCATTAGTAAAATAGATCAATACCGCGTTTAAATAAATAGTATCGGCATATGAAAATAAAACGATATTTCAGTGTATGAATATTTTTCCAACCCCTATTATTTAAACTGTCTGGAAGACAGTCCTCCCCAACACTTTTAAAAAAGAAATCATAAAAACCAGCCAACTATCTTTAATTACTTTGATTTAACAAACATTTCTATCCTGTGTTTTGTCAGTTCCATGACTGCAGTGGAGTGATACCTTTACGCTAAACATGTTTCAACACTAAAAAAACAGGTGTTTGATATGAAACTTTCAGACAATTAAGGGTAAAAATACCAGGTGTGTATATATTGTATATTGTCATCTTAAATAAATATATTGTAATATGATATTTGGTGCATGTCGCCCAGCCCTAATTCCCAGCAATTTAGTGTGAATACATTTAAAAAAGGGCATCTGAAGACTTGAACTATGAGAAATAATCTGTTTTTTAACCGATTAAGTGAAATGAAACTGTAAGGTCACACTTTTCTATGATGTCTGTAGTTCATATGTGTACTTCATCATCACCTCAGTAATACCTTTTGGTCATACATGGTGGTGGCAGCCTTATTCTGTGGGGAAGTCTTTCTGCTGGATGGTCTGAGGGGCAATGCAGGATGGAAGAAGGTGCAGGTGCAAAAAATGTAAGTTGGGTGGAAAAACTTGAGTGGTTGCATTTTTAAAAAGGTGTTGCACTATAAGCGGCCATGGAAAAACTTCAGTCTTGACCTGAACCATGTCGAGCATTTGTCGAGATAGTCATGTACGTTTAACACTTTCTCCCGGGTCACGAAAGAAAGTATCCAGAAGAAAGCTGTGCAAATAAGATAAGCCAACGGTCTAAATCAGGGGTCTGCAACCTTTACAATAGAAAGAGCCAGTTTTTGCCTCAACACAGCTGAATAAAAGTAAAATGTTCCGTGGCCTTTTGAAGAAAAAAAAAAGGGAGGGGCAACTTATCATTTTTGATAAATACTGCAAGAAATGCTGTCATTTTGCACACGCAGCTCACTGCCACACAAGGATTGAGCTGGATTTTAGTCACAAGTCTAGCATTTTTCAGGGGGAAAACTCTGGCTCCTTCCTTTAACTCAACTATAAATTAAAGGCTAAATTTAAAAAAAAAGTAGATATTTGTGGGAAATTATGTGAAAAACTCTAATTTCCAAGCTAATGACAAGAAAATTTGATTGAAAAATATATTACTGGTAATTTTTGTAGCATTATGTTGTAGAACTTCGGTGCAATTACTCCGTTAAGAAACTGCTAAAACCTGTAAATTTTGTTTTGTATTTGAAAATATAAATTGACTAGGAATAATAAAGAACCAAAGTTACTGAGAGTCATCGTGGAAAGCCCAAAGAGCCACAGGTTGCAGATACTTGCACCAAATTATTAGCTAATGATTTTCACTGAAAGTTTAATGATTGAAGTCTATTTTCAAGAATTTAGCTATAAAGAGACAGTCTGTCTCTCTGATTTTTACCCCAGTCTGACACACAGTAATACTCCAGATCAATCTTTTCTGCGAGGAGCTGTTCCCTGAATTTGGAAGGGCACTGACGACGCATTGCATCAGCGTTTGCTTTTATATCAACATTCACTTCTGTTTGACAATGTTTAACTCCCCCTGTTCGGTCGTCCCAGCCGTGAGTTGGGCCCCTAAATAAGCAGCCGTGTGTTTAAGCAAGCAGGGTGATTAGAGGAACATCTCGTGTCAGTTTGTTCTTTGAGACTAAGAGGATTAACACAATCTGGTTAAGACTCTTTTCACCCCGACGTTTGGCTGTCTGTCATCAAGCCGTTGCTGATTTCTGACTTTTCTTCGCTGCTGTCCTTTTGTACGTGGGCATGTCTGGGTTTAATCAACGTTGTCTGTGATGACTGAGCATTAAGTCTGTCCTAAAAAAAAAATGTCTTTTGGTCGGAAATTGACTGCTGGTCAGCGTTCGTCTTCTAATGGAGGCAAGGTAAGAAATTGGCCCGGTAGAAGCTGCTAATTGGATTCAGAAGTAAAGGCTGAATGTAAAGTGTTTGGTCATAGGCTGTTCTCTTATATTAAATGCTCATGAAAGACTCGAGTGGTAAAATTAAGTTGCAGTTATGAGTGTTTACTATCAAACCTCATGGTCACATGGAAGTGTAGCTCTGTAAAGGTTTCTTTTGGTTCCTCCATTATTCAACGTCAAGTATTTTTCATGGCAGATTTCCCAGATGTGCATCATGACCAAAATATAATGACTTGTTCTCTGATCCGAGACCTCTCTGTGCAGCAGCTTATATGGAATCCATACGATAAGTCTCCACGGCCCTCTGCAGGGGAAAAAAAAAAGCACTTCGTTGGTGGGAAAAATGATGCATGGTTTACTTCTTTCCAATGCTGGAGATAATAAATCTTAACATAGATAATTGTATGAAATTGGATAAGGAAAGCAGTGATGTTTACTTAAGATCTTGTCAACACAGGAAACTGAATTCCCAAGAGAGAGCAGACAAAGTTCAAGCTCAAAAGTCAGGCTTTTTGGGGCTTTTTAAACTTCTGAAGGGACTGTGTCATTGTCAAGTGTCCATTGGCTTCCTTACAGTCATAAAATGCCATTTTCAGTCCCATAGCTGTTTGGGTTTGAGCTGTGAGACTTTGCACTGGTGTTATCCCCATGAGTAAACACCCGGAGCAGAGAGCTGGGGAAGACTGATTCAGTCTGTGCAGGAATTCAGGGAGAGTTGAATAAGACAGATGTCGGGTGACGAGGTCGGTCAGAACATGCTTTACTCTGCTGCAGTCGACCTTGAGAAAAAGGCACATGAACATGTTCAAGAGTTCATGGATACAGTTTACAAACATGCAAGTATTTCCAGTCCACTGTAGCTTTAATGAATCGTTTCAGGGGTTGTGGCCGGTACTGCGAGTGAAATGGGGAAACCTGTGAGAAGATGGTCCACCTGCATGCTGCAAGTATCAACCCGAGCTAGATGGGAAACATCTAAAAATAGATGTGGACCAGATATTTTAATTAAAGATGTTTCTTTAGCAAGCAAAATGGATTGTTAAAAAAATAAAATCCAATGGTATTGTATTGTAGAGCCCCCACATCGTGCAGCTCAGCTCTTATTTTTTAATTTTACAATGATTTGGATCGACACCAAATGCTTGACGCTTTCAAAGTTCAGTTAAAAGTAGATGTCTTGTTTTTGTATAATCATGCAGGAAGACAGTCAAACACGTGGCACTAAAAGCTTAATTAAAGCCAGAGTTGGTAATCCAGCTCAGAAACACTTTTTGTTCGACTGGGTGAATTGGTCCCTTCATCCTGACAGTATCACATCATGTATTCATAAGAAGGAAGGAAAAAAGTCTGACCTCTGTGAGAACTGCAGTTCTGTAAAAACTCTGACCAACCCCTGCCATTCGCACCAAAAGGCAGGAATTGGTATTTCGCAACTAGAAAGAGCGAATCGATGCCTTTTATGTCTCGTCTCTGTCCCTCCCCTCTCTCCTTCTCCCACGTGACCCCCCCCGTGCGCCGCTCACTGTAAACAAATATAGCTAACGGACTGCTAACTGCTGCTGCGCCAAAAACCCCAAAACAAAACAACAGATTAATGATTAAGTCTCAGAGGTGTCGACGTTTGCAGTGTGGACTTTTTACACTGCAGAAGGAGTTGGAGGTGAGTGGATTAAAGCTTTAAAAAAGGTAGTTTGCCAGCTGTTTACTATCAAGCTAACGAGCTATCCACTCGGCTGTTATT
Source organism: Atherinomorus stipes (assembly GCA_023101725.1). Taxonomy (NCBI): domain Eukaryota; kingdom Metazoa; phylum Chordata; class Actinopteri; order Atheriniformes; family Atherinidae; genus Atherinomorus; species Atherinomorus stipes. The sequence continues at coordinate 834,554 of JALJCO010004393.1, forward strand.
GTTAACCTGCTCGTAAAACTTTGGCACACATGTCCCTGCGCTCTGAAGGCATGGTTTCGCTTGGTGTGTGTTTTGTTTTTTTTAAATGTCACTTGCTCAAAACGTTTTTTCCAACACTGCCAGCCCTAGCTTTAACTATTGGCCATTTCCTAACTTAATTACACATTTTTGGGCCTTTGACATGTTTAGCTTAATTTAAACAACATTGTATTTGTAACTATCAAGTGTTAAAGCAACATTTAACAGGCTTCCAACCTCAAAACTCTGCTTCCGATTATTTTTGATAGCACACTAACTTTCATCATACATGTTGTCCTGCAGCATCCTGAGGCTGAGAGACTCCACTTCATAGCTCTCGTTTCCAGCCTGGAGCATCACGTTACAGCTTCATTTCGCTTTGTCAACACACCAGTTGTTTTTGAACGAGCACCATGATTGATTCAACAAAGAGATGCAACAGGACGTTATTGCAGAAAGAGAGGCAAGATGGAGACTGTCACAGCAAGAAATGAGACACCAGAGTGACTTTTACTGACTAGATCCTGCAGGTTTTCAATGTCTCCATGCTCCAACACACCTGACTCAAGGTAATGAGTCATTGTGCAGAGCTTTATTGGCTATTCAATCTATTGAATTTGAGTCAGGTGTGTCTGAGGAGAGAGACACTAGCCACATTTACATGGAGCCAGATATACAGATTGACCCTGTTTACATGAGAGTTTTAATTTCTCTTTAATTCTGAATAAAAGTTAATTGCGCTTTAAGAAGACCATGCAAACCCTTAATTCCGAATTAAAACTATAATTCCAAATAAAACTTAATTCTTAACTAAGTGTTCGGTTTATTCCTCTTTTAATTACAAATAATATAATTCCCCTCACATGTAAACGTTGATTCGGCTATAACTTAATTCCTGTCGTTCTGCGCATGCCCCGTCCCTTGTCCTGTTGTAATGGCGTCTGTCGAGGTGCACGTGAAACAAGCATTGAATTCTGCCAGCCGGCAGAAAAGAAGCAGCATGTTGGCGTTGAGCTGCTGCTACAAAACTACAATCAAAATACAGTGAAAATCTGTTATTATGTGGTTTTTATGTCGTAGTCGAAGCAAAAAGGAAAAGGAACCGGCTTCTTGTTTACTTCTGGGAAGATGTAAACGGATGTACATAACGTCACATCCGCCCCCTGTCCAATCAGAACCCTTCCCAACCCCCGTATCTAAAGCTGAACTAGATAAATGTTTTCCATGTAAACCTTAATTCGGAATTATTCATGTTAACACATATGAGAATAATTTAATTCCGACTTTTCGGAATTTGGAATAATTTATTCTGAATTAAAAAAAAACATCATGTAACCGGGTCCATTGCTTTCGGTTCAAAAATTCTTACCAGAATGAAAACAATTCATGTAAACAGCTCTTTCCAAATGAAAAGTGCATGTACACACCATGAACTAGTTACCATGTAAACGGCTGCCTTGAAACCTTGAGCGAAAGGTAAACAAGACTTTAGAAGGGCAGCTTTCCAACGGGGGGGGGCTGTTCCGTTACATGTTACATATGACCGTGATGAGGGAAAGCTGGTAAGTTAGCTTTTATAATAGCTTTGAATAAAAGAGATGAGAAACCTGTTTTGTATTTGATCTGCTGGGACATAAATTTGTCACTTTTGCAACGACTGCGTCACACACGGTCCCTAACGAGTTCCTCTCTTATGTGTGAACGCACACTGAAGGCGAAAGATAGTTCTTATAACTAAACTCGGGACGCGTAGTTATAGGAACTGCGTTCTTAGAACCTCTCTGTCCGAATGCGCGTCATGTAAATGTGGCAACTGAAAACCTGCAGGATTGCGGTTCTCCTAAGACTGGAGTAGCCCTGAACAAGAGAGCTCAGAGGAGACTGGATACAAGTTTAGTTCAGTAGCCAAAACCTGTCAAAGTTCAGTAGTGTTGCTTTCAAGCTGCTTGTTTTAAACTAAATCTGCAGAAAAAGTGTAAATTTTACATTTGAGTTGCAATTTTTACAGCACTTAAAAAGATAATTTTTTGTTTGTTTGTTTCCAGTAATTAAGTAGCCTTTCCCTCAAATGTTGTCCACTTTAAACACGCCCATACTGTATCTGAAGTTATTCCAATCAGTAGGCTTGTTACATCTCAGTTTTACGAGAGTATAACAACTAAAAGCTGTTGTAAAACAAAAACTAATGGATTTGCATCAAAATGGATTTGAACAAGTTGTGTCTGTCACACAGGATGACTCATTTGTTTTAAAGACCATTTGCTTCAAAATCAAACAGCTGTGCCTTGACTTGCTAATTAGTGCTGGAGTCTCTTTTATCTTTGACATCCTCTTAATCTCACACAGAATTGAGTGGTGAATTAATTTGACACCAACCGTGATGAAGTGAGATTTTGTAACAAGTATCACTCTGTCTTTTTAAATGGAACAGAATGTGAAGATAAAGAGTTTTTAGGAGTTTTGTTTGAGATTGTCCTGACTCCTCCAGCTAAATGATTTCTTCCTAAAGTTATTTCTTGGCAAAAGTAATCCCATTAATGTCAGTGCATGTTATTCTTAGAGGGAAATGATGGGAAAGTGGGACAGTGAGTGAAACAAAGGACAGCGCTGACTGGAAGGAGGTGTAATGTCTCTTGATGTACAGGGGCTTGCTTCCTGTTTCACTGTAAACGTGTGCTCATTGTGTCTTAGCAACCAATGAAGGGCTCTAATAACAATTTGTTCCCGCTATTAAAAGACTCCTTTCATCCATCTCAGCGAAATGATAAACAACACTTCACCACAAGGCCTTCAAAAGGAATTGATATTATGTTTGCCAGTTCTCCCTTATTATTTTAAAATGTGGAAAACAGTTGAACCCTGCTGTTACACAGAAACAGGCAAGTTAGTCAAACTTAAATAGAAATGCTGATGAAATGGTCAAAATCAGCAGGAAAAGCACAGCAACTTGTGTTTATGTGCTTTTGTGTTTTTATAGGTTAGCCATGTGGTCTAATATGGAACTAAAGTATGTGAATACTACAGTATTCACTAGTTAGGACTGTTATTACTCAACCTTGCATAGTAGTTCTGAAAGCAGCCTTGCATTATGTGAGGTTACATGCAACACTTCCTCCTGCTTTGTTCTTTTTGTTTGACAGTTTGTTCATGCAGTTCTTGTAGAGAAATGGTCTTTCTTTTGTAGCTGAGTGTTTTCCCATCTTCAGGATGTTTGGTCTTTGTAGTCAGTTGCTAAAGATCAACGTGAGGCTGCGAGCTCAGCTGAACGCACTGTGCACCCAAACTATTCCTTATTAGTTATGCAGCACTTTGTGCACAGGGACTTGTAAAAAAAAAAAAAATATATATATATATTTGCTAATTCTTGTACAATTTTATTGCATATGTACATTTTATTACATAGCACATCTTCGTGACTTTCTGAATGCTTGAAGTTATCCAGGTATTAAGAGTGCAACGATACAAAAAATTTACAGTTTGGTTCTATAACTTAAGGCGAGACACTACAGGCGAGAATAGGGTAAAAATTTTACCTAACTGGTCTAGCCATGAAACTTTGCTGATTTATTCCTCACATTAGGGCTATCATTTTTTGTACTGCAAGTTTTCTGAAGTTTTATGTTTCAATATGCAAATTAGGTGTTATATAGCCAAAATGAGCTAATTTGCATACATTTCCAGGAAAAAATCTAAACACAGGATTAAGCCAGGTTCAAAGTTTCTTTTGAATTTTGTTCACATGTTAAAGTTAAAAGTTTTTACAGAGGGGAATTTGGAAATCTCTATTGATCATTTCACAATTTAGAATATACTTTCAACAACCAGAAAAATCTAATTTTTTGGCATATTTTTGGGATGAAATGTTCTATAAATCAGGCTGTGAATGAGATATTAAGAAATCCCTTAGTGAAAACTTTAAGAATACAGTCAGGAGCAAAACTTGTAAGTTTGGTTTCTATAAGTGCTCCTGAAGTTGAGATTTTTTTTTAACCTGGAATAGGAGAAAAAACTCATTTTGAGAAAACAGCCTTAAAATTTTGGATTGTAAAATTCTCCTCATTTTTGTTCTACAACACTATTTACAGACATCAGATCCATGAGCTGGAAATATCAAGTTTGATTAAGATGACATCATTCAGGAAAAAGGGAGACGTTTGCAACAATACCAGACATGACGGGGTTCAGACAAGCACTGCGGTGCTGCGCTCCGTTTAAAATGACCAACTTTAGCTGCATTTTGACGGGATTTGGGTGCATCAGACAAAGATTCATGAAATAAACTCCTGAAATGTTTATTTTTGAAGTTTTTTTTACACTTCAAAATTGACCAGGTCATGAAAAAACTGGGTTTTTGCCTGAAGTGCGTCGCCTAAACTTTAGTGTCATGGTTCGCTATTTTTTCAATACAAGGAAAAAAAAAAAAACACACAACCCAATGCCCTTTTGTCCACAACGGCTTACCATCAGGGTCTTAACATGAAAACCAAAGTAGTTTCAAACACCAGATCTGAATGTAGTCCAGCTCAGATCCACTGAGTTTAACACAGAGCTCATCGTCGGGACACAAGCTGATAAATGAATTAAAAACTATGCATTGTTCAATATTCAATACACAGTGCTCATGGTTTGATGCGCATCTGTATGGTTTGATACGATTACATGTATTGTTGCACCCCTACCAAGTATTCAGTTACTCTGAAAACAAATAGGCAATGAGGAAAAAGTCATGCATCAAAAAACAGAAAACAAATCAGGGCATTGGATCAGGACTGATGGTTGATGTTGCTCTTATATGTAGCACATCATATTAAGACCTTTCAGGCATGACTTGTCCTCTTAAAGCCTAATTTTCTTCCAGTAAAAACAAATGATCAGAATTTTCTTTCCATGAAAGTTAGATGGACAAACCAGCAGTGTCCAGTAAGAAAGACATTTGTATCAGTGCAAATTTTGCTGAATTGCAGAGATAGCTCTGATTGTAGGTAAAACACAGTAACTTGTGCTTGATCCCAATTTCTCCTCTTACACCTTTGTTTTTACCCCTTTACTTTTGGAGATTGAGTATTGGTCACCAGGCCATCTGGGCTATCCCAATACCCACAATAAATGTCCTGATGACCAGCCATTAGTGATTGATTCAAAATAAACTGTGTTATACTCCACAGCCATCAGGCAGCCATCTGGTTTGGGGCATGGAACAACTGGGGGCCGATACTCTCCATGTGTTAGGAGTTTCCCTGTCGCAAGACACTTGACTCAGATCATGGGGTGATAAGCAGACTTGTGCTTGATATCGAGCTCTGCATACGTTTGTTTATAAAGTCCAAGTGTGAGTCAGGTACGTGACAATAGGAAAACTCCTTAAAACCTGCAGGATATCAGCCCTCGAGGACCAGAGTTGCCCATTATCCAGTTCACACAAAGCAATTACACTACAATAACTCATATAAGCCACTTCCTAAAAAATAGCTTCCTTTCTAAGGAAAGCATCAGATTCTATTGAATCTTCCCTTTAATTCAGTTCCCTGTCCTGACAGCTGCAGGCGGCAGCAGAAGGAGTTAACTCCCATTAAACAGGATGGAAAAACCTGCATCAGGAAGCTAGATGGTGCAATCATGGAAATACTTTAAAGATAGAAGTAATGTAATCGTCTATGCAGACTTAGATGATTTGATCCTTGCGTGTTGTGTGCAGCCTCCTTCTTAGCTGCAGCTGTTTGTTGTCTGCTTTGGCAACAAAAGAGTGTTGGTACTGTCCACTGTGTGAAGCTGAGGGTGGAACGGAGGATGGAGGAAGGAGGGGCTGGTTGAGTTTGGTGCTGCTCTCAGGAGCCCTGCATGGCATCGCTGCAGGTTGAGAGGAATGGTGGGTGAAAGGGCACCAACGGCTGCCAAAACCACAACGTGTATGCTTTTCTCTGTGCATAGAGAAAATGAGCTGCGACTGGTCGACTCCACGGCTCTCTGTGTAATCAAACAGGCATTTAAAAAGGTGACACCCACTCTTAAATCAACACAGATGTTTTGAATGGGGAGATATTTGACTAATATCCTTTTTAATAAGAGAGCGGAGTGGAGAATCAGGCAGCTTTATAAGCTGCTTCAATGCAGATATGCATATACTGTAGTGGGAAATGTGTGTGTACGGATCGTGACTGGCGTGATTGGCTGGTAATTACAGCCAAGCTAAGATACAAAAGAATCCGTATCTTTGGCAGCCCTCCACAGTTTTCATTGGCTCGGATTTCTGTTATATCGGATCAGGAACATGAAGGCAAAAGGTTGCACGGATCACAAGTCTTATACAGTTAAGCTGGTGAGAGTGAAAGATTCTCATGTGCTTGCACAATATGCTGCTTACAAGCAAATCTAAGAAAGTTGTAAGAGTATATCTAATAGTATCATAGTACAAGTGGGAGGAAAAAGCTTTTCCTGCAGCACATTCTGCTCAACAAGTAGTCCTGTTTTCATAAAAAAAAAACCAGATCAACTTTAAACTTTGACTTATGTGCTGATATTACATAAATTACCTTTCTTTTATGAGTTGAATGTCATGCTAGTGTTGCAGCCAAATACACAAGTAAAACAAGTATTCAATAACCCAAACAGTTTAAGTCGGAGCTTTCTGGAAGGAAAGATGATGAAAAGAAGCAGAAGCTGAGGCATATTGGGGAAATAAGACATTTGTGAAACAAGTGCAGCTTCCTCATTAAAGTACAAACATTACACACTCATCAGGTCATGCATCACGTTTCAGGCGATGGCGTTTAGGCATTTGTCTTTGACCTCAGATATTTCACACTTTAAACAGTGAGATTGAGAGTTTACTGCTGATTTTCACAGTATACCTCTAAGCTGCTTACAGTGTCCGGTTATGACGTGTTTGCTTTAAGATTATATAACTGCCCATTCTTTCCCTGGTTCACTAGTGTGAATATATTTGCCTTTAAACACATGGACTCTGTTGCACCAGCTGTTTACAAGGTCAAACTTAGTTTAGCCGTCCTGAGCTCCAGTTTTAACTGACAGGAGATTTACAAAACACTAAACTGATATAAGCTGCACCATACCAACTTGCTCCCACATACTTAACTGATTATTTACACGTACAAACTGCAATGTTAAATATTTCTCACTTATGTAAAGCTACTTGCACCTTTTTAAAAAAGCATTAAACCATCAATGGTGTAGTTGAATACTGTATGTTCTCAGGCTCCTTCAGCCCATTTCACTAAACCACAAACTCTTCCTGTTTACATTAGTTTGCTTTTGATTTAATGGTAACCGATTGGTTGCTGGGAAATTATCTGATTTTCAATCATTTTACTGAAGTATTTTGTTTAATGTTGCAACCTGATTTTTGATGAGACATTACAAATAATATGCAAATCCAGAGCTTAAGAAAACTAAACCTTTTACTCTTTTAACAACCACTAAGAAAGTGAATGAAAGATTGCACAAACAATACAGTCACAAGATTTTTTTCTTTTTTTTTTTTTTTTGCACAATAGAAATGAAGTCATCTCTTCCTGACAGTTGCTTCACCTGAGGCTGCAGTAAATGTGTATTTTGCAATATGTTTAAGATGTTTATGGAGATCAGATATCTCAGGAGATTAATCCAAGCTGAAAATATGAAACAAAACCCTATCAAAGCTCTTCATCTCTGCCTCAGCAGTGCTTACTGACTAAATATTAGATGGTGGGTGTGTGGTGCTTGTTTTCATTGGGCTGTACAGGCTGCAATGCAGTGTCCAAGAAAGAGTGCATCGTTGCTGTTACATAATGAAATGATTGTAATTGCTGGACAAGGGCTTTTACCATCCTCCTCCTGCTGGTGTAACATAATACAACAACTACAACAAAAAGCCCTCACCTGCTGAGTAGTTAAGTGTGCACATAACTTCACACGGTATTGAGTCTTCATCTCACTGTAATTGCCTCCCTCATATTGTGCAGTTCAAGCGACTCAATCAGAGAAATTTGTTGTCAAACTGCAGGTCTAATTAGATCCCAATTAAAACTGGTGACACTGAAGGTAACCTCACTACTTCATTATTACAACTCTGTTAATTAATTTGCAAGTAAGTGTAGAATTATTTGTGAGTATAAAAGCTGTTGCCATATAAATAAAAGGGACCATAACACAGTTGGACGTGACTCGGTAAGTAAAAAGTGGTGGATACCTCGTTCACATGATGATGCTGAAGCCAGAGGCTTTGACTGTTGTCACCCTGGATGTTTTCAGTTTGGAAGTGACCTTCATCTGTCTTTATGTGTGGCTAAAGCTCAAGATTATTGTCTCGTTCCAAGTTTCCTGTCTGAAGTTATTATTTTTTAATGCTTTGGATCATTATGTTGCTGTTGGATGAAACTGTGACCAACCTGCCCGTATTTCTTCTTCACTATTCATGGAAATATGCAGCCATACTTCCCACAGCACAATATCACAGTAAAAGATAAAGGGTTTTTGGGCTCTGGTTGGAATTGTTTGCAATCATTAGGCTTAAATGACTTTCACTGCAGCAGGAAAATCTGATTAAACTTGTTTAATCCCTGAAAAATGCATGTTTTCCAAGAAGTGTACCATTAATGCTATTAGATTTGAACTGGTGGGGTTTAGTGTTTGCCGTTTTGTCTTGAAAGGTCATTCGCTAGATTTAAGCGCCTTGATATTACATAAAACTTAGAAAAAGGATATTATTTTACCACCTGGTGTGGATGAAGCTGTTGGTTTTTTGGTTGATTTTCACATTTTTCAACACAGATTTTGAATATATTACAGGCACACAATGCATGATCAAGAAGATCAGTCTTCTGATTGTCCACACAGTATCAGATTGGACCAGATCTGCAAACACGGAAAGACTCTTGTGATTTTCCTTTTTCACTATATTCCCCCAAACATCACAAGCTTATTAAGTAAAAATGTGTTTTGTATATTTAAATGTAGTACGTCTACACACTCACCTGTGTGCAATCTCTGTATAAATGCAGCTCATACACTATTTGATACTGTTGAGAAGTAATGATATTGGCTGTTAGAGGCTAAAGGAACAGTTTATATGCAGCTGTTCAGTTAAAATTTGAGACAATGAGATGCTGTTGAAGAGCTCTGACATATCAGACCTGCATGTTAGGCAAGGCAAGTTTATTTGTATAGCACAATTCATGTACAGGACAATTCAAAGTGCTTTCCATAAAACATAAGCATTACAGCGGGGTGCAAAAGGGAAAGAGAAAAAAAAAATTAAGAACAAAAAGTAGAAGCATGATCTAAAATTAAAAACATTAAAAACATTCAAGATTAAAAAGAGAGAATATGGAGACGTGCGGATTTTGACTTTTGAGTAAAATCTACCTAAATGCAGCTGAGAACAGGTCCAATGTTACAGGTTTCTCTGCACATAATGGTACTGAAAGTTTGCCCATAACTGATACATGCTGTGTATTGCTTTCAGCACTGATGACTTAAGTAGCTTTATTACATAAAACTTTGTCTTATAGTTGAAATAATGCAGTTGATCTGGCATTCACATTTAGAAAACCCCTAGTTTTATTAGCTTGTACTGTTTGTTTTGAGTTTGTGCGTTTACTCGTACTACACAGGCTTAGTTTGAGTTGCCTTTAATGGAACTGGGATCATGAATCATCCCACAGAGGAGCAGAGGGCATTTCCTTCCACTGACTGCTCTCAGCCATGTGCATCTTTGTATTCAGGGAGGGCCTCTTCCTCACCACTGGGCTTTGTTATGCTGTCTAAGCTTTGTGCAAGGTATCCTCCTCTGAGATGACAAAAGGCTGGGAATGCACCACGTTGTGTAATGCAATATGCAGTGGATTTATAACCCGTGAAGTTTCTGTTTGCAGCTCCCATGCAGTGGCCAGTTACTCGGCTATTAATTTCTTTTTTTAAATGAATTCTCTCTTGAACTGAAGTTGGATTATTTTATAAGGCTAAATCTGTTCTGTGCATGCTGCTTTAAAAGAAGCTTATGCCAATTCCTATTTTCACATTTTCTCCCAATACATATTTTTAGCCATAGCTGCTGTTGTTTACTTGCATACAGTAGCTGCTAACATCAACTTGTTGTTCTACCCCCTCAAGAGCTCAACTGAGTGGTAGTGTTCCCCAGAGCTCAGTTTTAGACCTTTTTCTGTTTTCTATTCACATCTTGCGAAGCGTCCTTGAGACAACAATATACATGTACTACCCAAAAAATTAGAATATCCTGAAAAAGTTCATGTATTTCTGTAATTCAACTTAAAAGGTGCAATTTACATATTGTTTAGACAAATAATAGTTAAATAAAACTGATTATCAGACATAAGCTACTTCACCGATATTTAACAGATATTTAACCGAACAGCCCGCTGTTTCTAAAGTCTAAAAAAAAAAGAAAAAAACCTTCTTCTTCCTCTGCTTTTTCTTCTTCAAAAACTTCTTTATTTTTAACAGACTTTAAAACTTCTAAAGACTAGGGGTGGAAAAGATATTGATACACTTAGGGGTGGAAGATAGGGAAAAAAAATAATATTTTGATATATTTAAGGTGAATATTGATTTGATATATATATCCAGATATATATAACGGAAAGGGGGGAAAAAATATGATGGAGAGGGGGGAGAAAAAGATGATAAAAAGAAGAAAAAAAAAAAAAAAAGAAAAAAAAAAGAGGGGGGGAAAAAAGAAAAAAAAAAAGAAAAAAAAAAAATGGAAAAAAAAGAAAAAAAAAAAAAAGAAGAAAAAAAGAAGGAAAAATAAAAAAAAAAAAAAAAAAAAAAAAGGGAAAGGTAAAAAAAAAAAAAAAAAAAAAAAAAAAAAAGAACATATATAAGGGGGAGAAATGAAAATCAAAAATAAAAAAAAAAAAAAAAAATATAAAAAACATCCCCGATACACTAAAATATCACAATATTTTCATATGCTGATATCATTTAAGAATGCGGTATCGATCTATTTTATTAATGAAATCTCGCAATATTTCATCATTCTATTACAAAATCTCACGAGTTCACAACAATTTTGTGGTGTTTTCATTTGCTGATGTCATATTGACATTTAAAAATGTGGTATCGATCTATTTTACTAACAAAATCTCTTTATTTCATCGTTCTGTTATGAAATCTCGTGAGAATTAACAAAATATTGTGAGATTTTGTAACGAAATGATGAAATCTTGTGAGATTTTTGAGTAAAATAGTTCGATGCCACATTTTTTAAATGTTGAGTTGATATTGGCATATGAAAATATTGCAATATTTCAGTGTATCAATATTTTTTTCCCACCCCTATTTTTCTGAGTGTCAAAAACGGATAGCAAAACTGCTATTTGTAATGACTGCTTATTTTTTTCAGCTTTAATATTGGTATCTATATCGTTTATCGGCCACATGAGTTTTAAAATATCAGCATATCAGATATAGGCCAAAATTCCAATATCGTGCATCCCTACTAAAAATTTGCTTCTTTAAGTCAGAGTCAAAGAATTATGACAACTGCAATGTCAGTTAACAAATATTGCAACTAGACTCTTAACTAGGACAAAGATGCATAAACGCATCACCCCTTCACTGGCTTCTAGCTTTATATTGACTTTAAAATATTTAATCTCACCTTTAAAGCAACACTACTGAACCACCCCCTGAACGAACGAACGAAGACAAATTCAGTATCAGTCGTGCATCCCATCTCTTTTTTGAGCTCTCCCGAGCCTGTAAAAGTCTGTCAATGTTGACTTTTGCCTTTCCTCTTACGTGATAGTGATCACTTTCTCTCTTTCATTTCCTCTCTGCCTCCAGTAATGTCCTCTTGCATTTCTTTGCTGAATCAGTCGCGGTGCATGTTCAAAACAGCCAGAGTGTTGTTGTCCAGTTCCTGACATGTGATGCAGTACTGTAACCGCTGGAATGTGATGATCCATGACGGGAAAAAAATGCTGTGAAGTGCTGTGTCTCAGCCCTGGGATGCTGCAGGGCAGCGATGACTCCAGAAACATATATATAGAGGGGGGGAATGGGGAAAAAAATAAACGATTTATAAATTTTTAAAAGTAACAAAAAAAAAAAAAAAAAAAAAAAAAAAAAAAAAAAAAAAAAAACAAAAAGATGTCAGGAAGCTGGATACTTATACAATGTCGCTTTTAAAGTCCTGAATGGCCTGAAATGAATCTCAGACTTATTATCCTGCTAAATATTCCCAGGTTGCACTTTATGACTAACAAATGTTTTTTTTTTTCTTTTTAAATTAAAGTCCCCATTATGTAAAACTTCCTGCTTACTCGATGATGTGTTGCAAGTTGAGTAATATTTACAGTACTTATCAAACATTTGGACACAGTACTTTCTTTAATTTAAGTGAGATAGCATTTTATATAAGCTACTATTTGCAGTTTTTAGATTAGTTAAAGCTTTCTTTGTTTGTTTTTCATTGAATAGAACTTATATTAGCTCTGTGGACTTTGGAATGGGCGATATGGGGAAAAATATTATACTGTATCACAAAATTATATCAGAAATCTTAGCTTTTCTTTTGTTTTTTTCCCCCACAGTTGGACAACATCCTTTATCCACCTCCCACATCCCTCAGGAAGTCCAGCAACCCTGAACTGACTCATGGATTAAGTCCTGCTCTTAAATTAAAACGACATCTCAGTGAGGATGGGAAACATGTTCGTAGGAGGAGTCTGGGTGGTGGTCTCACAGGTAATTTTCTGTTTTTTTTTTTTATTTTTATGCCTTATTAATTTTAGGCTCATACTGACAGATATGAAAAGGCAACTAATACACCTCAGCATTTGTCTCCTGAGAGGACGGGGAAGATGTCTGGCTTGCTTTGTTGACCCATATGTTGTGAATTTCTCATACCTATGACTCATAGTCTTGGCACAGAATGAATGACGGTAAATGTGTGATATATTCTCCTTTTAAACCCAGAAAGGTCAGACCAGGAGTTGCCTCCACTGTTACTAATCTCACTTAAACATCAGGAAAATATTATGTATGCAGCAGACATGCAAGCTTTCCATCAAATTACTCAGCTATTCTCTGTCTTCCCTCTTAAAAGAAATCCACCTCCACAGATTGTTTACTGCTTTCCTCAGCTTTAAAATTTATTTGCAAAGGTTGACCTCAGAGGCAGAAAAGCAGCCTGTTTACACTTATCACCATCTGCAACTGTTAGAACTCAATGAGGCTTCTTGATGGAAACAGATGTCCCTTAATGTCTCTTTAAAGTGATTTCAGATGAATTAAAAACATGTTTTCTTTCAATTATGCGGCTGGGATGTATTTATGTCTTCATTTATTCCAGGTTGTGAGAATTTAGACTTTTTGTCACAATGAATTTAAAGGAGAACTCAGTAACTTTTTTACCTCAATAAATGCTTTTCGGAATCCCCGTGGGGCTAAACAAAGTGTTTACGGAGCGATTCAATGTTTCCCCCCCTCCTGCCGGGGCCTCTGGCCTGCGAGCTGCTAAAAACAACTTTGCCTGCGTCGACCCGAGCAGAACTTGCGACAACAGAAACCGCTGTACGGTACTCAGGTCCCCTATCTACCGAGCTGCTTCCAGCTCTGATTTTAACCAGACTACCAGCGCTAATTCGAAGAAAACATTTCTTTAGCTTCACACCACCTAAACACGGCTCCTGGCTCTCATAACAAACTCTTTGCTGGACCAGAGTGATTCACGTAGCTGCGCTGCGTGGGCGCCGGGTGACGCATCACTGCTTCAGGCTCAATAATCACTTGTCACGTCCGCAAAAAGTAAATAAAAGTTCGTATTCTTACCTGCTACTCGCCAACACCAGAGAAAAATATAATCCACGGTATATTTACCCGCAAATCGCGGGTAAAACGTCCCGTTTAAAAATACAGGACTTTGCTTTGAGCAGAGGGAGACGAGGTGCTGCTACCAACGCAGCAAAGTAGCATCAACAAGCTAGTAAACGCTTAGAAATATAATCAGGGATCAAAATAGAGGAAAGACAGGTAGAGAAGCCGTCTGTGTGCTGTGGGGGTGTAAGGGGGGTTGAACACGACAGTGAAAGGACGCCACTAGGGGGAGCCCCGAGCTGAAGTTACTGAGTTCTGCTTTAAGTGTGCAGAGAAATTATTTTTATAATAATCAGGAGTGGGAATATTTCCCATACATGCTTCAACTTTAATCAAGTTAATTGATTAAAAGTAAGTAATGTTATTGGATGTGAAAGAGGAATTTAATCTGGCTCTAGAAAAAAAAAAAGTGAATAAATTCAGCAATAACCTTAAAACATTTGGTTTAAATCATTCAAAAGTTAATCTGAGAATCCAAAATGCAGTTTAAGACCATTATAGCTAAACTCAACATCATCCAACCAGTAAAACAGACCAGTTCAGTTTGCTTATTTAAAAGTGTCAAATTCACACAAGTACTGTGTTCTTCTTTTAATGGAGTTGTGATAGATTAACACAATTCTGCAGATTTGTATGCAGGGTTCCCCATTTATAGGATATAAGCCAGGCTGCTAATTGGATGGGCCTACATGAAGACAGAATTTTAAGATTTTATCTGTTCATCCTCTGGAAACAGCAGGGTTATGCAAAGTGTAGTTTTGTCTTTGCTCTGGTCACTGGTTTGAAGGGGTTTAAACACAGCTGGGAAAAGGGATTCACCCTGGAGAACTTCTCAGAATGTAAGAAGATGAAATGAACTGAATTTTGAATTTTAATAAAAGCTTCCTGAAAACTATTTTTTGAATACAAACTTAGTTTTTTTTATCAGCATTTCACAAAAAGGTTTACAATCAGGTTGATAGAATTAGATAGATGTGCATCAGCAGCTGGATTCAGCCTCTCATAGGTGATTTCAGATGAGTAGATATGAGCTAAAGAATATGTTAAACTTTACTTGGTTTATTATATTGGTATTTGTTCGTTTGCTCCAGTTATTAAACCTACAGTTTCCTGTGAAGAGAAAAGAAGGAGAGTTGTCCAGCTACAAATGCATGATTCAGTGACTTGGACTTGATGTGAATTTTCTGGCCTAGGGCTGAGAATTATGGACCAAAAGTCATATTCCAATATATTTATATAATTATAATATATTTAAATATCACCATATTTTTATCGCAAAGTAAGGGAAAATGTTGTCACAGTCAAGGCCAAATATGACATGTCACAAGTAGTTTTATTTAAACTGGCCGGATGAAATAATGCCCACTTGCTCAGCTGTTCAAAGAACATTAAAATATTAACAAATACTGTATAACTGCTGTATAACAAATCCACACAGCTGCAAATAACGAATATTACACACAAACTTAATATGACATACCTATAAGGGCAGCATTTATATATAAAGGGGAAACAAACATCAAACATTGAACTATGTATATTGACATATGCGATATGGTCCCATTCCATATCTCTAAAAACATTTTGATATATTTTTTATATCGATATCGTCCAGCCCTAATCTGGTGACAATATGTCCATCCAGTTTCTTTGTGTCATTATTTCTCCAGATGATCTTGTAGAAGAGCATTGCTGCCGTAAAAAGATACCACACTGGTGAGCACAGGTGTTTCTATTCCTCTGGATGGAAAAAAAAGTACATCTGTTTAAGTATAGTTTTACTTAATTCCCTCCCGCATGTTTCTAGTTGGTTCCAGCCTTGTTTGCTTCCATTCAGTAAATTGGGAGACCTTTGACTAATGGTTTATTTTATAGCTTTAAATAGCCCTTTTTTTTTTTCTTTTCAAGGGGAGGTATATATATGGAGGACTTCACCTCACTGATTAAAACGTCGACCTTTTCAGTTAATGAAAGAGGCGCAGCTTTGAATAAATGCATTACCCTTTAGTAATTGGTCTACAGAAAAGCAAGGTGGATAAACAAAGCTAAAGCGAGTCAGCTGTGATTGTGTGGAGTCATTCCTTCTAATATGAGATCAGCTTTTTATTCCTGCTGCTGAATGTCATCGATCCCGTAGCTCGACTGGGGGTGGCAGCGATCATTTCGACGTGCTTTTGTGGTTTGTCATAGATGGTAATTAATGATTGAAATGTACAACTTCAGAGTTGAGCGTGAAGTCACTGATGGTCCGCTAGAAACATCCTGCACCACAAAAGTAAAGACATTTTGTTGTCTTCTTTTGACTTTACAGTCAAATCTTTGTTTTTGATCGGCTTCGTACAAGAGCACTTGTGTCTGAAGTACCCAGAGGAATGACGGGTGTTTCCTCTATTTGATCTGAATAAAAGGTGTGACGGCACAGTTCAGCCTTGTTCAGCCTCTGAGTCTGACGAGATGGCAAATAGTTGACGGGTTATGTGAAAACAGCTGAAAAGAATGTGAGTTGAAATTTTAAAGCATCTCTTTAGGTGTGGTTTGAACTGGATTTCATCCGCTTACAGCTGGGAACTGACCTGTTCTAGCTGTAAATACACCTTTACCCTTCTACCCCCATCTCCTGATACGCCCATTACTAAAAGTGTTGACTAGTTTGTTTCCTTTTTGCCGGGATGTGATGAGCTCGAGCGAGGAAAACGTTTGTCGGTGAGGAAGGAAAGACCCAACTTTTCTCTCCTCATCCTGTTTGGTTTCACTTCGGTCCTCCTGGTTTTACTGCAGGACAATATAAGCAAGTAGTGGTTGTTATTGAATGTAGAGCTATTTTAGCTTGGAAAAGAACTGAATAAAGAAAGCAGATGGTTATTGTCAATTACACTACTTACAAATAGTTAAGGATATTTGGCTTTTTGTATGATGTCAGAATGAATCTGAAATCCACTTCAACCTTTCCAAGTGAATTAAATTAAACTTTATCTATACTTTTCAAAGCACATGTACATTGTTCAGTGGTCAAATATTTTTTCTGCATCGTTCTGTTCTTGAAAAACTGAATGTTGAATATCCCTAACTTTTTGTGAGTAGTGTATATTTCTGAAATATAATAAATACAAGTCAAGATTAGTCTAATGGTTTGTCGTAGAGAAACTCTGGTGTCTTAACTCCTCTTTTCAACCCAATATTGAGCAAGAAAGCTACAACAGGCCACTGCATTAGAAGCTCTGGGAACCTCAGATGTGTGTCAAAGTGTTTATCTGTCAGTATCCTGAAATATTAACAAAACAACTTTAAAAGCTGGAAGAAGTCCAGTTTCTTTCTTGATATCTTAAGGTCATCCGTCCAGTTTTATAATTTCCCATCTTGGCTTAAAAGACACTTTAAAAGGAGTCAAAATAATAATTTTTGTTAAACCACATGTGGTTTGTGACAACAAATTATCTAAATTCTTCAAGTGGACATAAAACCTCGATTAATTACAGCTATCAGTGGCCTAATTTAACCTGGATTAAGCACCCACTTTGTATGGAAAACCTGTATTTCTCAACTTTATGCCATTACTTGCTGTCAGATTAACTTTATAAACTTCATCTAAATAGAAAGATACCAGCTTCAGGATGAATTTATTCAAACTTAATAGGCTTCTCATCTTTTTTTCCCCTTTTATTTAACAAAACAGGTAATCCAGTTTTTCTTTTGCAGAAAACTGCAGAAAAAATATGACTCCTTTTCTAGTCCTTGTGTAGGGAGGCCTGATGAGAAGAGAGGCTGCAGATAAGAAGTGATGAAAGTAAAGAAGCAGTATTTAGCGCCATCTAGCTGTGGGAGATAAAAGTAACTTCATGCCAGTATTTGAAAGAAAATTCTCTCAATGTTCATTTACTGTGGTTCAGCACAGTGTGTTTACATTGTGGTTATGTAATGTTGGGGTTGTCTGTGATCTCTTAATGGGCTTTGTTGCCCTCTGGCTTATTTTAACCCTTTGACTTCCTGTGTGGCTGCATAAGGTCAGAAGCTTCAGCTTAACAATCCTAATAAGAGCAGACAGCTGGGATGTTCTTTTTATTTTCGTGAAACGTCCTTTGACCTGTACTTTCTCCCCACAAGCGCGCTGTGGTGCCGGGGAATCTGTTTTCTCATGACATGCAGGAGTTTGGATTTACTCTGGAATGACTGAGCTTGTTGACAAGCGTGAAGGATTTTTTTCTTCTTTCTTTTTTTTAACTACAAAAATACTGTTTTAATTCAAACCATTGACTGGATTCACATTCCTTCTGAAATAATCAAATGCAGTAGAGAGGTGGCCTTTTTCATTCTAAAACATTGCTGATGCTGATAAATAACAACTTGTTTTGGAGAATTTAGTCTTTGTGGCATAATTGATACGAGATGGAAGAACTTTATGAGTAATAACAAAAGGTGGATGGTGTTGTTTTGCAGGAAAGTACCTTCTGCTGCCCTCCAACCTCCTCCAGACGCAGACGGCTCTGCAGCCGTCGTCTGAGACTTCCAACCTTGTT
This sequence comes from Atherinomorus stipes, assembly GCA_023101725.1. Lineage (NCBI taxonomy): Eukaryota > Metazoa > Chordata > Actinopteri > Atheriniformes > Atherinidae > Atherinomorus > Atherinomorus stipes. The sequence goes on from JALJCO010004393.1 coordinate 852,922, forward strand.
CGTATGCGCTCCCTAAACCTTGGAAAGTCAGACCCCTCCCTCACCTCCAGCTTGGTGAGTGACTCCTTATTTGTCTCTTTATCTGTGATATTCTGCTTCTTTTTATCCTTTCAATGGCTTACTGGGGAAGAGTTTGGTTAAAACAAAACCTACGTTGTTTGCGAACTACATTAAACCACTCATGCTTTTATAGTACTTACAACTTTTCTAGGAGTACATTTGGCTTATAACCACACTGTGTACTTGAATTACATGTGGTAATATGTAGCTGTCAGACATGTGATGTAAATAGTTTCTTTAAATAAGCAACCAGATGTAAATATGCTGACATGATAAAAAAAAAAAAAAAAAAGATCTAACTGCTGTGATGTGTTTAAATACAACCTGGAAACTATGGTTATAAGATGGTTTTATCTGTGTCGAGGTTCCTTTTCAATTCTTTGAAAGCCCACAATTCATATCTGCAACTGTCCTACCAAAAATCATCAGTTTAAATCATGACTGCACACACACACACACACACACACACACACACACACACCCACGCGTTTGCTTTTATATCCCCGTGGGGTACATCCATTGACATAATGCATTCCCTAGCCCCTTACCCTAAACCTAACGCCCATAACTGATTGCCTAAACCTAACCCTTGCCCTAATCCTAACCAAAACCTAATTGTATCTTAACGTCTAAAACCTAATCTTGACCCTCAAAACGGGGTTTGTACCTGTGGGGACCAGGAAAATGTCCCCACGAGGGCAAGACGTCCCCACGGTGATGGTAAAAATCCGGAACATGGTCCCCACAATGTTGCAAAAATGCGCCCACACACACACACACACGGCAAGTCAGTAACTAGAGTCCATGGTGGCCTGTTGCTTTACACGATCAGTAAATGTACAAAGGATGCATTCACTCCAACGTTTTTAATCCAACCCTAATTCCTGGAGGTCAGGTTCACTTCAAGTAAAACAGGAAGCAGGTGTAAAGTTATGCTTTGTTCTGCATTAACCGAGAGATGAAAGCGTTTTCCTCATTGTTTTTCTTGGCTTGTTCTTCAGTAACTCTTGAAACAGCACCACCTCTGGCAGGAGAGGGAATTAGTTTTTTTTTTAAAGGTTTGGTTGAATGTTGCATTCCTCAACTGAACTGATTCCCCTGTTGTGCCGAGTCTAGTGGACTATTAGGCGTGAATATGACCTTAGAAAAGAGAAGTATGCCAATGTATCCATCCATTAACTGTTCCTACCTACCCCTTCAGCACTGTGCATCCATTATTTGATACATACAATTTTTTTAAGACATATTGCATCATTTTATGGTAAAAAAAAAAACTTGCTTTAATGGCTTTTTGAGCATCTGATGCTTGTTTTCTTCCCCCTGCTGGAGACATTTGCACTACAGTAATTTAGTGTATCGCATCACAATAAATGGTACACATGTGCACATTTTATATTAGTAGTTCTTTTAATTTATCCAGTCATCAAACAACAATCCATAAAGATACATCGATCTTCACATTCACGATCACAATGACTGAAAAGTTTGAAGCATAAAGCTTATATTGCTTATCCTAAAACAAAATTCCTAATGTATTACACCAAATGAAGGAAGAGAAAAGGAAACTAGGAAAAAGAAAAGGAAAGAAAAAAGAAAAAAAAGAAGAATTACACTACTCACAAAAAGTTAGGGATATTCAACTTTTGGTTTTTGGAGAACAGAATGATGCAGAATTAATATTTAACCATTGAACAATGTACATGTGCATTGAAATGTTTAGAGAAAGTTTAATTCAGTTCACCTGGAAAGGTTGTAGTGGATTTTAGATTCATTCTGACATCATACAAAAAGCCAAATATCCTTAAATTGTTGTGAGTAGTGTATGTATTTAATTCTTTTAACAATTTTTGAGGTACCAGTGTCCGAAATTAACTTTTTCGGCCAAGTTGGCCAGTAGATGAAAATATCTACCAGCCAAGCATATTTTTTTACCGGCCAAAATATTAAACCATTTTACGCATATATCTTTAGGCTGTTAATACAGTTTTATGCTGGATGCAAACTGAAAAAACAAGAACAAAAAAAAAAACAAAAACATTTGTATTTAGTAAACAGGTCATTTCTGAATTTATTTATTTGAAACTTCCTGGTCAGACTCCTCGCTCTCTACTTGGTGCTTTCACACCAAATCCACGAAGTCTGGCCTCCTGGTCCTGACAGTCCTTCAGCATTAGAGCCCGGTGGGAACCTTGTTACTTTCTGATCTCTGGAGAACACAGTTGGACAATAAGGAGACCTGACGGTGTCTCCCAGTCTTTTTTGACTTGTTTGAATGTTTTGAAACCCCCTTTCACAACTTTTTGCTGCTTAAATGGAGGAGAAAGCATTTGCAGATGGAAAGATGCTTTAACAAAACAAAATTACATCAAAATGATAATTAAAAAGAATAGAAAGTTTATACTAAATGAAAAGTTTGCAGACATCTATTTCAGACTGTAGTGTAAGTGCAACAGAGATCCATTGGAGGTCTCTTAACACATAAGGACAATAAAAATGTAAAGTAGGTGGACTGTGACATGATGTTGCTGCTGCGGCTGAACAGAACCAGAATCCGACCCAAGTTGTTCTAGGAACCATTTTAATACTTATACTTATCTACTGAGCTTCAATAAAGACGCATATCATATTACCATTTACATATTTATCAAGCTGGAACAACACTGTCGGATCTGAGCGGATGAGTGAAACTCCGCCCACCTGACTCGCCACTCAGCCAGGACAGTTAATGGAGTGGACCCAGACTAGTCTTGCGACGTCTCCAAAGAGCCACTTCAGGCGTGTAAATCCTGCTGGTTTACTTTCCAGTTTACAGAGCTTTCTTATGGAAGGCTGACTAATTCCTGCTAAAAGTCACCACATGTTTGCGCTACTTGATTAGCCTGAGCTAAACGCTACTTGTTTGTAAATGGAGGTAACGTAGTGGGGGGTCTCATGTCACGAAGGCGCGTTTGTGTCGGTGTTAGTGAACATGCGCGTCGATGAAACATGTAGACGGTAGAGCAACATTAAGAAGAAATCCAACAAAATGAAGATTTAAAAACATGAAGAATTTGAGAGAAACATTTACTCGCCATGTGGCAGATAGACTTCTGAGATTTACTCACCAAATGGAAAATTTACTCTCATTTGGCGCCTGGTGAGTGTTAATTTCTGACCCTGAAAGTACCATATAAATACTCAAGTGATGAGAGCTTTCTGCCAATTAATTCTTGGGTCAGGCTTAAAGAGCTTTAAAGAAACAAGCCCTACTAAATTTTTTTTTGTAGAAAGATGGAAGAAGAAACTAAATAAGTCCACAGCAACACAAGGAGCCTTTTTTTTTTAGGATATTTTGGAGGAAGATGGAAAAAGAGAGACAGAAAAAAAAAAGATAAGACAAGATTCAAGCTAAGACCATCTTTTACTGGATGGAGAAAGCTCACAGTTCAGGTAGGATACAAAAAGGATGCCGGATTAGCCATCGATACGGGGCGCGCAGCTGAGAAAACTGCAACATTTCTGTAGTACGTCTTTAAAACAACCCAGCTGTCTTCATTTCTGTCTCCAGCAGCAGAGCAGCTTTCAGCCATTCTAGTCCTAAAAGATCAAGGAGACTCTCCCGCAGTGATGACGTTTGATTTGTCTCGAGAAAAGTCTTTGAGACTGCAACATCATAGGTTTCTTAATAAATCAAAGTCAGGGTGAGACGTGAAAGATTAACCAAATTAAAACTGTTGTTTATTTGTTCGAACATTATCAGCCAGGTTGCTGATGGAGTATTATCCATCTGTTGTTTTTAAACAGTGAACTTTGTTCTGCTTTTCTGTATGTTACCGGTTTAGTGCATTTGCACTGCAGCCTTATGAATTGTGTACGTTTTGTTAATGACTCTCATCTGTCACTGCTGCCAGCTGATAAAAGCCCTCAGTACATCATTTGAGAAAGTGCTACATAAATATGATTATTTCTGTGGATACAAAACACAGCAGTTACAACATCAGAGCGGTTTATTAAGGATGATTCACTATATTCTGATTGACTGCTTGATTAGTTGAATACGGATTTTAAATCTGAATGCCTAAATAAAGAAAACAAATAAAAACAAAGCCTTTAGAAAATGCCCAAACGCTTCCCCCTTGAACTAAATTACATCATGAAGAGAGAGATGACCTTCAGTGTGTGTGTGTGCTCTGTTTTCTCAGATCCCTTTGATAGATACTCCAGTGTGCTGTCGTGATCTTATTGTGTGAGGAGTGAGATGCAATCGAAAGCAGAGGCTAATCCAATGATGTGAAGCTATGAGTCATCTTGTGTGTGGGTGCTTGATATTGGTTAGAGAAAAGGTTAATGCGATAAAAAGCATGTGAGGCTAGTTTGTGTGTGCACACGTACGTGTGAGGGTGCTTTTAGACCAACTGTGATGGTAAATTTTGACTGACTGACACCTGCACCCTCAGTGATGCGAGTGGGCCGAGCTAGAAAAAGGCACTGTAACCTGAGCTGGGAGGGGGCTTACTATTTTTCAGCCAGCCCATGACATCATGGTGACCTTCTTTACACTGTAAACATTACACTTCAACAGTGTGTACTTTAATTGAGTGATTTTTAGGTGCAGAATTCACAAGTACAAGCCAAGTATCTGAGCTACTTTTGAACACTTGGTGGCGCTGGTGCATTTCTCCTTTGTGTGGCTAAACACATGTCCCTGTGCTTGTAAAAGCCACAAATTAATCCCTCTGGTTATTGTGCCCTGCTGTGCGAATGATTACATGATTCCCTGTAACATAATTGTCCTCCAGTGGATAAGTCCCTCCGGCTCGCGCGTTGATTCAATTTGCGTTTTACATCTTGACGACCTGAGAGAATCCTTAACATCATCGACTTTCCTGGAATTGCAAGATTTGTTTTTATTGTGATTCCTGGCTGATCCTCTTAGACAATGTTTAATCTAACAACCATCACGGGAAGGTCAGAGTTCATGAGATGAGAACATTGCAGCAGCAGAGATGTGACACAACCTTCAGCTACATACCATTTCTCTTTCTCCCCAGGAAGTAGGTAACCGTGAGAGATGACAATGACTCCTGTCAAAACAGATTTGCATTAATCCACTAAGCCGTGTCTGTTATATTCATATAAAAGTGGCTCAGTTTAAAGATCGTGGGGTCCAGGGAGGCTGACATGAAATTTTATTTCCATCAGACTCTGAAAATGGGAGCACTAGTAAATGGAGGAAATTGGGCCTGTCGCTAAGGGAGAGCAGTGAGTGCCATCGAGCAGCTATAGCCTTATGATCTTGTATGGTTATATTCAGGTACTTGCAGTCTCTTTGCTGGTGTTAAAGGTGCAATGTGCAACAAAATCAAAGGTCAATGGCAGAAAATGTGATATATAATTGAAAACTGCGTGTCTGTTGATGTGTAATCGCTTTACTAGAAGAGCTGTTTATGTTTATTTTCTTAGAATGAGCCATTTATATCTACTTGCTGGGGGTGCACATGCATGCACTGTAAAATATTTAACTTGGAATGAGTTAAAAGGCTGCCTTAAAAATCTGAGTTAAATTGAACATTGTGCGTTTATGATGTTTGACTTAAGTATTTTAATTTATAAAAACAACATACCAGAACCTTGTTAGTTTGACATAAAATAATACATTGGAACAGCAAAAATGGCAAAATGCAATTTACATTGTAGACGTTGCCATATTTTTGCCACCATACAGTGTCTCTGAATGCACAAAACAATGTGTGTGAAGTGAGAACCCTCTGAACATATTTAATGGGGGGACAACAGTGCTTGGCATATGAATTCATCGCTGTACCCATCTTTACTTCTAGATGTCAGTAATTCTTACACACTGTACCTTTAAGGTGCATCTTTGTCAGTTTAAAAGTTCCTAATTAGGACTAGAAAAAAATAGAACAGGGAAAAAATAAATAAATCTTTTTCTAACCAGGTTTTTATATTAGGTAATAACAGATTATGAATTTAGTTTAATCCAGAAAAAAGTGAAAACAACAATAATCAATAAAAAGCATGATCTTAACATATATCATCATGTTACCGAGGTTTTTTTTTTTTACGGATGTCTACAAGGATGCAGCTCCTGGACTCAGGTGTTGGAAATCCTTAGCTTGGTGCATTTAAAAGCCAACCTCAGCCGCCTCCGATTGTCTAGTTCATGCTCCACAAATAAAGCACTTGAGTCACTGACACAATGTCTAGAGGCTAGAGTTGTTTAGCAAGTACTTTGCATGACTGTGATTACTGCAGAGCTCGTTCAGCTGGTTGTTTTTAAGCCTGAGTTTAGTCAGATGCCTGCAGAGAGCCATAAACATGATGGAGGACTGCTCCCACCTGGGAAACGACCTGTTCACTCCGCTGCCTTCTGGGAATCGCAACTGGTCCAGCAGGCCCCGCACCGCCAGATTTCTCAACCGTTTTTATCCAGGTGCCACCGGGAAACTCGACTCCTCTTTACTATTTTCATTCTCATCGTTTTAGTTTTTTTTCTTTCTTTTATGTCTGTTGTGTTCATCATTTTATTAATTTTATTCCATCACAAGGAGCAGCACATGATTATAGGGTATATTGTGCAAAGCCAATAAATGTAGTTCAATTCAATTTATGTGTTTACTGCAGACATTTAGAAGTGTGTGTTTTACATAAAACTCTTTTTTTGTGTATAAATCCACAAGGAAAAAAATATTCTGGATTTTTTTTAAAGTAACACAGCTGTTAAATCTGCCCAGTTGTATGAAATTAAACTAGGTTTAATTTATTTTTGCCTTTTTTCATTTTAAATATTCTTTGGTAACTGAGTTAAACCAGGTGGCCACATAAAATAATATTAATAGGGATTAAATTGAGCCGGGATTTAGCCTGATATCATGCGAAGTGTTATCATATGCTCACTCTTATTCTTAACACTGTTTGCATTTCCCTGGTTACTCGGCGGGTAACGGCATCAGGAAATTGAAATCTGGTGACTGCTGTTCAGATGCTATCGCGTGTGGACACAAGCTGACTGGTTGACGTGTTGCTACATCTTAATGGCATCTTTTAGAGTAAACTAGACTACACCTCAGGGTTTCTTCTCCAGCCACTGTATCATCCTGTCTCCAGAACGAGCTCGGTGAAGATGGTGACGGGAGCATAACACACAGTTGCCTCAGATAACTCATCTTCTTGCTTCCTAACTGGACGGAGCCGTTTCATCAGCTAAAGAGTTGCACTACATGTGAGCTGTTCTTAGTTGTTTTGGAGGGATAATTTTGTACTTTAAATGGATTTCCTGTCAAAATCTATCAAAATAATGCCTGTCCATTATAGTGGCAGAATGGCATTCGTCATGTTGACAGTTTTTGACTTAAAGCACGGCAGTCCAGTCTGACAGTGACTGAGTGGCAGCCATGTTGCAGCCTGATATTGTCGTCAAATCTAACCGAGATCAGATTTGGCACATATATTCATGTCTGAGGAGATTTACTTTAATTGGCTGCTGACTCTGGTTGTGCTCTGTTAGTTGAAAATGGGCCACTATGAAAGTTGTATTAGGCTGAATCATAACTTAAGTGGTTCTGGGAACATATTTCTCCAATTGTCCTGATATATGGTTGGAGTTAGAAACAATCTCAAATGCCTTCCACTACAATCAGCCAACAAATTATATATTTGAATAGCTGAATTACCTGATTAGCAAAAAAAGGAGCAATTTTGGCTTTTTTTCTGAAATCCTTTGTTTCTCATTCAGTTTCCTCTGGGAAAAGCCTCATCAATGTTTACCATCTTCTTCCTTTGCCTATCCCACATTCAGATCATCACTTTGCTCCTTTTTAGGATGATTTACGCACCATTGCCTGTTGTATTATGTAATATGAGCAAATTTGTACCCTCAAGCTTCTCACAAAAGTGGCACCAACAGCCACCAATTCCTCCACTTTCCTCCTCCCTGTGTGAACAGTACTTCTATACCTGGTAATGGGACTACTGGACAGACTTGCTATGCAAATTAATATAAATGTTTAATTTAAATGTATTGAATTTGTCATGAAACTATTTTCTAGAGATGTGTAATCTGCAGGTCATTAATCCAGTAACTGATGCAATCTTCCAGCTTTTCTTCTACTTTTACCCCAGAAAGTTGATATTTGCCAGTCGCTACCATTATGCCTTATACTGAGCCGAAACACCCATACAGTCATACAATTGTAGCAGACAATTTTCTTCCATATAGTCAAGATTATTAAATAAATGACCTACAATTTGGGCCACTGCTGGTTTTAGTTTTAGGCAGTTAAACCGTTGGTGGAGTCAGATTAATGAAGGGAAACACTTTGGCAAAGCTGTTGATAAAATGCACTTTTTAGTTCATTTTCAAGATGCACCGATCCAATATCTGGGTTGGATATCCACTCCGATATTGACAAATTGGCAGGATCGGATATTGGATAAATGAGGTTGATCCAGCATTCCGATCTCGTCATTTCTTTTTTAAAATTAATATCATACACGGCAATATAGTTGCAGCCATCTAGTTGCTTCAATTCTATGTTTGCAGCACTGGTCATCACGCAGAGCAGATAAGTGTTATTTTTGTTGCTACTAATGTACACTTTATTTGTTAATTGTGATGTGTACATTTATATCTATGTTAATTTTTTGCCTTTTTTTTAACAAGGCTGATGCTTTCACTCAAACTGCAAGTATACAGTTGGTCCTTTCATTCAACAGTAGTATTGGGTATCGGCTGATATACTCTGCCCAGGTATCGGTATCGGATTGGATCTTAAAAAACTGGACGGTGCATCTCTAGTTAATTTCATTCAGCTGTTTTGATAAAGGTTCATGTAAACACGGTCATGCATCACGTGGAGAAGAATGACATTAATAGAAATGGAAACACAGCTGCTCAGTTGCTTTTATTCAGGTGAACCTGTTCAAAGAAAATCCATAAAACTTTATTTCCTCTGCAGGTTTAAGCTCTGGCTTTCTGTTTACCCGCCTTGCCTCACTGGACTTATGTTATTCCCCCCCCCCCCCCCCCCTTCTTTTCTGTTCCTCTGTCGTGCCCCTGGGTGCTCATGGCGCTTTCACTAGAATTGTACATCCCTCTTGACTGTGATGCTCTTTGGCAGAAAATCAATAATTCACTTCTGGTGTGATATGGAGATAAGACTGTCATAATCCTGATGTTGTGCCTTTGTGGACTCTTATTTTCCCTGGTAATTGTGAATCAGTGATGTCCTTTGTTGATATCATGGTTGTAGAAGTCATTTTTTGTAGCAAAGAAGGAACTGCAGTTTAATGCTGGCAAACAAGACAAACAACACATCTTTGCCATAAACCATATCATTTTTCACAAAGCCTGAAGATTTTTCTGTCAACACGACCAGCTGTTTTAGTTTTTAACATAATATGCCTTTGAATAAATTCTGCAATGATTAAGCTTTTCTCCTTTTTTCTTCTTTTTTGGCAGATAATTTGCACATAAAACACTTTTTCTGTGTATGAATATTGCTTAATCAGTGTAGCTTAAATGGGATTCTATGGTGTAATTGAACAAAAAAAAAAGTTGTGTACTGTATAGACTGGTCTGAAAAGCTGCTAACACCTCCAAAAATTTGTTTTTTGAGTGGAATGGGAAAGAGTTTGATTAGTTTTCAAGCCTGCATCAAATTACTGCAGATGCCAGTGATATTAACTGAATTTGGTTGCAACTGGCATACATGCAAACACAATACCATCATGAAGGGGTGTCCAATATTGGCTTTTTTTTTTTTTTTTTTTTTTTTTTACCAATACCCTATATACCAGTATTGCCCGACTCTTAAATTCTGGTATTCAGTATCAACAGATTCCGATCTATACAGATAACTGTGTGGTTGTGTATCTTTCATATCTTGAGATATACAGCTATGTTTGGGTTTAAGAGCAAAGATCCCAAAATAGCCTTAACTCAGCCAGAGGAGTTCATTTCGGACATCTGGCTGCCATAGATCAGATACTAGCAGATATTAGCCAACATGTGGCTAATTATAATGTTTCTGACAACTTGGTAACTTAACCAACAACTCAAAACCAGACATTATAAGCAGCTTCAAAGCAGGTCAGTCTGTAGCAGCAGCAGCTGCACTGTAGTCACATATAAAAGGAATGTTGGGATATGAGGTTCTTTCAAAATAACAGTTTTCTACATGCTGGACTGCAGCAAATGAAACACAATCTTGCAAAATTTTGTAACGGAACATGAAATTTCTTGTTTCATGAAAATAGGATTTCATAAAAACATTGGTCCGAAAGAACCAATATCAATATTTTGAGATATAACATTTCATTTCCGGTATCAGTCAGCCAATATTATCCGATATCTTTACGCTCAGCAGTTTTCACTGAAGTGTTGCAGTCTGGGCAACAGGAGAAGGGCAGAACCTCACAAATTTATTTTGAATCTTTGGGTTTCAATTTAATTTCTGTTCAGTATTGATTTAAATGATTTGTAATTTCAGTAAGAAGTAGAAATACACAAGTAATTATAGTTTCTGTTGACAATTTTTAAATATTTATGTTCATGCCCATGTGAACATATGTGGTTTGTCACTTCACATTTTGAGCAATAAAACATCTGAAAATGAAAAATAGCTGCCATTTTGTCGTCCTTTGATCTAATGTGGCCTCTGTACAATGTAAATAACATATGTCGCCCCCTACAGGCCAGGAGGTGAATCGATTCAGAGTATGTTAGGATAAGAACAATATTGAACTTGGTTCTCTTTACAATAATACACATTTACGGGCTACAACTTCTTACAGGGAGGCTCTGAAGGTGACTGCAACAATTCAGACAAAAAAAGAGACCAGTTTGATCTATTATACCTACCAGTCGTGCGGCTGGCAGCTAACATTAAGTCCTGCTGAGTGTTAATTTTCATGGTTCACACAAAATAATAAACTAATCTAATAATCTCAGCTAGTTCAGCTTATCAGTGTGAAACAGCTGGCATGTCCCGTCAGGTGGCTGCGGTTCCTGGACGCTACTTCACTTCTCTGAATGTAGCCTTAAAGCATTGAGGATAAACGCTCTACTACCAGTGACGGGGAAGGATTAAGTTGGGTTTACAACCTTTGAATTTGGAGCTTCTCCCTTTTTTGAAGTAGTCTTTCACAGCGTTATTCTGCTCACCTGCTGTGATTGGGATGGTCCTCCGAAGCCCCCCTCTGACCACTCAGAGGTGTGTATTTGCTTTCATTTCTCCATTGTGCTGAAACAGTAAAGCTTCAACTGGAATTTTATTATTGAAAGAGAAGGATGAGCACTTTATTTTTACAGGCAATAAACTGTCAAATTGTGTCAAAATTTAAGTTTTTTGTGCTGATTTTTTTTTTTTTTTTCCCTCTGAGCCCTCCTGACATGACATGAAAACCTGATTTCACTCTTGACCTTTAGTATGCCGTCATTGAAGTCCAAGTCTGCTCCTTTTTTATTCTAAGACTGTTATCTGGTGTGAGGGTCATAGACGTAAACCCATTGCTCTGCACTTTTGTTGATCCTTTTTCAAGTTGGATTGCTTTGATGCAGAATTTAATGTTTGTTCTCTGCACAAGTTTGAGGTTGGTGTTTAAGTTGCACACGGCACTCCTGGAGGAGGTCAGAAAAGACCGACTGCTTTAAAGAAGTGAGCTGACACATTCAAATTGGGTACCTGTTTGCTAACCCTAAACTCATTCCATCTTTGTGAAAGCAAGCCAAAGTGCCGTAACTTTCAACTTGTGGAAGCCAAAGATGGATAGAAAACTACATAAACACAGTAAACATTGCAGAGAAAATACATTAGATGAATGAATCCAAACAAATAAATATCCTTACTGTCAGCACCATCACCGCGGGGGAAGTTATTTAGATACAAGAGATTATAAATCTTATTCTTCAGCTGCTGAAAATTAAATCTAGTTTATCACATAAAGGCAATTTTGAATTCAAGAGATGCTCTCATATGTTTTACTGGATCTCTGCTTTTTGTTCCACAGTTTGAAATACTGATACCAATATTTTCTCATCAGCCTCAGCCGCTGGCAGTTACAACCTGCCAATATTTGGAGGCCAATACTGCATTTTAAAAAATTTTTATTATTGCATTTGACCCCAAAATTTATACTAAGTAGTACTTGGAGAGCCCAGACCTCCACCAAGCAGCTCTCGCAAAAATAAAGAATCCTTCAAAAAATTCCTGGATCCAGAAGGTGATCCGGATCACCACCAATATGTAATGGGTTCGTTCTTGGGCTGAGGCACACGGCTGGTGAAAATTTCAGGTCAATCCTTCCAGTATTTTTTCTGTTGCTGACAGATGGACGGACATACTAACCAACGCTACTGAAAACATTACCTCTTTGGCGGAAGCAATAATGAATGACACAATGAAAAACAATTTTGAAAATTTTAAGATAAAACAGAAAGAAAGCAGTTCAAATGAATAAGTAAAAGAGAAACAGTGCACTTGTAACGCTAAAAAAAAAATTACAATGAAGGTCTGAATACTTATGGCCATGTGATATTTCAGTTTTTCTTTTTTTAATACATTTGCAAAAATTTCTAAGTTTCTGCTTTTGATTTTGGCAAATGGCTGCGATGACAGAGTAAAAAGTTTAAAGGGGTCTGATTACTTGGTTTGGTATGTACCTCAGTACACAGATCACGGTTTGGTTTTTCCTTGGTACAGTAATGGAGAAAAAAATGACAAATATTAACTGTCTTGTTTTTTTATCAACAAGTTCGCTAAACTTTAACATCACAGCCGAATACAGACTACATACCCGAGCCAGTGTTTTCTAATGATATAGGAGGGGCCGCCCTACAGAGCGGAGATAAAAAAAAGGTATTATTTTAATTTTTTTCACAGCAAATTTTTTTTCTAAGATAATAATTTTTAAAAAAAAAAAAAAATAAAGGCGTCTCTCTGTGATGTGACCACCCACAGACACGTGCACATCCACGGGATGAGCGTGCATGGCGCCTCAGACAGCGCGTGCGTCTGAAAACACTTCAATCAGCTGAAACTCAGACACAAATATCAGTTTTAAACTCTACTGAGAAGCTAAAGATGGAGACACTCACGCTCCTCTTCACCTGCTGATGTGCTGAGAATTCTCACGTCGCAGGAACGTGCACAGCTGATACCGCCGTTAAAATCACGTTTAATGTCAGCACGTCATCTTAGATTCATGGAATGAAACAGTTTTTATCAGGACTCATACAATCCTTGACGTTTTTCTGTCCTCTGTGTTTTTTCTTTTTTATCAGTTTGGAAATGCGACATGACTTAACAGAGTGTATCTGCTTATGATTATTTTATTATTATCGATACTGGAATGCTGTAACTGGAAGGTTACTGTTACAAAGTTTATGAATACATCATTCAGCAGAGATGATTTGCAGTTTCTTTAGGTTATCAACACAGCGGCTATCACTCTTACTCAGTTTCATCCAACCCCCCGTGCCCTCCCAGTGTTGTGAAGCTGATGGGGAAACACCGCGATCGCAGTTCTGCAATGTCGGCACACTGAGTTCGTTTTGTCGACTTTTATTCAGCTCCCTCTTCGTTTAAACCGAAGTGCTCCCAGACAGAGGACTTGAGGGTTGGTGGTGCTTCCTGTAGCTCAACAATCTCACATCCATGTTGTTACGAGTTGTTAGAAACAGGATGGTGAGTATGCTGCGCTGGTCCGTTATGTCCAGTGGCACACAAGAACTTAATGAAACAATAAACAGCTAAATGGTAAATGGTAAATGGACTGTACTTATATAGCGCTTTTCCAGTCATACTAACCGCTCAAAGCGCTTTACACTACATATCACATTCACCCAGTCACACACACATTCATACCCCGATAGGCACATCGGGAGGCAACTTGGGGTTCAGTGTCTTGCCCAAGGACACTTCGGCATGTAGTCTGGGGAAGCCTGGAATTGATCCCACAACCCTCCGGTTGAAAGACAACTGCTCTTCCACCTGAGCTACAGCCGCCCGAAATGAACAAATCCTGCGCCCAACAGTTCGGTACAGGGTCGTGCCGAAACGAGAGTAGCGTACCGATTGGTTAGACACAAATACATGTACCGTTACAGCCCTAATACATATATACAGTATATATATACATACATACATATGTGTGTGTATATGTATATATATTTGTGTGTGTGTGTGTGTGTGTGTATGTGTATATATATATATATATATATATATATATATATATATATATATATATATATATATATATATATGTGTGTGTGTGTGTGTGTGTGTATGTATATTTATAATATAAAGACTGCTGCTGTAGATGCCTGTTTGTAAATTATGCCAAGGGGGGTGGGTGTATTGGTCAACACACCCCACGTATCTGCCGATACCAGCAAAAAATGCAAATATTAACCTAAAATATTGGCTGGCCGATATATCAGTCTATCTTTAATATTGACCTCATGCTTTCCTAAAAGTCAAACAGTGTAGTATGTTGTTGTAAATGTGGGTGGGATGTAAATGAAACTGTCAGAGTGGATGAAATATCTGTGGGCCAGACATTCAGCCTCTTCTATCTGCCCTGTTTCCTTTGTTGTGGAATTTGAATGTGACAGTTTTATGTGTGGTCCGACTGTTTCTAAGAAACTGGAGGAACAAAGAAGAATACTGAATACTGAGTTTTTCAAATGGACTCAAGCTGTCATCATATTCTTCTGTTGAATGCAAACATTTATAAAACTCTAAAATTTAATCGAAGCTGAAAATCCGGAGAGAAATTGAGTGATGCATTGCAGCCATTGGGTTTGTCTCTGTTACTATCTTTTGCTCTTGTTGTCAAGGTTTAAAGATTTGTCTCATCCTTTGGGAGCTGGCTTTGTAGGCTTTATCATGTCTGGATATTCTCACTCCTTTGACTTGGGCCAGATATATTTTTGCACTGCTTTGTATGGAAGGAATTGACTTTTCTCTCCTCACAGGCCATGCCCCTCCTCTGCCTGCCTTGCATCTGCAGGTCACCCTTTTGGTCTGATAAGCTCGGGCGAGGCAGAGGCTGTGGGTCACTCAATCAGCACTCTCTGCATGCTTTCACCACCAGTTCTCCCTTTTTTCTCCAAAGGCAGTGGAAACAACTTTAGCTGCCCACCTGCCAGGTGGAAATGAGTCGCAGACCACCTCCTGGACTTGTCCCTGGAGCAGGACTTTTCTGTGGCCCTGCTCCAGGGTCACTGGCTGCAGTTATCTGCCTTCATGGCTGCCCCCAAAACCGACACTTTACTTTTAACTGACCACTTTTTTTTCTTATAATTTTGCACATTACAAGCTGCCGTTGTGCTGCAGCAAGAGTAGTGGACAGAAAAGTGATCTCTCACAGTTAAACTGAAATTTGTTTTTGCAAATTTAAAGCAAATGTCGAACATTTGCTCATCTCATGCTGGAATTTGACTTCTCTCTTTGTTTAAAATATTTAAGTGAGTATTCGTTTTTGGGTGCAGATGATCTGAATAAATCACCTTGGCCCATACAAAATTAGAGAAAAAAGATTGGATATTCATTCCCAAAGGGAAAGGACAGTGTTGCAGCAAACATTTAAAAAAGAAAGTTAATTAACCATGTAAAAAAAAATTGATCTATGAGGACATGGTTTTATACAAATTAATGTAATAGAATGTGATTATCATAAATTACATTGTTAAAATCTTTTTTTCTTTAGATTAAATCAGTAGAAAAGCATGTAAAATATTCTATTGTTCTTTTTATAATAGTTAAAAACCAACCAACACCAGCTCATATCAAGCTTTGGGGTAAAATGGGAAGTTTTTAATGGAATTCAGTTCTGTTAGACAACCCGCAGCAGTAGATGTTTTATCAGCTCTGGTTCTGATCATCAGTCTGCTTCCTGGACTATCGTAACCTTTTTTTTAAAAAAACGATACCGATAACTGATCAGTTTCAGCTCCTAAAGGCCGATACGATAACTGATAATCGATGACTGATAACCGATAACACACATACAAACTTAATCATACCGAATCAAAAATTCCAACTGTAGGGGGTAGCTACTGTCAAAAATAAGACGGGAAAGTGGTTTATGGAAAGAAAGCTGCTTCCAATTGCAATATATCAGCGAGAAAATCTTAAAACTGGCATTTTTAATTTCTGCACGTCCGATCTTAAAAAAAAGAAAGAGAAAAGCTTTCTTTTGGGGTTGAAGCCCAAATTGCACATAACTTATTGAGTTGAAATCAATAATTTAAAAATCCCATCAGCGTCCCTGAATTTTCAGGATTAGAATTTCAGGTTTTCTTAAGCTGCAAGTCCTAATCAGCAGCATTCAAACAAATAAAAGCTTGAAATATATTGGTTCACATATTATTAGTCTATACAATATGTAAATCCCACCTTTCACGTTAAATTATAGAGATACATGAACTTTTTCAGGATATTCTAATTTTTTGGGTAGCACCTGACTTGTATATGTTATTGGGACAAGTTGCTATGATATCAGACTTATTGGAATGACATAAGACTTTACTGTTATTGGCCTGATAATAATTGACTTGATAATTATCGTGCACCCCCAATTAAAAAATAATCAATTTTGGACATTTATGAATTGTAATTGATTTGACGCGGCACATTGGGATGCTTTGCATTTTTTGCATTTTAATTTTTTTTTTGAATACTTTTATTGTACTGCTTTGTGTTATGCATGCATTGTACAGCACTTTGTTCAGCTGCTACGTTGTTTTTAAAGTGCTTTAGAACTAAATATGGTATGATATTGATTTAATAGTGAATCAGCACACCTCCTGCTTTTACTGTAAAACATAGTATAAAATGTTAGGCTTTTTTCAGTAAATGTATTTTTAGTTGAAGAATATTTAATTGATTTAATCAAGATGTCTTGAGTTTTTGATGTCAGAAAATACCACTTGTTGTAAGCAAAATAAGTTTATTATTTTTCACTACCCAGGATGACCAATTTAAAGATGCAGTAAATGCATCTGATCATAAAATACTGTACTTGCAGATGCATAAAACTGCTTCACAGTTAATTGACTAATTATTTTAACATTAGCATAGTGGCAGTGGTGCTTGTTACAGTTTCTATTCACAGCAGAGAACTGGAGACATTTGGCAAAGAATCAGACAAATGACCCCTCCCTTGTGTTTCTGCAGCCCCTCATCTTAATTTTCAGTCCAGTCTGGATTTATTTAATTGTTTCTCTAAGCAGCTGTGGGCTGAGCAGCGACTCGAGACTAGTCGGTTGAACATAACAGGATTCTTTAATTCTCTCAGGTAATCTGGAGGGCATTGTTCAAGCTGAAAAAGTTGACTGCTGTAATCCTTGCTCTCTGAGGTCTTAAGCGGTTTATTTAAGCAAACAGCCTGATTAAGGGAGCGCAGACCTGAGCTGTCCTGTCTGGGCTCCCTTATCAGGACGGCAACACAAATGACTGTCGCAACACTCCGTCGGCTTTCTGTCGCGCAGGTTGGAAAATGAGGAAAGTAGATGTTGTGGTCACCTGTGCTGTAGCAGCTGCTACGCTCGCTAAGAGAAATCATTTGAGCTTGGTTGGAGATGAGGAGAATGGAAGGGGCCCACTTAATATTCACAGAGCAGGAGCAGAGTGAATGGAAATGAGTGAAAAAGGAAGGAGGGAGGGGGAAAGAAAACACTGAAACAGAATGTGAAATTGCAGGATAGGACTGGCACATGGAAACAACTTATTCTACAAATGCTAATAATTCAGGAGGGTGTGGGGAAGCTGAGTTTGTGAGAGGGGAGATCTGTAGTTTCTTGCTGAGTATCTCAAAACCCAATACTGTGGAGCGGCAGCAGTGCATGAAATCGCTGGGAATTGACACAGGATATGCAGTTGTGTGCATAACAGGGTGTGCTGCTTGATTTCAGCATGATAATGGGTCTATAGGTTTGGTAATTTGGAAAGAAAGAAGCATGTCATTTGTACAAATTTGCTCCCGTTTCATTATTTTAGATCTTTACAGCAAGTTTTAAAGCAGAGAGATTTCATACTGGAACATGAAGCCTCGCTGGTGTTTTTCCATCTGCACTGCTTCTCTCTCCCCTTCTCCTCTGCTGTTA
The DNA here is from genome assembly GCA_023101725.1 of Atherinomorus stipes. Lineage (NCBI taxonomy): Eukaryota > Metazoa > Chordata > Actinopteri > Atheriniformes > Atherinidae > Atherinomorus > Atherinomorus stipes. Next base: position 871,091 of record JALJCO010004393.1, read on the forward strand.
ATGCCATCTCTAATGTCAGCCGTCATGTTCCCGTCACTGACCTAACCTTCAGGTGTGTATTTTCTGCCCTTCGTGGTGTGTTAGCGCTGCCTGCTGCAGACAGGATGCCACATTCATTCTTGAGCTTGGAGCAGAACAATGCTGGGAAGGATATCCTCTCATTTTCATGGTCATCTGTGGAGCCCAAAAAGCGTGGCTGCTCACAGAAATGAGTCTAGGGGCTCCCTCTAGTCCCCCCCAACACCTTCCCCGCCACACCTCCCTCCCGCTTCCCTCCCGTTGCCACGCTAAATTAGAACTGCCTGCCTTCTCCCTCTCTCCTGAGCTCCGTCTCTCTCCTCCTTCACTCCTGAAGTTACACAGGAGAGGAACAAGAGGGAGGCGTCAGCTGACTGCCCGGCTCCAATCAGATAAGTTCTGATGGAAGTGTTTAGCAGCTGCTAAGATCAGACTTAGCCTGAAGGAGGGAGGGAGCAGGAGGCTGGAGCGAGGCAGTGCAGCATGGATATGCGCCGGTAGGGAGGCATGCTCTGCCGGGGCTCGGTGCCATGGACGAGTCCAGCATTCTGAGGAGGCGAGGGCTACAGGTAGGAGAGCAAACACCTCCGTCCTTGATGTGGACCCGAGTGTGAATGGGTTTGTGACGCTCCTGCAGTGGCTGATCTTTTATCACAGCACTGTTAAGACTTTCTGTGGCAACACTTGGCAGCAGAGTGGTGTGTGTGTGTGTGTGTGTGTGTGTGTGTGTGTGTGTGTCCTGCATGTGAGAGAAGCTGGCAGAGCTGTGCAGACAGCATTCAGTCCCAGCTGCTGATCCTCACTACTTTCTGTCTCTGTTAGGGTGTCTAAATCATAGTTTACATGTCGCCGAATTTGTGTTCAAACTCCAAATCAAGTCGTTTTCCACATTTCATGCGCGGCCGCTGCTGGCGGGGAGAATGGGAGCTCTGTGTTTATGCAGCAGGATTGATCCCAGTGTGGTGTGAGAAGGGCTTTCTTCTGCTTTATTGACTTTTTATGATAATTCAGCACACAGCGAGGCTTTCACTCGTCTGTCAGAAACCATGATTGAGATGTGAGCTGAGTTCATGACAACACTTCTAACTAATGATTTACTTATGCAAATTACTGCTGCTGTCACTCTGTCAGAGCACAACACAGACATGGAAGTGTTCAGAAATATGAACAGCTCATGTATAAATTTTAATTCAACACCTCGTGGATGTTAATCATTCTCTTCAGCTGAATCTGAAGCTGCTGGCCATAAATTGGACTTGATTTGATCATTTTGCTTTCTCTAGTTGGAGCCACGTAGAAAGTAATTGATAAACATGTTTAAGTGGAAGCCTGTTTAAAATTCAGGTCAAACAGCCGCATGTGTTAGGAATCACAAACTCCTTCAGATCCATTCAGGCTGGTCTGCACCATGGCTGATGAATTAAACTAATAAAACAGCCTTTGTGGCATTTGTTTATCTTTTATGTTCACAAACGTGTCACCGTCTTCTTCTGTGAGTATAAATCTTTATGAAATTTTGATTTCATTTGTGCAGCTTGAATTTTTCTTGATAGAAACCACAATTACCTTTTTGTAATTGCTTTTATCAAAAGTAATTTTGTGCACAGTTGCCCAGATCTCTCTATTCTTTTGTTGGACACTTCCTCCTCCTCCTCTTTTTCAATTCAAGACCTCCTCATGTTCCCAAACACGCATCAGTCCTGCCGAGAACAGGCGGTCTTTTGGTTGAAACCCTGTCGTGCTCTGACTTTTTCATTCAAGGGAAACGCAGAGGTTAGTTTGCCAGGCAAATGGTTATAACTGGTCCGGCTCCAGTTTCCCATTCATTCCTAAACCGGGAAAGAATGACATCACTCGTTTCAGAGCTTGTTTATGTTAGGTGGATTGTAAAAACTGAACTATTTATAGTGCAGCGGACATGGGGGCCCTGGCTTCAGGAAAAAACTAGAAGTCAGAGATGAACTCAGCTTGGGTGACGCACTTATGTAAATCTTTAGATTTGAATTTGGCAAGATTTTAGATTACAGTGAATTTTCTATGTGTGTGTTGTTAAAATTATGTCACGAGAATATAATTGATGGGATAAAGTTTGTAAATATACACAAAAAAATGATAAAACATGATAAAATATATAAAGAGGAAGAGGAAAATGAAAGATGTTTGTTTTGCAACTGGTTTTTATGATAAATGAGGGAAAAATATTTTTAAAAAGCATGAAAGCCACAGAAAAAGTATTTAATGTAACAAATCTCTACATTTGTTAATGAAAAAATTAATTAATACTATTTTTAAATGTGTTTTTTTCAAATCAAATCAAATCAAATCAAGCTTTATTTATAAAGCACTTTTCATACCATTAAAAAGCAACACAAAGTGCTTGACATAGTAAAAACAAAATGTGAATTCAAATAAAAACAAGCCTTCACACATCCAGATTCAACACAAAACACACACATGCACACACCCAACCCCCTCCCAATTCCACACCTAGCTACAAACCCCCAACTCCTCTCTTCTAAGTGAACAGGTATAAAAACAGTAACTGTAAAAACCATCTGGCATGACACTGCTGTGAGGAAACGATATTTTCCCATTCATCTTTAAATTTCTACATTTATTCTTATTTCCTCATTCATTTATTTCTGTTTTTATCCTTATTTGTTCATTTAGTCTTTAATCATAGAGCTTTATCCTTACATTTCAGCCAGTATCTGAAAATCAAAGTTGCAAGTGCATTCAGTCTCTTTCTTTTCTAAATCGTATCCTCTTGTTTCATCTCTGCTCCTCTGATATAGTCTTTGACAGCCCCCTGAATCATGAAATTTGGCACGCTGATTTGCAGCAGCTTCTTCTCACTAAGTTTCATGTCTGCAGCTCGATCACATTAGTGCTATTGATGGGCTGAAATGTGAGTTTCCATGCTCCTGAGCCAGGTTTTCAGAAATGATTTGGTCTGTAGCATTCCTTAGGAGATAACGGCCGTAGATCTGTCTTTGCTGGTAGGACAACATCAAAAATTTGTTTTAATCAAAAAGAAAATTGAGGAGGAGTCTCCTCTTACTTCTTTAATGTCATATCAGAGGGAATATTGGTCCTCATTTATCATGAGAACCTGTAGATCGCCGCAGCATCAATAACACAATCATCTGAACAATCATGGAGGTGGTTATTTATGTGCCTATGGGCTAAATGGAAACTGATTACTTTTATTTTTACTTTATTCATAGTTCTGCCTTAAGCTAATGGATGAAAACATGAGCAATTTCATTAAACAATGATGTCTTTGGCTTTTTTAATGAGCGCATCGATAATAAAAATATGAAGGAATGCTTTCATGTTTTGTTTTTTGTAGATGGGAGATCTTTTTGTTAAATGTAATTCACAACAAGTGTTAAAATTAGACTTTTCTATCATCCAAATTTGTAAGACATTTTCACTCTGGCTATTTTAGTATTTATAACGTAGAAATGCCTCGGTATAGCCACGTATCTACAGGTATTTAACTTTCACCTTCACTTCTTTTTAGTTTTCCACTTGCATCTGCACTCATGAGGTTTGTGGTCTGAATAACTGCCCTCTTCCCTCATTACGATGAATTTTTAGGATTTACATGGATTTTAATGATGCCAACAGCAGCTACGCATGTCCTTCATCTTAATTAGGAGCAGCCTGTCAGAATCGACTGCACTGCTGTGCAAGCTTACAGTACGTTTGACATCCATCTAGCACTACCTCATAATAAAAGGTAGCTATTCAAATGAGTGCAGGGACATTGTGTCTCTCCAAAGAGCCATTTGTGTGAATTGGTGAGAGATAACTGGTGGGAGTAAGCCTGACGAGCAAGGCATGATGGTGAAGCACTAGACGCCACATTTACTTTACATTTTGGCTTTTTATGCGAGAGCAGACAAAATTTAGTTTATATTAACGTAACCGCAGGTTGAAATTATTTTCTCATGAGAGCAGCGTTGAGTTTTTTGTGGTAATTTGACAATAGACAAACTACTTTACTGAAGCACAGAAGAAAAGCTCTCATCAGGGAGAGAAGCACGAATAGGCCGACCTCTCTTCACCGAGAAGAGGAATACAGCGTTTCTACTGAAGTGTCCTTGTGCTAAATGCTGAGTTTCTATCAGCCCCAGCAGCACTTCACTGATGCTATGAAAGGGGTTAGAATAAAAGGTCACTTTCTTCATTTGTCATCACTGGGGAAAAAGAAATTTGATATAGAATGATTGAAAATTCTTTCAGCAGCCAAGCATGCTTATAAAATTGTAATGTAATGGATTGTTACATTTCAAATTAGTTTTTGAAATGCATTTATAATTGCATTTCCAAATGCTCAAATAATTACATTTGCTGAAGATTAGATCTTAATGTGGTTACAATTTCATGCAAAATCTTCTAAAAAAGGAGAAAAAAATCTGATTGGGGAGGGGGAGGGGGGGGGTGTAATTAGTTCTTTAGAAAGTATATTAATGATTATTTTTATGATGGAATAGTCAACGATTATTTTGGCGATTAGTCGTCTAATCAGATCATACAAAAATTGTAGCATATTTACAGTACCAGTCAAAAGAAAGTTTTTTCATGGAAAATCGTGTCCAAACTTTTGACTGGTCATGTGTGTGTGTTTTATCTATGTCAATATTAAGAAAAGCTGACCAGACAGAAAGGCAGACAAGGCAGCGGAAGGTACACTGGCAATTTTGAGAGGAACAACAAAGCTTAAAAAAAAATGAATGATTAATTGATTATGAAATTGGTCAACAATTAGTCGATTAATCGACTAATCGTCGCAGCCCAATATATACATATTAGGGATTCACGATATTGGAATTTTGGCCGATATATCCAATATGCCGATATTTTAAAACTTACGTGGCTGATAACCGATATCGATACCGATATTAGAGCTAAAAAATAAGCAGTCATTGCAAATAGCAGTTTTGTTATTCGTTTCCGACACTTAAAAAAATAGGGGTGGGAAAAATATTGATATACTGGAATATCGCAATATTTTCATATGGCAATATCAAATCGATATTTAAAAACGTAGTATCGATTGATTTAACTTACAAAATCTTGTGAGATTTCATCGTTCTGTTACAAAATCGCACGATATATTGTGTATTCTTGCGAAATTTCGTAGCAGAATGCTAAAATATTGATACTGTGTTTTTCCGAAATGGCAATAAAGATGTGCTTCTTAGAAGGGGACATCTGATGGGGGGGGGGGGGGGGGGGGGGGGGGGGGGGGGGGGGGGGGGGGGGGGGGGGGGGGGGGGGGGGGGGGGGGGGGGGGGGGGGGGGGGGGGGGGGGGGGGGGGGGGGGGGGGGGGGGGGGGGGGGGGGGGGGGGCCGGGGGGGGGGGGGGAAAAAAAAAAAAAAATTTTATCCACGTTCAGTTGATGTGGTCTGCCACATAATTTTATCCAAAGCAGACACTTTTCTCATTTGAGATGTGGCTTGGGAAAGCGACAAAAAATACACCCGTCGCCCAGCCTCTTAGGATACCTGGTGTCGGAGTTGCATTTACCCCATGCACACCGTTTGAAAATTTGACAGACAACAACAACAAAAAAACCACATAAAAACGAACAAAAGCGGACTAACTTCAATGCATTTAAATGGACGTTCAAGCAGAGAATATCCAAGTAGTACAGTTGGGTTAGCTGTGCGCACTGTGATTGACTCATCGCGTCTGGGGGCGTGGCTTAGCCAAAGGTCAATTTAACTAAAACTTTTGTGTTAGAACATTTAAATAATTGGCTGAAATCAGGATGTGTGTGGGATTTTAAACAATAAAGGGAAATGTAACCTTTCTGGAAAACATCTTTAAACGCACCTTTAAAATCAAGAAGAAATGACAGTAAATTGAAATAAATTTCATCCAAGCGAAGCATAACAGTATTTTACAAATGCATGAATATCAGATAGTTGTATTATAAGATGTTCTCATCAAAGCATGCTTTGATTTTAAAGCATTAATTATGTTGTTGTACATCTTGTGGCGCCAGTCTCCAGTGTTTGCTTGAGATAAAATCTTTCCAATGTCCTGACGGTACTGCACGTCCAAACGAAGCTAATTTCTTTTGGCATTTCTATTTGCCAGTCCTCTCTCATCTCCAGCTGTTCATGCCGTCTGTTTTCTGAGTTCGTACGTCACTTCTGTCATTAGCATTTTGTCCCATCTGACATCAACCACCAGTCACCATTAAACAGAGTGAGGCCACCAGTTGAATGAAAATGCAAATAATTAATTAGCAGTGGGGTTGTACATTTTGCATTTTGATGAACAGGACGTCATTAACGATGCTCGTTAATTATCAGACGGCGGGGACAATGTTCAGCTGCAACAAACGCTGAAAATACAGACAGAGATGTGTCAAGCACCAACGTCTGTCCTAATGACATTAAATAGATGCCTGTTCTCATGAAAGAGAGATAATCAAACAGGATTATTCTGTCAGGAACTGAATTGTTTCCTTGTTGCATCTGAGAGCGAGGGAGGTGGATTAAGCATTTATGACACCGAACATGCAGCTAGAAGCACAAACGGATTTAATCGGGAAAGCTTTCTTACAGTATCAGAGTGCTTTGTTGTTGAATCTCCTCCTGCTGGTGCACAAATCAATATTTTTCATGCTGCGCTGGGAATAACGGTAGAAAATACTACTTCAAACGGTAGATCTGGGTTCACTGATGTAGTCGTCACTGTTAACAAAGGTCAAGTGCTCTCTTGTTGTGTACGATCAACATGGTCGGGCTGCTTTGTTTGCTTCTTAAGGTCAGCATCTGGACTTCAAGACAAGCAGCTTCATTTGCTACATGTGAGCAGAGCCGATAATTGGTTTTACGGCTCTCGTTGACCTTTCCGTATCTTTAGATACACATCAAGTATCTGACTTCATGGCAGAGTTTAGATCATGCTTGGATTTAGTTCATTTATTCCCATTTAAACCGACTGGTTTCTTCATTAATCCCTGAAACCACCGAACTGTACTGATTAGGGATCGATGTAGATTTTTAGGGCTGATATTGATATTTTCTCATCAGCCTCAGCAGATGGCCAATAATTTTGGCTGATATTTGGGGCTGATACTTCATTTCACTCCCCAAATTAATATGATGGATACAATGAAAGGAACAAACACTTCAAATAAATATATGTAAAAAAAATTAACAGTGCACTTGTAAACAAATGCTGAAAAGAATCATTAGACTTGTCAGTGTCACTGAAATAAGTTGAAACTGACAAAAGTAATAATAAATAAAATTCTATGAAAATCTTGACATTGATTTTAAATTGTGGTTCACCAGAGATATTAAAAACAAACACACACAAAATAAAATGAGTAAACAAGCATGATGGGGCTCCGAAGCTAAAATTTTGAGCAACACTTTGACGATATATTGCTGCAATAAGGTGTTTTCACTAATGTTCAAAAAGACTTTTACACTTGTTGACAAGTATGTTGGTCCACTGTTCTTGGGAAAGGTGCTCTATTTTGTTTGAGATACTTTTGTTTTTTGTTTTTAATTTTTTATTTCCAACCACAATTCAAAATCAATACTTTATTTCACTAAATTATAATTTGTAAATTTTCATGTATTATTTTCTTTAGTTTCTTGTTATTTGAATTACTGTTGTGTAATGTAAATTTAGCCTTTTCTTTTATTGGAGGGCATGAATAATTATGAAAGACGACTGATACACACACACATACATATACATATAAAAGTCTGTAAATTATGCCGAGTATGGGTATTGGTAAACAAACCCAACATATTGGCTATGCTGATACCAGCAAAAATGCAAATATCAGCCTAAAAATATCGGTCGGCTGATGTGCATCGGTCTAGTCTTAATCGTGGTTCTTAGGGATGCACAATATAATCGGCCCCCTATCGGTATCGGCCTTAAAACTGAGTATCGGACATCGGCCACCACACGATATATAACCGATATTTGACTGATCAGCCCGATATTTCTAAAGATTAATATAAAAAGAAAAAAAAACTTCTTCCTCTGCTGCTACTTCTTCAAAAACGTCTTTTTTACAGACTTTAAAACTTTTAAAGACTAGTGGTGGGAAAAATATTGATACACTGAAATATAATATTTTCATATGCTGATTTAATTTTAAAATGCGGTATTGATCTATTTTACTCACAAAATCTTGCGATTTTTCATCATTCTGTTACAAAATCTCGCAAGAATTCACAAAATTTTGCGACATTGTCATATGCTGATATATTGACATTTAAAAATGTGGTATTGATATATTTTACTAACGAAATCTCGCAGGATTTGTAAGTAATCTAGATCAATACCATGTCTTTAAATATCAATTTGATATTGCCATATGAAAATATTGCGATATTTCAGCATATCAATATTTTTCCCACCCCTATTTTTCAAAGTGTCAGAAACAGATAACAAAACCGCTATTTGCAGTGACTGCGTATTTTTAGCTTTAATTTCGGTATTAATATCGGTTATCGGCCACACGAGTTTTATAATATCGACTTATCGGATATCGGCCACAATTCCAATATTGTGCATCCCTACTGGTTCTACGTTGCATTTAGATATGCTCACTTGTATGGATTTACCTTTTTATTTTTATTTTATATATGTTTTATTGGTTTTATGCTGTTATTCCACAAAAACAGAAGTACAGAACAAATGCATATAATTTCAACACACAGTTATCCTCCAGAATATGAGTGCATTGTTCAACAAATGTATTGGACATAATGAATTCACCATTCCCTCCCCTCTGTCCCTGTTACCCACCCACCCACCCATTCAACCCTAGGTTTGCATGATAGAAAGCAATTTTAGGAGTAATGTAACATAACTGGAGAAATAATCAAATAATTAAAGCAACAAGTAAAAACAAAAACAACAACAAAAACAAAACAAAGCAACGCATATGTATCAGTACTAAAAGGAAGAAGAGGAGAGGAAGAGGGAGAAGAAAAAAAAAAGAAAAAAAAAAGGGGGGGGGGGGGGGTTCTCACCGCTGAGGTCAAACGTATTGCGTATGGATCCCACCTTATTCACTGTCAAGTGGTTCTTGCAAGGAGTCATAGAAGTCAAAGGGCCTCCATATTTTGAGAAAAGCTTGAGATGATCCTTTAAGTGTATAATTGATTTTTCTAGCTTTAGAAAGTACATGACATCATTTACCCAATGCGAGAAGGATGGGGGAGCTTGTTGTTTCCACCTGAAAAGGATCAGACGTCTTGCAAGGAGTGTGGTAAAGGCTAAAACAACGCAAGCTTTGGTTGGTAAAGCAGTTCCGAGATTCCTTTGGTGTTAGACCAAAGAGAGCACAGAGTGGATCAGGAGCCAAATGGGTTCCAAACATCTCACTAAAAGCTTTGAAGATACTTCCCCAGAAGGTGAAAAGTTTCGGACATAGCCAAAACATGTGAACTGGGTCTGCTGGCTGACCTCTACATCGGGGGCACCGTGGATCAGTGTTTGGATAGATCTTTGCAATCTGGCCCTTGTAGTGAGCTCTGTGTACCACCTTCAGCTGGATTAAAGCATGTTTAGCAGATGTAGATGATGTGTGTATCAAATTTAAAATGGAGTCCCATTGGTCATCTCTCAGCACTACTCCTAGGTCAGAATCCCAGGCCTTTCTTAGATGTTCAGTTGAGTGTGGGTTAATGCTATGAATGAGATTGTAGATCTGAAACCAGTCCTCTCAGGTCTGATCTTAGTTCAAGAATGTTTTCAATGTATGATTTAGTGGGCATATCTGGAAATGAACTAAAAAGTCTTTTGTACAAAACTCCTAATCTGTAAATAACGGAAAAAGTTATTCTTAGGTAAGTCATAGGTTTGGGATAGTTGAGAGAAGGACATAAATGTGTTGTCTGTATACATGTCAGAAATTGATCTGATCCCTTTATCTGACCATAGCTTAAATGCTGGATCAGTACAGGAGGGAATGAACATATGATTCGACTTAACAGGTGAAAGGATAGAGGGTCTCTGCAGTCCAAAATGTTTTCTAAACTGGGCCCAGATTCTTATGGTGTGATTAACTATTCTATTAGAGCTCAAACTTTTGCCAACAAGGGGCAAGGCTGCACAGATCACTGAAACCAAGTCATGTTGGCATGATAAAAACTCCAAGTTGCACCCAGTCTACTTTATCTGTGATTGATTTATCTTCAAACCAGTGAATTAGTTTCTGGATATTGCATGCCCAGTAGTAAAAACAAAGTTCGGCAATGCAAGTCCCTCCTGAGCATTTTGATCCCTGGAGGTGGGTCCTGCTAATACGACTAGGTTTGTTTCCCAGATAAAAGAGACAATGGTTTTATCAAGCGTTTTAAAAAAAGTTTTTTCTTATCAAAATTGGAATGTTTTGGAAGAGGTATAAAAATTTTGGTAGTACTAATCATCTATGGTAAGGTTTACGCGTCCTAGCTAACTGAAAGTGGTAGAGAGGCCCATCGGTTCATATCTTGCTTACATTTATTAAGGACTACCATAAAATTTTTCATAAAAGTGGTAGGAAAAGAACGAGTAACCTCAATTCCCAAGTATCTAAGCCATCTTGGACCTTTTTAAAGGGGAAAAGACTTGGGGGGATTTCATCCTCAGAGTTTAAGGGAAGAAAGTTCGCTTTTCTGCAAATTCAGTTTGTACCCAGAAATCTTTCCAAACTGACTAAGAATATCTAGAATGTAGGGAATTGAAGAGACTGGATCGGAAACGTATAAGAGTAGGTCATCTGCATAAAGGGATGTTTTAAACTCTATACCCTCCCTCTTTATACCTTTAAAGTTTGTACAGTATTGTAGAGCAATCGCCAACGGCTCAATGGCCACGGCAAACAAGAGGGGAGATAGGGGCACCCCTGTCTTGTTCCCCGTTTCAGGGGGAAGTAGTCAGATTGGGTGTTATTAGAAATCACAGATGCCAGGGGGAAGAATAGAGCAGTCTAATCCAGGCTATAAACTCCTCTTTAAAGCCGAATTTTTTTAAGGAGTGAGAAAAATAGATGATTCCACTCGACCCGGTCAAAAGCCTTTTCAGCGTCGAGTGAAATTACTACCTCGGGGCATGTTGACCGGGCTGCGAGTGGACAATGTTGAATAGTTTTCTCAAGTTTGAATAAGAATGCCGGCCTTGAATGAATCCTGTTTGGTTGGGTGAAATAATATCTGGGATCACATTCTCTAGTCGCCTAGCTAATACTTTGGATAATATTTTAAAGTCCACATTTAGCAGGAAATTGGACGGTAAGATGCACAAGAAAGTGGATCTTTATTCTTTTTTTGCCAACAATGAAATTGAAGCCTGTCTTAGAGTCATGGGAAGAATGCCAGGAAAGTGCTTCTTTGAACATGGCTTGGAGAGTTGGTGCTAGAAGACGGGCAAATTTTTTATAAAATTCGCATGTAAACCCGTCGGGGCCGGGTGACTTGTTGTTTTGCATTGCGTTAATAGCAGTAATAATTTCTGAAGTGGAGATGTTGGCACACAACTTAGTATTTTGGTCCTCTGATACATTGGGAATAGGCAGATTTTCAAAAAAGTTAGTTGGAAAATCAGCGTCATCACTGCATTCCGAAGAATAAAGATCAGACTAGAATAAGAGAAAAGCTTTATTTATATCATCATGGTCTGTTAAAATTTCTCCTGTAGGTGATTGAATTTTTGTAATGGAGCGAGTTGCTGCGGCCTGCCGTGCTTGCAGAGCCAACAGACTACTAGCTTTGCTCCTTAAATTCGTATGCATTATGCCTGGCTTTCATAATAAGGCGTGTTGCCTCATCAGTGGTTAAAAAGATCGAATTCCGTCTGTAATCTCAGCGTTCCTTGTAAAGGTCTGGATTCGGGATTGAGCATATTTCAAGTCGGCATCTCGTATTTTTTGAGAGATCTCTTGTAATTTAGGATTTTTTTTTCTCTCTTAAGTGTGGAGGAGTAAGCTATGATTTGTCCCCGAATGTATGCTTTAAGGGTCTCCCATAGTGTGGCAAATGAAATCTCTGGGGAAGTATTTGTGTCTAAGAAAAAGTTCGATCTGGGATGATATAAATGCTATAAATTTCTCATCTGACAGTAAGAGGGGATTGAATCTCAGATTCTGTTAGGGGGGGGGCGGTTTGGAAGGTCCAGGTCAAATTGGATGGCACTGTGATCTGATATAACAATGCTGGTGTATGAGCATGTTTTAACCATGGGTAGAAGTCTGTTGTCAAGGAGAAAATAATCTATACGGGTGTAAGTATGATGTACATTTGAGAAAAAGGAATAACCGAGTCTGAGGGAACTGAAACCTCCAAACATCTGAGAGGCCACATTGACACATAAAATCATTCACCACTCCTGCTGACCTTGACAGACTCTGGGGGTTAGTTGACGACCTGTCCAAGGAGATATCCAAAACAAGGTTGAAGTCTCCTCCTATTATAAGATAACCATTATCGATCTTGGGTATCGTCAGGAACAATTTTCAAAAAAATTACTATCGTCACAATTTGGTGCGTATAAGTTTACTAAAATTACAGGATTGGCAAAGAGTTGTCCAACAACAATGATATATACGCCCATTAGGGTCCCTGATTACTTCTTGAGATTGGAAGGAAATGTTTTTGTTTATCAATATGGCTGCCCCCCTTGCCTTTGCATTAAGTTTGGAATGATAGAGTTGACCAACCCAGCTTCGTTTGAGGCTGGCAACATTATTATTACATAAGTGGGTTTCTTGTAAAAATGCTATGTCTACTTTAAGTTGCTGTAAATGAGACAATACTTTTTGTCTCTTAACTGGGTTGTTACTCTTTGACATTCCAGGATATGAACTTAGGTGGGATTTTTAGTTACCTTATTGTGGTAGGTACTTATACTGGTTAAAGGGGATTAAAAGGTTGCAAACAAAGTAATTTAATGACAATCAAATGGTGTTCTGTCTTGGGACCAGGTAGCGGCAGAGAACACTGGGGGAGGGAACCGTGAAAATTAGTATTTAAAAAAGGAAACGGAGAGGAAAAAAGGAGAAAGAGAAAAAAAGAAAGGAAAAAGACAAAAACAAAAAAATAAAAAAAATAACACACTCCAGATCATACGTAAACCTGAGAAACCTATCCCTTGGTTTTTACCATTACACACTTTGTGCATTGTTTTACCCTACACTTCAAACTCTGTTATTATGTGGCTATTTCTTTCAAACACAAGATGAAGAAATATATACACATATGCATGTACATACATACACATGTGTATTTAAGCATGGCGAACCTTAACATCACAAGCATCTAAATAATAGTAACATTGCAACCTGCACTTGCCATCTCCCAAGTGAGGGGAGAGAGGGAGGAAAAAATAAACAAATAAAATAAAAATAAAAATAAAAATAGGAGAGATTGGCAAGCCGTAATGGATGCATTGCCAAATATTTGCTGGGAAATATGAACTTGATCATGACAGCTTTTCACATTTTAATTGTTTAAGTTGTCCTGAAGTTTTCAAATTGTGAACAAAGCCGTGAAAATGTTTTGTGTGACCCAACTATCACAATTTTTAAAAATTTAAATAAATAAAAATAAAATAATATTAAAAAATAATAAAAAGGTACAAAAAATAAAATTGCCTTGGGCAATGGGAGAAAGAGTTTACGTTCTAAGGTTGTTGATTAGGAAGCAAAGTGTCAGTCTGCAAAAACATTCTATGTGGCCCTCTGGCATCAGTATGGTAATTTTGGACAACAGAAAGTAGACAATAGTAAATCATAAAATCATACAAAATAATAGAAATAATATTGGCTGGGTTTACGAGTATAATGTCCAGCCTAATACTAAGTGGAAAAAAGGCAGCATCCTTAACTGAAGACAGGCGGCTTTGAAGACTTAAAAAGAAAATACAAATAAAGTACAATATCTAGGGCAATCTTGCTAGTAAAAGTGTAGCAGGAACAGATCTCTGACCAGATCCAACAGCAGGTAATATACATTAACAGTAAATAAAGTAATTTAACCCAGCTTTGGCGGTTCGTAATGTCAGAGGCACAGTGCGAGCCAGATAATGTCCAGTCGTGGTGCAATAGACAGAAATAAATGCCGCCGTGTATTCTCTTAATAACAATTAAATTAGTAGTATGAGGATGCCCCTTTCAGTTCTCCGTTGCTTAACACCTTAGCTAGATCAGCTTTCTGTGGTCACTCACCGGTGAGTCCGGGCGTGAGACTTTAGAAGAGTAAAGAGTAATCTTCGGTTGTCTTCTTTTAAACGGCGGGATCACGTTTGATCAGGAGTCTCCTCCAGCAGGTCGTCTGTCCTCTAAGAGGCGATGACTTCGGTCGGAGATCTGAACTCGTGCTTGGATCCGTCCGCAACCACCCGGAGTTTTGCCGGGAAGCGCAGGCTGAACTGGTATCCCGCTTCCCTCAGCTGGTCTTGACCGGAGCAAAAAGCGGCCCTCTTTCTTGCCACCTCGGCGCTGTAATCAGGGTAAATGTGAATCTCCGAGCCTCTGTAGGACAGGGAACCTTTCTCTCGTGCCAGCTGCAAGATCCGTAGCTTCAGCTGGAAGCGGTGGATGCAGGCTATGAATGGTCGGGGCGCGCCGTCTGCCGTCTTTGGGTGGCCAGCCTGTGCGCTCTGTCAACGGTCAGAGGATGGGAGAAGGCGTTGGGACCGAAGACCTCTTCCAAGGAGGATTCGATGAAAGAGGTTGGTTGGTTGGCTTCTGCTCCCTCTGGTATGCCTGTTATACGAATGTTGCACCTTCTGGATCGGTTCTCGAGGTCGTCTACTTTTAGCTGCAGTTGTTCGTTCTCTTTCGTAAGTTTCCCGACCGCCGATTCGAGTGTAGTTAGCCTCCCGTCAAAGTCGTTCATTGAAGGTTCAATTACCTGGATGGTTTGGTCGTGTTTGGCGATGGCAGCGTGGTTGGCTAAAATTTGTGTTGTCAGGTGTGTAATAATCCGTTCCTCCATCCCAGCAGGCAGTTTTTGAATCTCAGTCAGAGATGCCGCCTGTGGGCTGCTGTCGTCGCTTTGTGTCGGATCCCATTACTAGCTTGTAGCTCGTAAGCTAAGTCGCCATCTTGTCTGTCCTCGCCTCCGTTGTCCCTTTTTGCACCTTTGCTACGTTCGTCCTGCCCATGTTTATTCTATCAAGAACAAAAACTCAGAGGTCCACTTTAGAAGTGGGTTCACCACGCTCAAAGTAGGCAAATAGGGTTGTGAATGTCAGGAAAATGTCGAGTTATTACAGAGCTCTTCCGACTTGCTGCCTACTCCATCCC
>JALJCO010004394.1:0-61342 GCA_023101725.1 Atherinomorus stipes
AGGGTTGCCAACTCCTTAAAAAAAAAATAAGGGACACCTCTCGGGCTGGCCTACGTCATTACCTCCACCCCTACCAGGATGGTGATTTTTTTCCCCCTTTCTTGTTCTGAAATGAACCAAATTTTTATTGGATGCATGTTTTGAATAAGAAAAAAATATGCATAGAAAACAAATCATTACACATTTTAACTATTTATTTTGAGTGTAGATAAAATTTCCAGAGTAAAATATATTTCTAAAATATTATATCTTTCTTAAACAGACCTCTGTTTGGTAAAGCAGTATCAAATAACAGAAAACGATAACATATCTGTCTTAGTGCATTTAGTGCAAATATAACTACAAGTCTGTAGGAAGTTTGTAAACAAACACATTGTGCCTCACTGGCCATTTAAAGAACTTGTAAAATAATAACTGCAATGCTACTTCATGAGGAATTAACCTATGTTTTCCATTTATATATTTCTGTTGAGCTCGAGCTGCAGTAGGAGTGGTTTGTATTTCTTAAACAGACCTCTGTTTGGCTTAACTTAAAGTAGTATTAAATAACAGAAAATAACATTTCTCCATTAGTGCATTTAGTGCAAATATAACTATGAGTCTGTAGGAAGTTTGTAAACAAACACATTGTGCCTCACTGGCCAATACTTTCCACTTGGAGTAAAAGAAGAGCTTAAAACTGTAAGTAAAAAAAAAAAAAAAAAAAAACGGCAATGCTACATCATGAGGAGTCAACCTATTTCTTCCATTTGTATTTCTGTTGACCTCGTGCTGCAGTAAGGGAGTGGTTTGTTTTTCAGTGCCAAAGAGTAAAACTCTGAGCAAGACATTTCATTATTGATACTGACAATGAGCTCACTCCTGATTAGTTCAGTTGAACATTTGTTTCGCACATCAGTCCACTTATTTTTCATGAGAGAGAAAATCCTTTCCACAAAACCAGTGGAAGACGGGATGCTGAGGAGAAAGGATACAACAGCTTGGATGTTGGGAAGGTCAGCTGCCTGAAGAACTTGCATCCACCTCTCTGCTGTTCCCTTGGACTGCCATCTTTCTTTCTCCTGAGGTTCTGTGGTGAGGTGCTCCATTAGGCTGTTTGCAGTCCACACATTCCTCGTAAAGCTCATCCATAGACATTTTTAGCCTGCCAAAAAGGGTTAAAATATTTATGAAACATAGTTCATGCACAGTGGTAAATGAATGGGAAAAAAGTATTGTTTATATTCAGAATTTCACATCATACTTTAACTATCTTTTAAATTAACTTTGATGCATCCTTGAAAAAACTTTCATTTTTTAAAAGATATGTATGAGATTGCATATGTTGGTATATTGTAACGTGTATGATTGTGTGTTTATTTGCATATATCAATTGTATCCATTTGTTTATAACTATAGCTAATAAAACATAGTTAATCACTATACAGGTAATTATTTAATTTTTACCTGCCAACCAGGTGAAGCCTCTCAGAGATCTTCTCCATGTCGTCAAAGGATATCTTCCCAGATGCTAGAGAGAGCGGCTGCAGGTGAAAGAGCCAGTTTTCTTCTGAGAAGTCAAACCACTTCTGGATGTAACTGATGGCAGTGTTTAAGTAGGCAGTGAAGTCCCGCCTGGCAACATCTGCTTCCGATGGCAACAGACGCTGAAGCTTTTGTTTTGTTAGGTACCCATAGAACCCATCATCTCTTCTTTGTATTAATCTTCTCAAAAGAGTCCATAATGGAATAGAGGTCAACAGATGTAGTTACATTCCCCCTCTAGCTTTTTCACAACCTCTTCGAACAGAGACGTCACATTATTACAAAAGAGGAGGTACACTTCCACAACGTCTGCTTCTTGTTCAACTCCATCAGCATCTTCTGTCAACCTCAGCAATGCTTTCAGGCGGCTTGGACAATCCTCTCCAATGCTGATGAGATAGGACTTCAGTGGAACCCAGTTCTGCAGCAGGCGGGTGATTGCAGGGTTGAGTGACAGCCATCTTGTCACCACATGACGCAGGATTTCATGAAATTCAACGTCACAGAATTCACAGAACTCTTTCAGGGATTCTCTTCTTTTTGCAGAAATGGAAAAGAAACTGTATATCTTGAGAACAATGTTTTCCACATCCACTGAGAGCTTGTCCAGAGCTTTTTTCAAGGTGTTATGAACAATGTGTGCATGGCAGTTGCCACGAAGGATCTCACTGTTGGCCTCTTTCAATTTTGTGAAGACTGAGTTGTGGATGCCATAATTGACATTTGTGTTGTCAGCACTGAATGCAGAAACGCAATCTAGGGATAGACCCGTGTTTTCAAGAGAGCTTTGTATAATTTTGACTATTCCATCAGCAGATTCATCGGGATTTTCAACAAAATCTATGACCTTGCTGACTACCCCTTTGTCTGGTGTGAAAAACTGCACTGCCAAGGGAAACATCTTCCGATTTCCCTTGTTTGAAGCATCAGTGTGAATAGAGAATGGGAGAGGGTTGCTTCCACTTTTCAGTTTTTGGACCACTTCTTCTACAGCATTTGGACACAGGACATCGGTAACCACAGCTTCGGCCTTTGTCCTCCCCACGACATCTTCTTGGCAATGCTTGAGTCATTCAGTGTTTGGAGAGTCAGCTTAAATCCACAGTCAGCTGAGTTGTAACTTAAAGAATGCTTCACAGTGTGGTATATATGGGCTATCTCTGCAGCAGTAATCTGTAATCATAAACATAAATACTTACTGTATAATTTCCTTTGTGTATTTTTTAATTAATTTCTCTAATTTATGCATTTATTTTATTTGTTGATTCTGATAAATATATATATTTGGTCTGTAATGCTCACATTCATTGCACTTTTATACAATAAACTTATCCTTATTTTATTTTTATATTTTTACATACCATATCTGCTTCTGGCGATGCCCGGTGGACAACAAACTGGTCAAGGGTTCTCTTGGTTTTGTTTTCTTTCACGTTTCTTATATGTCCAGCGGCGGAAGCGTGCTGTTTTACATCAAACTGTCCTCCGTGGGCTACAGAAAAGTAACGCTGGCAGACAATACAGTGCGCTTTGTAGCCATTGTCACGCACTCTTTCTAACCACGCGTGTTCCTTTTCCCACTCGATTCTGTATTTCTGAAGCCGTTTCTTCTTTTTCCTGGGAGGAGTAGTCGGGTTGCTACTGGAAGGTGAACTGTGTGGACAGTTTAAATCCTCGGAATCCCTCCCGCTCACGTCCATGGTGTCTTGTTGTCGAATGCCGTCTATTACTAGTGTTTGTCGTAAAGCAGCAGTAGCTACTCCATTGGTCCAGCGAGCGCTAGACCAATATCATGGACCAATGAGATGAGCCGGATTCTGTAGCTCTGTTCGCATGTGAAGATTGCTGCTCCAGCGTCCAGTCATTTACTAACTTCATTGGCATTGACGTGTTTTTTTTTAATTCTCATGATAATACGGGACAAAATGCGTCTTGTTTCAGTTCAAAACGGGACACGTACTTTTATTTCTAAATACGGGATGATTCCGTTTTTCACGGGACGGTTGGCAACCCTAAGCTCCATACACGCAGCTGAAGGGAGGGGGACAGGGAGGGGGGGCTGGACGGTGCATAGATCGTTAGGAGAAGGGGGGGGGCGCTGTTTACTTAATAGTGTGCTCTTATTGGAGCAATTCAATTACGTAGAATGATAGAACTACGTAGAATGATAGCCTGCTGTCTGATTCAACTGTTTTCTGAGCAGAGAAACAAAGCTGACAGACCATAAACAGGAACTTTGATTCTCACTCTGGACATTCACATGGCCTCATCAGTGCACAACAGATCATATTATACACCGAAAACCCCAGAAAAGTGAATTTTAATGTCATGGCACCTTTAACCAGGCTGAGGATGGATAAAACAGTGGAATAACAGCTTAATTTGTATTTGATAATGGTTTGAAAACAGCTGTAATGAGCTTGAGATGGAAAACATGGGTGAAGAGAGCTTGTGGAAGCCTGAACTGAATTCATTTTAAGATTAAAGACCATATTAAAAGTTATACCAGTCTGAGATTAGTCAGTATGATACTAGTCTGATATCACACAAATAATTTAAGACCTGTGTCGTAGCGCAACCCTTCTGGTAGCTAATCAGAAGTGCTGTTCATTTAAGAATAATAGAAGAGAACTAATGTTGACTTTGTCATTGTACAGACCTTAAGTGTGGATGTCAGCAGCGTGGTGTTTGCAGTCAGGCACCTCGTCGGTCAGCCTGCTAGCAGTGGCTGGGCTAAGATGATGCAGCGGTGAAGAATCACAGACGCGTCGCTTAAGGTTACACGTTTATTACAATATAACTGGTAAAATACGGCAGAGGACTGTGTCGTCAGGTCCTGTACGTGTCTCAGCGGTCAAAACGGAGTCCCCAGGTCCAGCTGTCTGTAGTCCGCGCTCGCTCTTGCTCACGTTCCGAAGGACCCCGTCTTCCTGTTTACTGTGATGCTTTATAGGACCCTGACAGACCCCTCCCCACCTGATATTCAGTCTGATGTGAGTCGTCTGTGAAAGACACGTCAGCTTGGGATCTAGGTTCATAATTTGTCATGTCGCCCTAATTTATCAGTCGTCCTTGTCCTTGTCATAATCTTAACAGTATATATCTATAGAGTCAGACTGTCTGCCCCGACACTCCCCCCTCAGTGACGTAATTCACGTCACTCACCCAGTCGAACTAGACATGTGTCATTTACCCAAACCCTCATTAACTAACTAAATAAAATCCAAGTCCCCATAATCAACTTAAACATAAATTTAACCCAAGTCACCCCACCTTAACTGTTACTCGACAGTCTTGACACAGCCCTGTTGCCAACAATCAATTACATATTAAATCAAAAATAGGAAAGATAGAGAAAAATAGAGGATTTTATTTATTTTTAGTACCTTATTTATTTTATTTATCTCACTAAAACCAAGAAAGACTACTCACTGAAGTGACTCCTCGTACAGGCGAACTCCTCCAGGCGGCTACACTTGGCTGTGTGTATATATATATATATATATATATATATATATATATATATATATATATATATATATATATGTGTGTGTATGTATATATATATATATATATATATATATATATATATATACATACACACACATATATATATATATATATATATATATATATATATATATACAGCCAAACCAAGCTGTTGATGAGCTTTGTAAAGATTTTTTCATTTTTTGTATTGTTTTTTATTATTATTATTATTATTATTACTACTACTACTATAGGACTGTCATATGGAAGAGCTGTGATTTCGGCTCCCATAGACTGGTTCTTTTTTGTGATTGGTCTGTGTCGTTGCAGCACCTGTTAGGGCCCCTACATTTAACTGAGAATTATCTGATAAGGTTTTTTTCTATTTAAAATAGGAAAAAAAGAGAGAAAAAGAAAACTAACTGTAGATTTCACAGCCATTACTTACAATGAACACAAACATGAAAGTTTTATCCTTGATACTCAGGCTGCTGCCAGATCAGCCGAATCAGCTGTTGCTGCATTAGATAGCACACAGAGTGATCTGGTGGCTTTTAACCTGTCGGTTAACAGGTGCCATTATCACACAGTGTCAAAGCAGCACATTTCCTCTGTGACAGAATCTTCCCCTTCATCCACCGGCTGCCCACGAGCGCCGCTTGTGGTGTTAAAGCAACGTATCTTCCTGCATCTGTGAGCAGCATCTCGTCTCCTCACATTTCCATGAGTGTGAGACCGGACTTTAGCTCCTTCAGCTTCATGCGCCCCCTTCACCTCCGTCAAAGCTGGCGTTTTGGAAAGCTACACGCTCCTCCCCGGCAGTGTCTGGCTGTAAGCGTATGCGTAAAGTATCCTCTGGAAACAATAGGATCACCCCAGTGACCTCTCCATCTTCAACAGGAGCTCTGTCCTGGCTCATCTCCATGACAATGATGCCACACAAACAACACAGGGGCCCACTTTCGTGCCCACTTTTAGTCTATTCTGATTGGTGGCGCTTGTGTTTCCTGGACAGATGGATGGACGGTCTGGTCAGCAGGGGGTATTTGCTGCAATTCACACCCCCCGTGGTTCAGTGGGATCCTGGAACCTGCGCTGTCAGCAGGAACAGTGTACTCTATCGCTCTCCAGTCAGAGCTGCAGGAACTTCTTGTGAAAAGTGATTTCCACAGTTCCTCATGGAGAGAAAAACCTGGACTGTTACCTCCGTAACTCTCTAGTTCCAAAGAAAACAGGCGGGATGAGACCCTCGATCTGCACAGTTCCACAATCCATCAGCAAGACATCCACATATGTTGACGATCAGTCAAGTGTTGGCATGCGCTCACAAGGGCGATTGGCGCATCAACCTGATAGATGCTTATTTTCACGTCCCGATCATCCGGAAACACAGTTCCTTCATTTCAGGGATGCAGAACCAACAGAGCCGTCTGCTGTCTTGCCCCACACCATTCTCCAAATGTGGAGACGGAGCTGCCGCCGCTACGCTCCACAGGGATGAGAGTTCTCTTTTATCTGAATTCTGACCCACACTGGCCGGGTCCAGAGACGAAGCAGGATGCAGACTGAGAATCTGGTGGCACAGTTTTAGCTTCTGCATAACCTGGGAGAAGAGCTCTCTCTTACTCCAGATCACAGTGGACTTAAACTCGGTCACCATGTCTCAGCAGAGCGCCTCTCAGCTGACGGCCCTCTCCACTGTGTTACCCTTCTGCTGGGAACAGCCGTGTCTGTCATGCAGTTGCATGCAGTGGGTCACATTGTTGTGTCCCTTGGGTTACGTCACATGACACGGTTACACAGATGGGCTATCTGCTTCCATATCGATCCCGTACATCAGAAGAGATGCATAATGACGGCCTCTCTCCCTCCGTGGTAGCCGACCTGGAGAAACCCTCGTGTTTTATACAAAGTGGTTCCTCAGAGCAGAGTGATGTCTCACATTTCTGCGTTCACAAACATGTCTCCCGTTAGCTGGGGAGGGACGTGTCTGTCTAGTGCGACAACAGTAACCAGCTCATGTCTGTCCACATAAACGTAGTGAAATTTCTCACTGTGTAGAAGCTGGTCCAGCTTTTTGTTCCTCTGCTGCTGGGTCAGCACATTCTGACCCACACAGACAAAGAGGTGACAGCAGCTCACATCAACTGCCAACTGGAGTCACCGCGCAGCTGCTGGACGTAACCAGATAGCTTCTGCGCTGAGCGCACACACACCCGCTCTCCATCAGAGCGGTGTACATCCCTGGTGTCCTGAACAGAGGAGTGGACATCATGTCCTGGAGGAATTGGAGTCTTCATCTCGATCTGGCTTCTCAGATCTTGAACAGGTTTGGCAAGAGAGTGTGGATCTGTTCACCACTCACGAGAACTCACGGTATGACCTCTATCGCTGATCCGCCAAGACGCACTCCTGCTGGGGTGGACACACTTGTGCATCGCCGGTGGCTTCGGACGTTGTTGTACGCCTTTTCCCAGATCTAATGATCTCTCCACTCCTGGACCAGACCAGATGGAACAGCTGGAAGTGATTCTGATCGTTTCGGAGCGCACATGCACTCCGTGGTCCCAGTGCCCGCAGCAGGTGCTGTTGGGTCAGCCATGGCGACTCTCGTGACGCATCATCTCAGGCACGTGGAGCAATCAGGAGCGATCCGCTGATGGGTCAGTGTCTCTGGACCTGGCCATGGGCACACATAGAGGAGGTCATTGCTTGATCCAGAAGCAAAGCCCCTCCACCCAGAGTATCCCACATGTCATATCCCACAAGCATGTTTCGCACATGCAAAATGTGAAAATCATTAAACAAAGAGTTCTCAGTCTGGTCGGGGCGCCGCTTCAGCATGCGATTCACTCATGAGCTATGACCAAAATATTAAACAGGTTTGATTTTCTTGCGACTCACGATTTCTGATCGGGAGCTTGTCGTGAGGTGCCAATTGCCTCTCGTGACCCCCTAGTATATAGACCCTTTCCAAAAAATTATAATATATTAGAATAAACACCTTTTCCATTATATTCTATTTTTTTGGAAAGGGTCTACTCCACGACCCACTACACATGATTTGGCCAAGAGTCGGCCCGATCGCCAAACTTGTCGCATGACTGGAAAATTGGCTCAAAAACGGCCAAAAATTGCACAATGTATGCCGGACTTAAGCCATTATGTTTGGCATGGTTGTTGCATAGTTGTGTTTCTATTTGTTGACTGCTGAAAAGTGATTTAAAAAAGTATAAAAAAAAAAAAACCCAACAAGGAACATTTTAATTGTACTATTTGAGATGCCTACACGTGCATCTCACTGTGAATACTGACACTAAATTTTACATTCTGTACATAGACTTCCATTAAACCCACATTTAATTTCAGCATTCACAGTATAAAAATTCTATAATGTCAGTATTTCGATTTGAAGAACAGTAATGATGAAATGTTTACAACATTATGCTAGATTTAACTGTTTCCTCATTGGTGATGAATGATGTTTTTTCTGTGAAATCTCTTTTAAAATCACCATCAGAAATTTTGTGTGTTTTCCCAGAAGTTGTCCAGACGGCAGTAAATTTAAGGAGTTAAAATTTTGTTTCAGAAAATATTATTATTATTGCATAATTATTGTACTTATTATATATTGTGCATTTTAGTTATCTCTTCCTGTAATATCTCTCTCTCCATTGGGTTGAATTTCATTTGCATTTACCACATTATCCAACTTTCCATGGCAAAGCAATAGCGCAGCTAAATCCTCCTTTAAATACTGCTGTTTGCGCCTGTTACTGATTGCATGGGCAATCTTAGCAGATCTCCCACAAACAGTGAAGATACAAGGTACGGAATCTGTTAGCTCTGCAAACAAATTAGCGCACTTTATTTGAGATCTTAGTAAATCAGGGCCTATGTGTTTTAGCAAATGAATGAAAGTCTTTGTCCCATTAATATAAAAGATGATTTTATCCATCTCAAAGAGTTTTTTTTTTTCACCTTCCAGGAAAACACTGGCTTCATATGAAAACAACAGTTCAACAAGTTGTCAAATATGGGGAACACTTCACCAAAAGAAAGTAACATGGGCAACAGTCTGAGATGCTACAAGTGTAATAAAGTACTTCCTTCATGCTATTCCTTCGATGACTTAATCCGGGAAACTGTTCATGGACGAGACGTATATGTGTTCAATGGAGGTGAATACTACAGACCGTATGGAATCTTTTTACACGAATGTGCATATTGCTTCCATAAGGCATTTATGGATGAACAGCAAAGAAGGTCAGAAGAAGAAAGAAGGAGAAAAGAAGAAGAACAGAGGAGAGAAGAAGCAAAGGGGAGAGAGGAAGAAGGAAAGAGGCAGGAGGAGCAAAGGAGAAGAGAGGAAGAGAGACAGAGGCTGGAGGAGCACAGGAGAAGAGAGGAAGAGAGACAAAGGCTGGAGGAGCATAGGAGAAGAGAGGGAGAGAGACAGAGGCTGGAGGAGCAAAGGAGAAGAGAGGAAGAGAGACATAGACTGGAGGAACAAAGGAGAAGAGAGGAAGAGAGACGCTGGGCTGGAGGAGCAAAGGAGAAGAGAGGAAGAGAGACAGAAGCTGGAGGAGCAAAGGAGAAGAGAAGAAGAGAGACGGAGGCTGGAGGAGCAAAGGAGAAGAGAGGAAGAGAGACAGAAGCTGGAGGAGCAAAGGGGAAGAGAGATAGAGAGACTGAGACTGGAGGAGCAAAGGAGAAAGAGAGGAAGAGAGACGGAGGCTGGAGGAGCAAAGGAGAAGAGAAGAAGAGAGACGGAGGCTGGAGGAGCAAAGGAGAAAAGAGGAAGAGAGACAGAAGTTGGAGGAGCACAGGAGAAGAGAGGAAGAGAGACAAAGGCTGGAGGAGCATAGGAGAAGAGAGGAAGAGAGACAGAATCTGGAGGAGCAAAGGAGAAGAGAGATAGAGAGACTGAGGCTGGAGGAGCAAAGGAGAAGAGAAGAGAGAGACGGGAGGCTGGAGGAGCAAAAGGAGAAAAGAGGAAGAGAGACAGAAGCTGGAGGAGCAAAGGAGAAGAGAGATAGAGAGACTGAGACTGGAGGAGCAAAGGAGAAAGAAGAAGAGAGACGGAGGCTGGAGGAGCAAAGGAGAAAAGAAGAAGAGAGACGTAGGCTGGAGGAGCAAAGGAGAAGAGAAGAAGAGAGACAGAAGCTGGAGGAGCAAAGGAGAAGAGAAGAAGAGAGATGGAGGATGGAGGAGCAAAGGAGAAAAGAAGAAGAGAAATGGAGGCTTGAAGAGCAAAGGAGAAGAGAGGAAGAGAGACAGAGGCTGGAGGAAGAAAGGAGAAGAGAAGAAGAGAGATGGAGGATGGAGGAGCAACGGAGAAGAGAGAGGAAGAAAGACGAGATGCTGGAGGAGCATAGGAGAAGAGAGGAAAGAGAGAATGAGGCAGGAGGAGGAGAGGAGAAGAGAGGAAGAGAGACAGATGCTGGAGGAGCAAAGGAGAAGAGAGGAAGAGAGACAGAGGCTGGAGGAGCAAAGGAGAAGAGAGGAAGAAAGACAGAGGCATGAGGAGCAAAGGAGAGAGAGAGGAAGAGAGACAGAGGCCGGAGGAGGAGAGGAGAAAAAGATGAAGAGAGACAGATGCTGGAGGAGCAAAGGAGAAGAGAGGAAGAGAGAAAGAGGCTGGAGGGGAGGGATTGAGAAGACAGAAGCAACTAGAACAACTAAATCAGAGACTCCAAGAATCTCAGCAACGAGCTGAAGAGCAGTGGGAGAAACAGATGAGGAGAAACATGTCTGAATATGAGTCCAAGCAAAATGTTCTGAAAGATCATTTAGATGAATTTGAGAACATCTATGATGCAGGCAAAGGCAGTGATGAACTTCTAGAGATCCTCTCTTTGAGATGTGATATCAAGATTTCAGGTCTCAGTCTCACTGAGCTGACAACTGATCAGCTGGAGAAGATCCCTCTCAGCTCTGGACAACCTTCTGTTTGATGAATGGACGATTGCTCCTCCATCTCTCAACACTGTACAGCACGCTCAAGTGTATATCACAGAGCTGTGTGGTCTGTCTATGGAGATTTCTGAGGAACTTTCCCTTGAATTCACCTGCAATCATGTACAGTCCCTGGTTGGGTCCATCAGTCAATCAGCATGTAATGTCTCTGAGAATTTCATGCTGACTCAAGCCCTTTTTCTTACTCTGATGCACTTTGTCACTGACAGTGAAAACTCTGAAACAGATGCAGTCCTCACAGCCACACAATGGGCTGAAGATGAAGTCTCCTCTGAGCAAATCTTTGCTACAGAATTCCTGAGCATCCTCATGTCATCATTAGATGATGTAGTTAGAACAACATCTGCGTTCATTTTAGATATGGAGATCCAGTGCTTGGAACTGCTGTTATCCATTCTTGAACATGTAAATGATAAAGAAACCCACTCAGAATCCACTCAAATGATCCTTAAACTTGTGAAAACCAACCAGTGGACCCCAGTAGAAGCACTGGCTCTACTCAAAGCCCTGTCAGAGAAGTGTAAACTGGATGTTTCGATAACTGAAGTCCTAACAGTGGTGCAGGCATATGACATATCACCAGACTGGACTGATGAGTGTGGACGGTCTCTCATCCAGGTTTTTGACTTTGTTGACCCTGAAAGATTCCATCAAGATTTTGTGGAGATTCTCAGAAAGAAAAATGAGAGGAGTCAGGATGCAGTTCTGGCAGAATTGAAAATGTTGCATGACTTGGATGATGCTGTGATTGACATGATGAAAAACATCACCACTGGTGTCTTGCAGTATTCAGAAAATGTACCAAAAGATGAAGGACTTCAGAAAGATGACCTGAAATGTGGAGGCTTTAATGCAGATGACCTACAGAAATGCCTGTCTCAGCTCTGCAAAGCAGTTTATGACACAAAAGGCTGGTGGCCCACAGTGAAGCACATGCTGGAGTGGTGTGAGTTGGTAAGGAAGATGAAGACTGGAGTGCCACAACTGGTTGATGTGAATGAAGACTCATGTGCCATCGCCATGTTTTCAGCTACACAAGTCTACATGGGAAACAAGGTGGGCATTGTGCTGAGTTCTGATTGCCAGTCAGAGGAGCAAATAAAGGAGTGGTCTGACTTCTTTGAGAATCTTGAAATTTCTCTTGATACAAACATGAGAAACACTGATGCATCAATCAAAGACTCGTATGAAGCAGACATTGTTTATGGTGCACTGGATAACTTTTTATCTGATTACCTTCAGCATGGAATGGATGTGATGGAAACAGGGATCCCTCCACGTCAATGCGAATTTATTATTGATGAAAGAAGTCTGAATGCATCTCCTAATCTGGAACTTTCAAGTCTCAGGAACAATGATTCTCTGGTGTTTGCTGCAGAAGTTTTGCAAAACCTCATCAATCATTTCCAAAGTCAGGAAATGGAACAAAGACACAGTCTGATGAAGGCACTTCTTCAAGTGTTCAACACCAACATAAACAAAGACAAAACCACTGAGAGTAAAATCATCAGCATCTTGAAGAGAATAACTGGGGCAGAACTGCCCTCTAATGAAATCTTCATTCTGACCTTCCTTGAGAATATCCTGGAAATGCTGACTCGTGACATAGATGGCGTGAAACACATGGCATCTGCTAACAGATGGTGTTTACAGATTTTATCTACTTGTGCAGAGCAAATTCATTTTCAAATGAAGAAACAAAGGAGGTTTTCAGGATGGTTTCAAACCTTGCAGCACAAACACTTTGGTCCCCAGAAGAGACCTTTAACCTCCTTGTAATATTAACTGACTACCATCATCATGAAGGCTGCATTTCCATCATGAAGATTTTACATTTGATGGTAACATACCAGGTTTCTTCCACATGGAGAGATGAGAACAACAGATCCCTTCTTGAGCTTTTATATACATATCCAACTAAGAATCTGATCCAGCATTTAGAAAAGAGCCTTAGAGATGAGAAACCGAAAGATATAGACACTCTTTTTGATGAAATATGGGAGATGAAAGACATTGATGACGAAACCCTGGGTAAAGCTCACAGTGTAGTAACTCATGTATTGAACTTGATCAAAACGGGTGAAATTGAAAAACACAAAGATGTAAAGCAAGAGAGGAATCTGAGTACCAGCTTGGAGGTGGAAGACCTGCAGAAGCTCCTGGCAGTCCTATGCAATGCTGTTCACCTTTGCATGGCTAGTGGGGAAGTGGTGGCCCAGAACCACTCAGATGATAAGCTGGTGCCTGTTGGCTTTGTCCAACACTGGAAAGCTCCTGGAAATGGGCACTGGAGAGGGGAAGTCCTGTGTCATAGCAATGTTTGCAGTGCTGCGTGTGCTTAGAGGTGAAAAAGTAGACGTGGTGTCGACTTCCTCGGTGTTGTGTCAAAGAGATGCAGAAGAATGGAGAGAGTTCTACAAATACTTTGGCATCACAGTTGATACAAATACTAATAAGACTGACGACGAGGATCGCAAGAAATGCTACCAGAAGGATGTGGTCTATGGAACTATTGAAACCTTTGCCGCTGATCACCTTCGCCAGACATTTGAGATGAAGGATGTGAGGCCTGATCGAGGCTATCAGTGCATCATCATTGATGAGGTGGACTCACTGCTGCTGGATCAGGGAGTGCAGTTGACCTACCTTGCCAGCCCTATGGTCTCTATGCAACACCTGAACTCTATTCTGGCCATGATCTGGGCCCAGGTCAGCCAGTATGGCTTTCTATCTTCAGGACACCAGACATTTGTACAGGAGCCTCCTGCATCGTTCTTCAAGGCCATTTTTGACTCGATGAACACAGAGGAAAGTGGAATTGAGGATCCAATGGACATTTTAAGTATCGCGGAAGAAACCGACACTGTTCCCAAAGGCTTTACTGAGGAAATCTACAAAAGTGAAAAGGATGAACTTCTTAGCAAACTGAGGACTGTGAGTCAGGATGCTGTGGTTGAGTTTTTTGAAAGAATGGAGGACTACGTTCCCTATGGTTTCACTGTTTACACTCTAAACGACGAGGGACTTCTCTGTCTCAGAAAGCTCACTCCATACAGCAAACACCACATCCCAGAGCTGAAGTTTCTTGTCCTGGATGACGGCTTGTGCTGTGCTCTCTATGACTCAGAGGAAATTCTCATCAAGCCCATTGCAGACTTAATGTTAGACAAGATTCAATACACTCCATGTCCAGACAATAAAGATAAAATCAGTATACCTGGATTCTTGAGGACTCTGATCGAGAAAAAAAATGCCTACATGGGTGGAGAATGCGTTTCTGGCAACGCAGCTGAGAAAAGGACGAGACTACGTTGTAGAAAACAACAATATCTGTCCTGTGGACTTCAGATCTACTGGTATTGTGGAACTGAATAAGAAATGGGGTGATGGTCTGCAGCAGTTTATTGAGATGAAACATCAAACCAAACTGAGCACACTTTCAACCGTGACAAACTACATTTCTAACATCTCCTTCTTTGAAAAGTACCAGGGGAAGATTTATGGCACAACAGGGACACTTGGGAGGAAACAAGATCTTCTGTTTTTGCAGGACTTGTATCCAAATCTGTCAACCTGCAAAATGCCAACATTCAACAGGAAAAAGTTATTTGAGGGTAAAGGCATTGTGAAGAATTCATCTAAAGAGTGGAAATCTGAAATAAAACATGTGGTCATGGCTCAGATTTCCTCAAATTCATACAGAGATGGAAGAGCAGCTCTTGTGATCTGTGAGACAATCAACAAAGCCAAAGAGATCTATGAAGAGCTGAAAAGCAGCATCCCAGGGGAAATCATTCTCTACTGCCGCAGTGACAAAGACAGTTTGAGCAAAATAGAAAAGGAACTACTTCCTGGTGATGTCATTGTTGCCACAAACCTTGCTGGACGTGGCACAAACATTAAAGTTTCCAAACAGGTGAACAATAATGGGGGATTATTTGTGATCCTCTCCTTCCTCTCTGAAAATGCAAGAGTAGAACTCCAGGCGTTTGGTCGAACAGCTCGCAAAGGTAAACCTGGATCTGCTCGGATCATCATGTCCACGGCGCACATGCAACAGGATTTCAAAAAAGTGACATCTGTGGTGGAAGCGAAGAGAACAAGGGATAGACTTGCAGAAGACAAGATAAACAACATGATGAACGATGTCACGGAGATGAATCTGCGAGAGGAGCTGTTTTCAGAGTACTGTAGATCTCTTCAAGATATTTACAAGAACACAGATGGAGACGAGAGAAGAGCTGTCGTTGCCATCATGAATGAGTTTTGGGGGATCTGGCTGCAAACTAAATCAGAAGAAATTGACCAGCTGAAAAGAGATGAACTGAAACAGAGTTTGAAATCTGATTTGGCAACGGCAAAACTGCAGTCTGAAAGTCATACTTCACCGTGTTCTAGCATTTATCACTACATCAAGTTTGGAAACATCGCACTGGATGAGAAACAATGGGACCTTGGTGCCAGGCTCTTTGAGAAAGCCATGAGCAGAGATGAAAGTTGGGCTGCTGTAGCTTTTTATAATCATGCGTTCTGCACTGTAAAGCAGCAGAAGGATGATTATCTCACAAACGCCAGAGAGGACCTAGTGAAAGCACAGGAGTCTCTAAAGTATCTCAGAGAGGAATCCATCATCTGTCTGCAGTTTGTAAAAAATGGCCTCTGCAGGTTCAACCAAAACTGTATCAACCAGCCTTGAAAAACAGTTAACAACTCGGTGCCACATGTACAGCTACTTTGACAAAAACATCAGTGAGGCCATCCAAAAGCTGGATGAAATTAAAGGAAGAGGCAGAGATGCAATTGTTGAAAAATCGCCGGTTTTCCTTCTGGTATCAGACACTGATGAAGAACTCCAAGAGGAGGCCTACAACCTCTACAGTCGAGGTCTAAATTATGTGTTTGCTGTGAAAGAGAAGCCTCGTTTTTCATGGGAAGGCCTGCTGGTGTTCATTCTTGGACTTTTGCAGATTATTGGAGGGGCATTGATCACTGCATTTACGTTTGGTGCACTGGCTCAAGTTGGCATAGGACTGATCACTGAAGGAATATCAGACTGCATCTCTGGTATCGAGGCCATGGTGACAGGAGAGTTCAGCTGGGAATCCTGGGCTATCAACAAAGCCATTTCTATTGGTTTATCCATTGTGACATTTGGAGTTGGGAAGCTGGTGTCAAAGGGCTTCAAAGCCTGCAAAATGCTCATCAAAGGTTTGGGCAAAAATTTAAAGGCATTACCAAAGTTTTTCTCCCGGCAAGCTAAAGACACATTTACTGTCATCACCAAGACAAATATTAGGAGTGCTGCAAAATACACAGCTAAAAAAGTGGTGGAGGACGTCATTGTGTATGGGTTAGGGAAAGCAGAAGAAAAAATTCTGAATAGCATACTGGACAGCATTAAAAGTGAGGTGAAGAAGGGAATAGCTGATGATGTAAAATCTAATTTGGCAAAAGAGCCTTTAAATACACTAGTGGACTCCATTATCCTCTCACATGTTGAGGATCGAGAACAACTTCATGATCTGCTGCAGGACAAAAACAGGAGAAGTGACCTGCTGGCTGTTTTCAAACAGTTGACTGACAATGCCGTGCAACCGTTCTATAAAGATCTGAGCTGGCAGAAAAAACTCAACTCGTCTCTCATTAAAATAACCGATGCAGCTAAATCTAATGCTAAAGGAAAAGTGCTTATTTTTCTTACAGCCATACAAGCTACCCACTACCTGGTACTAGCAGGGGAAGCCATCGGTGCAGTTCATACCCTCTCCAGCAAATTCTTCTCTAACCTTCAAAAACAGCTGAATGTGTTCAAAGAAGAAAAAGGTTTTTCAGAGAAGGTGAAGATAAATGAACTAACTTCCTCAGAAACTGAAATGTTGAGAACATTCAAAGAGGAATTAACCACGGCCATCAGTGCTTCACTTGCTGATGCTTCGGTACAAGTCTTCCATCAAAAGTTCTCCAGTCACATTACCTCTCTTGTTCAAGGTAAAATAAATGGTTCAGTTCTGCACCATGTTAGTAGTGGGATAAAGACTGAAAGAACATCTGATAAACTTAGAGCTGGACAGAACAACAGATACATTGTGAACATGCCAGTAAGCCAGAGTTCTAAATTGAGGCGAAATGCAGGTAAATACTCAAGATCACATGCTGAAAAGATCAAGAACCCCAACACTAAAGGAACCATTCTGGATGCCAGAGTCCTGTCAGAGGCCACTGGTACCAAGGTTGTCATCCTAACAGAGGATAAACATGGCAGACTTAAAAAAAATGCAGGAGATCAATCCAAGCACGAAACCAAGCACTCAAACTGTGACACTGATCTACAGACCAAAGAGCTCCCAATACCCCGATGGCCATTATGATGTTTACATCAACAACAAGACAGTACAGATAGAGAACAAGGGCAAGGACTGTCTGTTTCATGCTTTGGCACGAGGCATGAAACCAAAAGCCAGTGAAGAAGAGATTGCTTTGGAAGTAGACCGTCTCCGAGTTATGGAGAGTGAAAGACTACTCAGACACCCAGGACAATGGGAACCCTTCATTAAGTGCAAAGAGAGGACTGAAATAATCAGAGGAGGGGATTGGTACTTGGCAGAGGGGGGTGCAAAAAAACTTAGAAAAGATCAGAAAGCCAAATTTAAGGAAACGGTTGGAAAAACAGGAAAATACAAAACACTGGTAAATAACAAAAGAAAGATTAAATTGGGGCGAGTCATTGAAGCTGATCACCAGCCTCCTGTCAGCTCTATAGTCGATGCAATAAAGTTGAACCAGAACAGCAGATTAGCAAAAGCTATGCTTGAAGTGGCAACAAACTCAACTCCTCTGAATAAGAATCTGATTCCTGGTGTGAAAAAAAAGCACGGTTCTGAACTTCCAACTGTTAATGTGCCCACTGAAATGCATCGTGACTTTCCAAGTACAATATCACAGGCCTACAGAGAATTGGTGGCGACAACAATAAGCCAGGATGATGTTGTGGGCACATTCAAACTGACAATCCTTGGTTCAATGCCAAGATTTAAGTTGAATCGCACCAGGGGCTTTAAGGACTTTAAGAATGACAGTGACTCTAAATTCAAGCTGGGTGTGTTTGAAAAGAGTTTTCAGAAACACAGTGAAAAGATGGTTGACGAGTGGTCCAGTATGCTTCAAGGCAAGGGTGTCATGACAACACAAGACTGTAACACCATTAAAGCATGGATCAACAACAAGGGCTACAACAACCAAAACGATCCACACAGGCAGCAAGTTTTCCACCTCCTTCAATGATAAAGGTACAGTAATGTCACATTTAATATCATACAAAAAAACAGCAACACACTGACTGAATTAAAAAAAAAAAAAAGAACATAAACAGTATTTGGCATCACTTTTGTTCATATGTTTTGTCTAAAGGCAAACTGCTAACCACAAATGATTTGGGCTTTTTTTCCTTTAAAGGGTCCAGAGATTCTGAGAAATCAATCAGAAGACAAGAAGAATGAAAACAATGGAGATCTTCCACCTGTATGATCATCACAAGAGACATCTCTACATATGTATCAAGACTCCCCCAAAGAACACAGGAGGTTCCTGAGGCTTTGTCTGTGTAGAGCCAGAGTAGTTTAAATTAAGGCCATGTCCGTAGTGACGAGTTGAGGTGTATTTTTATAAAGATTCTATTATTTGGAGATTCATTCATGTGGAACCAGCATTCTGGGAGCCTGAAAACACTGAAAGCACCACTTCACTGATGACAAATGTCTGAGAAACATCACAGTGCAGATGATTTATCCATATTTGAAAGGGAAAAATGCATGGCTATATGTTGGTAATTACCTTAACTTTGGTTTCATCAGAGTAATCCAGCCAGAACGCATAATTCATGGTGAGAAGCAGCTGATGAAAGCAAAAAAAAAAACAAAAAAAACAAAAAACAAGAACAACAAAAATTTTTAGTTGTAAACATCTCTTATATTACTGTCTATTGCCATAAAGCAGCAGATAACCACAAACCAGGAGGAACTACCCAGGTGTGGTAGACTTGTAACCAAGACCGCCTAAACCAAGACCAAGACACTACCAAGACCAGAGAATATCAAGACCAAGACAGACCAACTCTAGACCAAGACCAGTTCAGCTCGAGAGCGAGACCAAAAAAACCTTCTTTTTTTGGGGGGGGGGGGGGCATTTTTCATGAGTTGTAGAACCTAAGCACCATATTGGGTTCAGCTGCTGAGTATAAAAATGAGATTTTATTTATTTGGTACTTGATTCGTACTTGAAAGGGTGTATAATGAAAAACAAAAAAACAGTACCTGCCTGGAAATTATAGGTTACAAATCCCTTCAAGATCGCTCAGCCCGTCCGAGACATTGCGAGACCGAGAGACCCGAGACCAAGACTGAGACCAAAGACTGCCAAGGCCGTGACAAGACCAAGACCGCAAAAAAGCTGTCTTGAGACCGGTCTCAAGATTAAGACCTTGAGAACTACAAGTCTAAGGTGTGGTTTGGATAAAAACATGCTTCGGAAAAGGAAATCAAACTCATATATTATTGTGTTTTACGATATATGTTGGTGTTAAGGCTCCTGCAATCTTTTTGGAGCCTTTGCTTGTATGTTTAGCTGTTTCAGCCTATGCTAGACGGTGACATCACAGGAAACAGGAAGTGGGAAGCTATAATTGAGTTGGCACCCTAGGATCCTGTTTGTTAGTTGTTTCTGCAGCACCTGCTGTCAAGACCTCTGTTGTCCATGCTGAGCACAGCCTGTAAGTTTATTTCAAGAAACTTTTGTCTTCACAGTCAGGTCAAGAAATTCTGTTGTGGTCTTGATCATACAGAAGCTTTGCCATTTTTTACACTTGTCAGATTGCTGGTATTGGCATGCCACAATTAGCATGTACCCTTTTAGCATTAGCATATCACAATTAGCATGTACCCTTTTAGCATTAGCATGTCACAATTAGCATGTAGCTTGTTAGCATTAGCACGCTAGCTAGCCTGTTCATTTGAGTAAATTGGTTTATTTTGTTGTGATGTTTGTTTGATTTATGTGATTTATATGTGAACTCCACTTGCATGGTTTTAATAGATTTGTTTTTGTTCATTTCAGTTTTACTCTGTCTAGACTACGAGTGACATGCTAATAAAAGGCCACAAAAGGACATCCACTTGTTTCTTTGTGTCTAAAAAGAGTTATCTGCCTGCCTAGCTTCCTGGAGAAGCAACGAGGGCAGAACAGTTGGCTTCCTCATTGTTTACATAACGTGTACAGTTGGTCCACCAATGACGGCTGATGTAAGAAGCTTTCATAAACTTAAGATCTGAGGTATTTTTGAAGTTTAAATATATACCTGTGTAATTCTTTTTAATTTGAGTATTACTAACAGATGCAGAACTGTGTTTCAGTTTCTTTTTTCATTTTATACATTCAGAGTACACTAAAAAGCAAAACATGTTCAGTTTCTTGTTTTTGTTCTTATAGTCACAATTTTCTTTTCCACAATTTATGATTTTTTCATTGATTGTTATTTGTATGTTTATTTGGTTGTCATTAGATGCCGATTGAGGAAGGGAAGACACATTTATCAGTAAATCAATGTTGCGGGGTAGCTTTCTTGTAGTTGGGTTATGT
The DNA here is from genome assembly GCA_023101725.1 of Atherinomorus stipes. Lineage (NCBI taxonomy): Eukaryota > Metazoa > Chordata > Actinopteri > Atheriniformes > Atherinidae > Atherinomorus > Atherinomorus stipes. Next base: position 20,623 of record JALJCO010004394.1, read on the forward strand.
CTGATGGTGCCCTCCAGAATTTAATTAGTAGTACCATGCATGTTGATGAACATCAGAACAAAAAGCATGATGTAAACAAGCCAGATTCTTTTAAGAATGATATGAAAAGCATCAACACTTGTATCAGCAAATTAGCACCTGAAATGGGCTTAAAGCACAGCAGCATAATTTGGGGATAAGATGTTAGTTTTTTTTTTCCTTTTCTTTTTAAAACAGCAGTAATGTAAAGTATGATCCAGTAGCTGGAGAGAAATTTACATTATTTACCTTTTTAATTCTGATTTTTTATAATTGATAATTAACAGCATATCATGTGGGTTGGTATCACTTTCAAATAAATCGATCGTGCTTCAAAATTATGGTTTTTTATTATTTCAAATGCTGGAAACAAATATTGGAATACTGATAAAACTGCAGAGACAGACTGTCATGTCCCCTGTTCCCCTGAGGATCATTTGTTGTCCGATCCACTGATCAATCATGGGAAAACTTAAGCGCTGGAGTTTCCCCAAGCAGATACCAGATCATTGCACCACATACCAGCCAAGAGGGAGAACTAGAGACAGTGCAACCTCTAGTGGTCATGAAACATGATGCTGTTCAATTGAAATAGTTTCACTCAAGCATGACTAGTTTATAGCAAAGATAATGTTTTGATGGAATCCAAACAAAAAAATGAGAAAAGTGTTAATGTAAAAGAAAAAAAGAAAATGCACACCAAAACAAACAAGCAAAAAATCTTTTTGACAAATGCAAATTTGGCCACAACGCACATTTTTACACAGTTGTATCCCATTCAATCATCGATGGTGATAGAGAATGAACACATGCTAATCTTTGCTTCACCATTCAGGAGTCTAGCAGGCATATGGCCTGTTTTGCCTTCATACTTTATCTGAGCAGCAGTTACTATCACAATCACTTTCAGTTGGGCTGTTTGCAGCTGCAGGAGTAACTGTGATGCAGCACACGTCATGTTTGGGTTCTTTTAACTTTAGAAGGTTCAAAACTTGTCATGGTTCAAAATTTTACAGAAAAACTGTGAAAAGCACAAAAGATTCTCTGAAGGTCATTCTGGGTCAGCATAACTCAACATGGTGAACTAAGGAAAAAGGTCTGCTCTGTCTCAGAGTTTAAATCACCATTCATACTGATGCAAACACAACATTTTAAAGTAATTAATTTCATATTAGGCTACTGGGATTATTGCATTAAACATTAAATTGCAGTTTGTCAGTGGCTCATCTGGCTGCGTACACACCAAACGCGATTTGGGCGTCAAGGGCGTCAGGTTTACATGCAAAGTCAATGGCCGACGCGCGTTTGGGTGGCGTCAAAAACCCTGCGGCGCGTTGCAAGCTTTGGGCGCGGCGCGTCCAGGCGCGTCCAGGCGCGTTTTTACGCGCGATTTGCGCGGCGAGTTTTGAGATTTTGAGCGTTTGACTCGCGTTCCCGCGTCGCGGGCGGCAGACGCTGGAGTTGGAAAATCTTAACTTTGGCGTCTTGACGCGGAGCGTCGACCAATCAGAGCGAGTCATGACACAGACACAGTTTTTCTGACAGGAGAGGAAACACCCTGAAGAACCAGGGGAATCGCCTCTCTATCTGAAGACAGAGGAGGATAAACTGTGTTATGTGTCCGGTCCCGGTTTCTGAACGGTGGTTTGATGACCTGCTGTCCTGATGGGATGTACTGGGCTGATACTGTAATGCTGCATGCTACGCAGCCTTATAAGGCTTCTCTCATGAATAAAGCTTTATTGAAGACAAAAAGCAGGTGTTGCTATCTACAGCAGATTCTGCAGTTCTCCACCTGTCCACCAGATGTCTGCAGTCATCCACCTTCATTTCTGCTGAATTTGATCACGTTTGAGTAATTAACGCACACTGGAGGCATTTTCCTTCTTAGAAACTAATCTACAGTATTGTCCTGTAGCCTCGATAAATGTTAACTGTCCCTGAAAAAATGTTTTTATTTGTTTAGATCCTTTTCACATTTCATAAAGTCACATAAAGCACTCGATCTTTTATTACACCCACATACACTTGGCCCGCAGGAACTCTGGAAGTGGGCATACTTTTCTGAATGATATTTGTTTGTGTTTTTATTTGATTGCTACTAGCCGTGGGTTACTGACGGTCTATGTCTGTATGCAAGTTATGAAAAGTTTAGTGAAGTTTCTCACCAGACAGGATTTTCTTTCTTCTGTGGAATGCTAATGTAGAAAAATCAATCTTAGTTAATCCTTTGTTTTCTTGTTTCATCAGCCAGTTTTTAACTGCTTGTCTACAAAGTTGGTTTGTTTCAAGGCATCGTGTGAAATCTACCAGTTTCAGTACAGATCATGCAAAAAGTCTAGAGATATATTTACCGAAAGTACTCAAATAAGTTGCAATGAATTACATGCTGAATTATAATCCTTTAGCTTAATTTATAGTCTAATTTAATTTATAGTCTTTATAGTCTAGCCACAATGATTCTTTGAAACTTATTCCAGCATGTGCTCATCACAGATTGCATTGCCTTTTAATTCATGTTTACTGTGGTGGAAAAGAGGCTCATATTGTCTACATTATTAAAACTGCCAATAACTTGCAAAAATTTTGAAAATAAAGCGGCAGAATCTGCAAATAATATTTCAAATATAAAATACCATTTTAAGTTATTGCAAGAAAGCCTGGTAATTTTCCTTAGAAAGTAAATATATTTCAAATAAAATGCATGAATCCAGTGTTAATGTTTCTCAATCTTTGGCCCTTTACAGGCTCTTAAAGTAAGTCTGATTTCATAAGATAAGGAATATAATATTGAAAAACTGTTGTTTTACAGTCATATTTTTAATCAATCGGGCTGGGTGAGGGCGATAAACCAAAAATTCACAGACACCCAAATTTACTGTGTTAGCCATCATCATTTTGCCCATGTAGGTGATCAGTGTTCTAATAAAATGAAAAGAAAAGTTGTTTTTGGCTGTTTTGGCTGCTTAGAATTTTGGCTGTGCCCATGTGCCTTTAAGATGCTAAGTTACATGTATGGTTTGAAGTCACATGACTCCACCCCATCCAGTCTGTAACAAGTTATGGTCCATATATCATTATTACTGAGGTAAACTGTTCAATATATCGTAATAGTGATTTTAGATCATATCACCCAGCCCTAATTCAGTCTTGCCTCTGTGTTTTTTATTTCCATGAATTGATAGATGTGTTTTTTTATTATTAATTAATTGATTAATTAATTAATTAATTTATTTATTTATTAGGAGTGATAGCACATACACATGACAACTCATGAAAAGGTACAGGTTCCTTTTTTCCACTCATATGCTCCACCCCCACACTTCGCTGAAAGAACCAAATAACAATAAAATAACAATAACTGCATCCGAGTAGAATAAAGACAAAAAGAAAAAAGAAGGGGTCAAATAACAAAAACACAACATGAAAGAAAAGGAGGAAAAGAAAAAGAAAAACAGCAATACCCTAAAATAAACAGAACAATAAACACGAAAAAGTCTAAAATATGAAGGATGCATGGGATGCCCACCACATTGAAAATGGAGAATTAACTGGGATCCATGGAGGTTATAGAATTTAAATATGACAAGACAGGCTGTCATTTCTTATAGAAATTAGCAACTGAGCCTCTGAGAGAATATTTCACCTTTTCCAAGGGCAGAAAGGACAATAAATCGTGCAGCCAAAAATCGTCTGCGGGCTATGAGAGAGACAAAAACAAGAGCATCTGCATTGGTCCCTGTCAGGCTGGAAGGGATGGAGGGTACTCCAAAAACTGCTATCAGCGGACAATGTTCCAATGTGACATTGAGGGCTTCACTTAATGTTTTGAAAAAGGGACCAGAAATCAGCCAATCTCGGGCAAGAGAAAAATGTATGTGTGTGGTCTGCTGGCGACCACCCACACCTATCACATGTGTCATTTGTATCAGGGAAGGGTTTACTAAGCCTCGCTTTTGTGAAATGGATCCTATGCAGAACCTTAAATTGGATAAAGTTCAAACGGGCAAATGAGGATGTGGAGTTTACCCCTAATAAACGCCTCCCGCAACCACTCGTCTGATACGGTGAACCCAAGCTCCCTCTCCCATGTTCCCAATCACCCCTGCAAGAAAGCCACACAGCAACACTTGCTGACTGCACATCCTCACTGAATAAATATAATCCACTGGTCCCTGGTAGTGCTGTCCCTCCTGTTAGAGCACTGAAAACTGCTGAATTTCTGCCGAGGCAACTCAGCACGGCGATCCCCCCTCCTCCTCCTTGTTGTCGTCGTCCTCTCTGACAAAGCTGGTCATAACTACTCCATGGCAGGTAATCAGCTCTTTTAGGTGGCGCTAAAGAGGCTAGCTTAGCAGCTCGCAGCTTCTCTAGTTCACGTCATTCGGAGAAAGAATTTCAAATCACGTACTTTGGAGAGCGCGCTCTTGTGGCCAATTCTGGTGAAAAGAGAGCCTGCACTCAAAGACAAAGTCACTTTCACTCTCCGGAGTTTCTGGCATGTTTTAACTGAGGTCCTGCTCCAATACAAACGTGAAAAAGTGGGATTTCCAGGTGATAACTCATTTAAAGGTGGCAAAATGACCCTCTAAAAACAAGTCAGAGAAGACCAGGCCCCTCTCTCTCCAAACAGCAAAAGCTGCATCAGAGTTAGAGGGAGGGGAACAAATGATTATTGCAAATAGGACCTTGAGGAGAGAGTTTGAAATATTGCCTGAATTGTTTAAAAATTATTGAAGAAGAGATTACAACTGGATTTTTAACATAACTAGGGCACGAGGAGGTTAAAGGGGCACAAACCATAGCTGCTAAAGATGATGGGACAGAAGTATTCTCCTCCATTCTACATCAATCAAGACTGGAAGAGTTGCACCAAACGTGGATTTTTTGTAGATTGGCAGCCCAGTGATAAAATAAAAGATTAGGGGGCGGTGATTAGCTCCCTGGTTGAGCAGCCGCCCCATGAACAGAGGCTACAGCTCCTCAGTGCAGTCGGCCCCGGTTCGATTCCCGGTCCAGGTCCCTTTGCTGCATGTCACTCCCCACTCTCTCTGCCCCTTTCCTGTCACTATATACTGAAAAAAGATTAGGTAATGCAAGGCCTCCACTCTGCTGACTTCTCTGCAGAATACTTGCATACTCTTGGGTGTTTACCTGCCCAAATGAACTTTGAGAATATATATATATTTATTTATTTATTTTTTTTAAGGATTTTTTTGGGCACTAGTGGCCTTTATACGACAGTATAGCGACAGGAAAGGGGCAGAGAGAGTGGGGAGTGACATGCAGCAAAGGGACCTGGACCGGGAATCGAACCGGGGCCAACTGCATTGAGGAACAGTAGCCTCTGTTCATGGGGCGGCTGCTCAACCAACTGAGCTAATCACCGCCCCAACTTCGAGAATATTTGATCCACTGTGTGAAAAAAGGATTTTGGTAAGAATATGGGGAGTCACTGGAAAAGAACCAAAAATTGGGCAGGATGTTCATTTTAATGGCACTAATTCTGTCCATCACTGATAATGGGGGAGAATTCCAGCGCATCAGGTCTGATTAAATTTTCCCAATCAGACTCATAAAATTGTTCTTATGAAGAGAGGACAGGGAGCTAGAAATAATGATACCTAGATATTTGAAACTATAATGAGCTAACTGAACTTCTGAAGAAATTTGTTTAGCTGCTTCATTGATTGGAAAAGACTCACTTTTTGCGATATTTAACTTATAACCTGAGAATGACCCAAAGGTTGTCAAAATTTGTATAACCTCATCCATACAATTAACCGGTTCTGTGACATACAACAAAAGGTCATCAGCGTAGAGAGAAACTCGTTGTTCCATTCGAGCTCTGTGAATACCGGAAAATTGAGTGGAGGATTTGAGAGCAATGGCGAGAGGCTCCACTGCCAGGGCGAAAAGCAGGCGAGACAGTGATATTTGTGGTATTTGACAGGTTCAGAAATTCTCTCTTATTTGAGTTTGAATTTGTAATAAAGCTTTTTAGCTTGTAATATCACAAGCATAAAAACACTAATTATTGTTTATTCAGTTCTTTTAACATACCATGTCAAACAAGTCTTATGATTACCCATCATGATGTTGCTTCCCACTAGATTAGAGTAGACTAGATTTTACCTCTTATGTGCATAGTTCTGCGTGTGTTCGCTTGATAGTGTGCTCTAATTGGAGAATATAAATTACGTGGAATGATAACCTACGAAGAATGATATGCTGCTGTCTGGTTCAGCCAGAGTACGATGGGAGTAAACAACCAAGCAGCTTTTTTTTCTTTCTCTACAATCTTCTCTGGGAATGAAATGGGACCTACAGTTGACTTTCTTCTCGCTAACAAGGTAAATGTGATGAATGATAGAAATAAGGATGCATAATATTGCAATGCTAAGGTTTTAGCGTGTAAATGTACTGTAGCAGTAGGACAGCCATGTGACTGTTCCTCAGTGTTGGGCAAGCTACTTAGAAAATGTAGTGAGCTAAGCTACAAGTTATTCTACATTAAATGAAGCTTCACTACACTGAAGCTACACACCAGAGAAATGTAGCAAGCTAACCTACAATAAAATAACAAAAGTAGCTTAACTACATCAAAGCTACTTTTTTTTTAACATCGAACTTACTTCATTCCAAGTCACATTGCTACATTTCCTAGTGATCAATGAAACTGATCTCTGATCTGTTTGATCTGTCAGTTTATTAAAGTCTTCTACCTCAACAAAACTAATACTTACTATACATACCTTAATCCCCCCCGCCCCCACTAAAAAGAAACTAAAAAAAAAAACCAAGTTGTGTGTGTGACTGTCTTCCAGGGCAGCTACTTTAGTTGAATGGAGTCTCTTTAAAGGAAAAACAAAACTTCTCACATTTCAAATGTAACTTAACTATTCAGGTATACATGAACACTTAATTCTAAAATATTTGGATAATCATGCATCATACAACCATGATTATCAAAATGTCTCAACTAATACAGCAACTGTCAATGAGTCAGTCTGATCATTATAAATCAGTCTTTAGTTATAAATCTTTGATCTACCTCATTGCTTTTTGTTTTGATTAATTCAAAGTGGTTAAAGTAACATGTTTATTTCGTCTTGGATTGGGTAGTCTTGCTATGAAGCTGTCTGTTTAGTAGAATATTGATTAGCCCCGTTTTGTACAACTGCCATCTACAGAAATATCAGTTATCTATTTAAACTGACCACAGTTTTGTTTTGGAGAGAAAAGAAAACCTGCACAAAGTAAAGTTATACTGCTCTGATTCTCCTAACCTTTCCTGCTATACACACACATGCATTTAGAACGCGCGTGCGCGCGCACACACACCCACACACGCATGCATGCGCGCACACACACACCCACGTTATCATTTCGCTTTTAAATGACGTTTTTGGTTAGTGCTATGTTAGCTGTTGATGTTTGCTGGCTGAGTTGTGACGAGTAGCTTAGCTGATTGTGTGAACTTCAGCAAATACCTGAATGTGTCCTTAAATTTGTGTTGGACGTCTTGGACGTTGACAGGAGCTTCCTCGTGGGGTTGCACAATAAACAACGGAATGTATAACTGCTCTGTCAGGTCTCGAAGATCTTGAACTTGTTGTGATATGGCCATGGGGATTCACACAGCGAAGACGTCTCTGCCTCTACCTCCTCCCCCTCTAGTTGCACGCTTGCCATTCAGCCTCATCAGACAATTTTCACGGTCATCTGTTTAATACACAGTCTAGGGCAGGAACCGGGATGATAGGTACGCAAAGTTAAAAAGGCTCCTGCGATGTCTGCATCAGGAGTAAACACAGGAGAGAGATGCGTTGAAGGTCTAGAAATAGCTGGGAAAATGTAGCTTCTGAGGACGCTACCCCGGTACTTGGCCACGAAAGTAGCTCCACTACTGAAAAGCTATTTGATGTAGAAAACAGCGACGCTACGACCACGCTACTGAGAAATGTAGTTAAACTAGTAGCGGCGCTACTGCCCAACACTGCTGTTCCTGGGGAAGGCACTCTGGTCCCTTGTTACATTTAGTTGATGCGGTAATTTTATAAGGTATTTGTGGCCTCAGTCTATGAATTTGGATATTTGATCTACAAGCCAGCATTAGCCTATTGTTACCATTAGCATACAGTCCGTCAGTTTACTCAATGATCAAACCGTAAACAACTTGCAGATTTATAACTTTATTACTTCAATAGACATCGTGACTCTAACTTTGGGCTCAGACTGAGTAGTATGGGTAGAGCAACGCAGTCGAAGCGGCTTGTGCGTGTGCACAACATTATTGTCATTTCCAATTGTCGCCAGAGGGTGCGAGATTCTGGAAAAAAAGCTGGAACTTGCCATGTACTCCTTTAAAATATGTTGTAGAAAGCACGCTTTATGTAAATCTGAACTTTGATATTTTAAGCACCAGTCTGCTCTAAGCAGAAGTTTCTAGAGGCCAAGTAAAGGACATGATGTCATGATGACCTTTATCAGAGGCAGAAATAGTACAGTAGATGGGTGAATAAAATTGCACGTGGTATAAACAAGTTTTTTTTTTCCTTTTTTTTTTTCTTTACTTGTCCTGTCCAGCATCATAGCAAGCAGAATGGGAATCCAATTGCTTTATTGTGTTGAATAGTTTTGCTATACCAAGGGGAGCTTTATGAACACAAGGCTTTCCTTGATATCCTGTTTATTCATTTTATTTCTTTAATTAAACATTTGTCTATAACAGCGTTCCATACCAGGGCCGGCTCCTGGAACACATACATGAGGGGGCATGCAGAAATGTGAAGGGGGCATCGTGTAGCTATACACGTCATGCTTCAGCCTAGTTTTTGTTATTAATAACTGTTTTCTTTGGGTTTCTAGCAGAGTTCATCTCCCAAGAAATGGACTGCAGTTTGTCAGGCCCGTATACTTTAGACCTGTCCAGCATGGATGTCCAACCCGAAACCAAAACTTCTGCTGGTATATATACACAGTCATGGAAAAATGAAGAGACCACCCTTGTTTTCTCATATTTCTTGGTCATTTTAATGCCTGGTACTACTAAAAGTACATTTGTCTGGACATATATAATGATAACAACAAAAATAGCTCATAAGAGTTCAATTTAAGAACTGATATCTAAACATTTTCATGCTTTTCTTGATAAGTGAATTTGGTTATTAAGTTATTACATCAATAGCTATGGTTTTGTACTGCCAAAAACAGCTTTTAGGCATACTAGATTATCTTTTCTGTCTCATTTAATCACATGATTCACACCACAGTTGCTATTCGATTGCATAACCATTATTTTTGATGACAAGAGTGGTCTCTTTCATTTTTCCATGGCTGTGGTTGTGTTTGTTTGTTTAAACAAACACAACCAAACAGAGCTGAACATTAAACCCCCTGACCAAATTAATCCTTCAGGGGGAAACAGAAACTGTCAACAATAATAGGCAAGAAAATATCAACAATAATAGGGTAAATAAAATTAGAAAAAAATTAAATATCCTCCATCAAAATTTTAACAACCACCAACAATATATTTTACTCTAAGCTACATCATGCTGTAGAGTGGAAAAAGCGTAAAACTTACAGCACGGGTAAGGGCGTTACGTTTATTTCCAGTTTGTTTTAGACATTTAATTCACATGCTTTTCTCTTTCACCCGCCCCTCTCCTCTTTCCCCCCCACACTGTGAGTGACAGCGACTTTCTCTGCAGCATGTGACGTTTGGCCTTCACAGAAAACAGAGCGACCTCCCCAAAACTTGATGTGAAAACGCGCTGAAATTAAACCTTTTCTTTTGCTCTTGTGCGCTGGTTCGTGATTGGATATACAAGCCGACATCATGTACTGCCTGAATTTATTTTCTTTTTCTTTTCGTGCACAGTCCGCCCTCACAGAATGCGGTTTGGGCGCTTGTAGGCTACACGTTATCCATAACCAACACAGCCTCTGTATGCACCGGTATGCACCTGGCCATCAGGTGAGAGTCTCACTGGACAGGACGATGCAACGTTTATAAATTTTAATTCACTTATCCATGACAGATGCACAAAAAAAGGAAAAATGATGAACCAAAGAGCAACCACACAGTTGGATGGCTAAATATAATCCCTTTCGGGATTATAATTAACCTTAAACTGGAAAAATCCAGCCGTGGCAGAAACTTTCCGCCCTGAAACGCTTCTGATGACAGACGGAAAGTGCAGCGATGCTCCGCGGCGTTTCCACGTTTGGTGTGAGGATGCAGCTGATTGTCCTCAGAGCTGAACCAGCGGCTGAACAGAGCTCTGCAGACAGTAGATCCTCCTGCAGCCGAGGTGCGCGGTGCGCGGGCAGCACAGAATGATGCGGAGTGATGGAGTAGGTCCCGCATGCGGCTTGTGGGACGAGGCGGAGTCCTGCGCCGCCTAATATTCATCTCCTGCAAGCCGCAGGCGGGGGTACTTGGAGAGATGCGGAAAAAAGAGCTTTGCAATCTCATGCTGTCTTCTGCAGATTTGATTTGAGGGGGCACAGTGTTTGTTTGGGGGGGCGGTGCCCCCTCTTGCCCCTGCCTGACGCCGGCCTCGTTCCATACCATACTGCTGGGCTTGACAAGGGAGAAATGAAAGTTAACACAGAGGTAATAATTGAAAATGGAACATAGAGAAAGTAGTGAGGAAGAGGAAGAGAGAGAGAGAGAGAGAGAGAGAGAGAGAGAAAGGAGAGACAACATGAATCCACTTACACAGTTCACTGGTGCTTCTGTACAGAAACCCCTAAACAACATTCCAAGGTCTCTGTTGGAAAACAAAACAAGCAATCCACTACCGGAGGACCTGCAGGTGGCTTAAATATCCTCAGATCATACAAACACACACAGGACTACGCAGAGAAGAGGTAAAACCTAGTCAGCGTAACAGGAAGCAGCGTCACAGTGTCAACATGCACAATAAGAGGTGCTCCATGGTGATACAGTCATGCAGATGCAGCCTCGTCTCTGCAAGAGGAGGAAGCCCGCAAAGCTCAAGACCCAGGCCCCCAGCAGCCACCCAGAGGCCCAGATCCCAGCCACCTCCCCAAAAGAAGGGACATGCATCCCCCAGAGGGCAGCAAAAGACGGCCCCCACCGGAGCCCCCCACGGTCTCGGGGACCAGGCCTCAGCGGACCAAGACCAGCAGCTGCCGAACCCACCAGGCGCCGGCCGCCCCAAGGGCAGGGACAGCACCGGGCCCAAGCGCCCAGGAGCAGCCCCCCCTACCCAACCCAGGCGGCCCAACCAAAACCCAGGAGGACCGGACCCCCCAGATGACACCCTCCTAGCACAGGCCAGCCCCTGCCCCACACACCTGACGCCAGGGCGCCACCACTGCTACCACCCCCCTACACCACCACCACACTCACACACACACACACACTCCCCACCCACATACCCCCAACACCCACATGCACTCCCCCCACACACACGCACCACCCGCGTGTGAGAAAAAATGAATGAGAGTGTGACAGAGGAAATGTGGGAGGGAGGAATTTGGGCTGGAAGAGGGAGGAGATGTGGGTAAGTGACTGGAGGAAAGGGGGGATGGGGGAAGGAGGCGTATGCTTGTGAGTGTCTGGTAGGGATGGCCGTGAGGGGCTGAAGAAAGAAGGGCGGGGTTGTGACAGGTCAGAGGGAAGGGTGGGAGATGGACATGTATGGGGGGAGTGTATGGGGGGTATTGCAGGTATAGGGAGGTGGGGGCGTATGTGTGGGGTGGAGGGAGGGGTTGGTGCAGGTGTGTGGGAGGAGTGCATGTGGGTGTTAGAGGGTATCAGGAGATGGGGGGTATGTGTGGAGGGTAGAGGGAGGGAGGGTGTTGGGGGTGGAGGGAGGAGTGAGTGTGGGTATGTAAAGTCGGAGAGCCGAGCGAGTGGGCGGTATAAACAAGTTACTGTAAGTCACCTTAGTTGTGTAGCCACAGCACATGACCAAGTTAGGAAGTGAAACTGGCCTCCTCATTTGGGATAAAAAAAAAACACACGACTTTCCATATAGAAATACTTGATACTGTAAGTGTACACAGTAAAGCAGATTTTGGCTGAGAGAAACAGGGGTGTTTGAGTGATGAATGAAAGAAGCCTCCCCCTAGCTAAGGGTATATGTAAGACCATCTAAAAGGAAGACATTTGCCTTCTGATTGACAGCAAAGCGCTAATTACTGAATTCTTATGTGTACATATTCATCCATATGCATCAATAAAACTACCTGCTCAAGGCCTCCTTGGATTTTGTCCTTCTCTGTTGGTGCCGGGGCCCAGCCGGCCAACCCTGTGGCCCTAACCCTTGGCTCAAATACCTCAGGTCAGTAAACAGTTTAGACTCAGATGATTAATCAATGTGAAGCAATATTATTCAAAGATTATATGATTATTTGATTATCTCCTTTGCTTCTCTTTAATTTGTTTTGGATTTGGTAGGTATGTTATTCAATTTAACTTATTATCTTTGTTTTGGAGAGCTTTAATCAGTTGATCTTGTAGGAATGAAGAAAGGTTAGATGTGAAGTTAAGGTTATTAGGACCAGACCACAATGACTAGGGACAGCCAGTAAGAAAAACTTAAGTGTCACAATGGGCTGAAAGCAGATCACCAGAACATGAACTTTTTTATAACTTCTTTCAAAGTTCAGAGTAAGAGGTTGCGCATCAACTTTATAAACAGTCACTATGAAACTTCTGTCAGGGAAGCTGTAGTCAACAGATTCTAAAAGGACACATCGTCATAAAAAGCTCCAGGTAAAGCTGATGGTGTGATTCTGTCAAAGTTCTGGAGTGTTTGAAAGAAACCCATTATGAGTAACAGTAACAACACAATCTTTCATCCTTGGGATGAGGCTGCACAGCAAGTCATGCTGTTGCCTGCACACCCTTTGATGTGTGAAGACCAGATTCTGAGTCCCTATTGACATCTTACATGATACTGCAGGTCACAGAGATCTTACTGTAAATAGCAGAGACTCAGAAGAAGTGGGACACAGGTGAAATAGCATTTAGAAGAATGAATACTGTAATCTTATCAATAGTTATCACAAAATGGGGGTCAGAAATATCTTATTTTCTTGTTCTCAGAAGTGAACAATATTTATCTATCATTGCTCTGAAAAGAAACTTTAGGGGTCTACACACATGGCATATGCTGGACAGTATTAAGGTGCCCCTTCCTTTCTTCATCTGAGTGATGTCTATAAAAGAGAAATTGCAACTCCAATTTGAATTTGAATTTGTGTTTACACTTTTTTTAAGTTTTGGTATAGTTAAGATTTTAAAATTTCCAAAATGTCCACATTTATATTCCTCAACAATACATACGACCCAAAAGGTAATCATTTTTAGGTGTAAGCAAAAATGTGTTTCTTGGCAGTAGGGGTGCGCTGCTAGAACAAGGAAACATTGAGTAAATGCAGGACGAGGGTTAAGGTTCTCCAGCTCTGCTACACATGGTTCTGCTCAGGCTATGCACCCCATTTTGCTTAAAATGACAGTATAGGGATTTGCAAAATCTGCACAGCTGATTTAATAAAATTTATAACTTTAATGCACATCAGAAACAACTGCTTGTTAAAGTGAAAAGAAATTGTAAATTTTAATTTGCACAAATAATGTTGTGCATTTCTCAAGTATTTTTATCAATCATATCGCCAGTTATATCGTTATCGCAAATCTTATAATTTATATTGGGATAAATATTTTGGGCCATATCGCCCTGCCCTACTTGGCAGCCATTTTTGGATGCCATCTTAAATAATGCAAGTGTCCAAAGTGGGTCTTGTTCTTATTTGAAAGAGAACATACTTGGTTGCATTGTTGCCAAGTTTCATGTTTCTATCCAGAAGTGAACAATTGTTTCATCCATCGACTGGACCATCTTCTTCAATTCTCCTTCTCTTGGATTTGGTATTATTGGTATGTTATGGTATATTTATTATCTTTGTTTTGGAGAGCTTAAATCAGTTGATCTTGCAGGAGTGAAGTACCATAATGTTAGTGGAAAGTTGGGGTATTTAGGACCAGATCACAATGGCTTGTGATGGTCAGTTAAACAGCAAATTATATGCTTCAGGAGAACCTGGACTTTTTGGAAGTTGTTTGTTATTTCAAAGGTCACAGTTAGAGAGACACGTATCACCTTTATAAGCTGTCATTAAAACTTCCAATTGCCAGGAAAGCTGTAATCAGTAGGTTCTAAATGGTCATGTAGTCATTAAAAGTTGCAGACAAATAGATAAGCTGATTGTGTGATCTGATCAAAGTTCTGGAGTGTTTGGAATAAAAACCTTTATGAGTGTGTGTTGATGTGCATGTGAAATGGTTGTGTGCGTCTTAAGACAGGATGTTATAAGTAGGATGATGTTTGTGGAAAAGGACTTCACTCTCCTTTCTTTTTCCCCCCCTTTTTTTCCCCCCTTTACTTGTCCTGTTCAGCATCATAGCAAACAGAATGGTGATCTGGTTACTTTATTGTGTTGAACAGTTTTGCTTTGCCAAGGGGAGCTTTATGAACACAAGGCTTCCCTTGATATCCTGTTTATTCATTTCATTTCTTTAATTGAACATTTGTTTATAACAGCATTCCATACCATACTGCTGGGCTTGACAAGGGAAAAATGAAAGTTAACAGAAGCAATGATAGAAAGTGGGACAGAGAGAAGGGAGTGAGAAAGAGGGAGAGAAAGAGAGAGAGAGAACATGGATCCACTTACAAAGTTCACTGGTGCATCTGTATGAAACTCCTACAACATACCAAGGTCTCTGCTGAAACAAAAAAAACAGTAATCCCCCACAGGGGGACCTGCAGGTGGCTTAAGTATTAACCGATCATACAAACAAAGCCCGAGACCCAGGCCCCCAGCAGCCACCCAGAGGCCCGAAGCCCAACTACCCCCCCAAAGGGACAGACATGCATCCCCCCAGAGGGCAGCAAAAGGCGTCCTCAGCCGGAGCCCCCCACTGTCTCGAGGCCCAGACCCCAGAGAACCAAGACCAGTAGCTGCTGACCCCACCGGGGCAGGCACAGCGCGGGGCCCCAGGCCGAAGCGCCCTGGGGCACCCCCCCCCCCCCCCACACACACACACCCAACCCAGGTGGCCCAACCGACACCCAAGAGGACCGGACCTCCCAGACGACCCCCCCAGTACAGGCCAGCCCCCACCCTGATGTCCCTGCCTCACACACCTGACACCAGGGTGCTACCACAAGCTACCACCCCCCCTACACCACCACTAACCTCACACACACTCCCCACACATACCCCCCAACACCCACATGCACTCTCCCCACACATATGCACCAACCCGCTCCGACCTTACATACCCACACTCACTCCTCCCTCCACCCCAACACCCTTCTCCTTCTACCCTACACACTGACCCCCCACCTCCCGATACCCTCCAACACCCACATGCACTCCCCCCACACACATGCACCAACCCGCCCCTCTCCCAACCTTACCTAAACACACACACACTCCTCCCCCACCCCACACAAACACCCCCACCCCCCTATACTCCCATGCACTCCCCCCACATGCCCAGCCCTACCCTTTCCTCCGACCTGACACACTCTCGCCCTTCTTTCTTCAACCCCTCACACCCATCCCTACCTGACACCCACAAGCATACGCCTCCTTCCCCAAGCCAGCAGACCCCCCGCAATGCAGCCGGCCATGACCACTAGCTCATGAAGCAGCCACTACCCCCCCTCCTCCCCCAGGAAACAGGGGTATAAGGACCCTAAACATTTTATGTGTTTAGGTGTCTAAGTGTGGTTAAAACTGAGGAGCAGGCTGTCTCTAGATGCGGCAAACGACGGCACTTTGATGCCCCCCCCTCACCGCGTCTGCTTGACACGTCCTCCCCAAGACCATACGAGTGTGCGTGTGCAAGCTAGAGTGGCTACAGCCATTCACCACCAGGCCCAGGCTCCAGCTCCAGCCGTCCACCACCAGGCCCAGGCTCCGACTACAGCCATTCACCACCAGGCCCAGGTTCCGACTACAGCCATCCACCACCAGGCCCAGGCTCCAACTACAGCCATTCACCACCAGGCCCAGGTTCCGACTACAGCCATCCACCACCAGGCCCAGGCTCCAACTACAGCCATTCACCACCAGGCCCAGGCTCCAACTACAGCCATTCACCACCAGGCCCAGGCTCTGACTACAGCCATCCACCACCAGGCCCAGGTTCCGACTACAGCCATCCACCACCAGGCCCAGGCTCCGACTACAGCCACCCACCACAAGGCCCAGGTTCCGACTACAGCCATCCACCACCAGGCCCAGGCTCCGACTACAGCCATCCACCACCAGGCCCAGGCTCAGACTACAGCCATCCACCACCAGGCCCAGGCTTCGACTACAGCCATCCACCACCAGGCCCAGGCTCCATCTACAACCATTCACCACCAGGCCCAGGTTCCGGCTACAGCCGTCCACCACCAGGCGCAGACTCAGACTACAGCCATCCACCACCAGGCCCAGGCTCCGACTACAGCCACCCACCACCAGGCCCAGGCTCCAACTACAACCATTCACCACCAGGCCCAGGTTCCGGCTACAGCCGTCCACCACCAGGTGCAGGCTCAGACTACAGCCATCCACCACCAGGCCCAGGCCCCGACTACAGCCACCCACCACCAGGCCCAGGCTCCAACTACAGCCATTAACCACCGGGCCCAGGCTCCGACTACAGCCATCCACCACCAGGCCCAGGCTCCGACTACAGCCATCCACCACCAGACCCAGGCTCCGACTACAGCCATCCACCACCAGGCCCAGGCTCCAACTACAGCCATTCACCACCAGGCCCAGGCTCCGGCTACAGCCGTCCACCACCAGGCCCAGGCTCCAACTACAGCCATTCACCACCAGGCCCAGGCTCCAGCTACAGCCATCCGAATAACTGCCAAGCTAGTTCCTCCAGGTTTCATTACCAGCCTCAAGGAACAAATTTCACCAGCATGCCACCAAAGAAAGCAGATGCCAAACCTGAAGATGACTGTGTGTCACTTGTCCAGGTAAATGATTTGCTACAACAAATCAGAGAAATATTTACATCATTGCTACAGCAAGAACATTTCACAGGGTTTGTGAAATTAATCATGGAATCTTCAAACACAAGATTGGATAATATTGCAAAAGATGTTCAAGATGCCAAAACAAGCCTGCAATTCACTCAGAAGGAAGTAAATGAAATAAAAATTAACTTAAACAGATGGACCATGGCAAGTCTATGCAAATCGATATATTGAAGATACGTGACAGCCTTCTAGTTGTTACAGACAAATTAGAATATCTGGAAGGGCAATTTAAAAAGAGGAATAATTTAGTTTTGAGGGAGTTATGGAATCACCAGGAGAAACTTGGGCAGATTCTGAGGAGAAAGTCAAGCAAATCATGAAGGAGAAGTTGCAGTTTTCAAGAGACATTAAGCTGGAAAGAGCACACCATATTGGGAGGACTGATTTCAGCAATGACAGACCTCGACCAATTGTGGTGAAATTCCTCAGGTTCAAGGACAAGTCATTGGTATTACAGAGAGCTAAACATTTAAAAGCAACTAAAATGTACATAAATGAGGACTATACAGAGGCTGTAAGACAAAAGAGAAAAGAGCTGATGCCAAAATTAAAAGCTGCAAGGGACAGAGGAGATATTGCATTTTTAAGACAGGATAAATTAATCATATGCCCCAGACACTACACTCCAAAACTCTCCAGAGATGGTTAGTTTTGGGGGTTAGGCACACCATCACATTATTGTAGGAAAGTAACTATTGCATGTAAAACATATTAGGCTTTGCATTGCCAAAGAAAGGATCAAGAATAGCACATATTGATATCAATAGCATCAGGAACAAATTAAATGAAATTTCACATATTTTACTTTGCAATAATTTGTATATTTTAGTAATTTCTGAAACTCAGCTCGACTCGACTTTTGAAGATAATGATTTGAGGGTTTATGGATACAATATATATGAAAGACAGAAATAAATTTGGTGGTGGAGTTGCTTGTTATATTCAAGAGCACATACTGGTTAAAATTAGAAAGGATTTAATGATGGATAATATTGAAGTACTATGGTTGCAAATATATTTACCACACTTAAAACCGATGTTGATTAGTTGCTGCTATAGACCACCTTGTGCAAATAGTTGTTATCTAGACTCTATCTGTGAAATGTTAGACTGCAATGGTACATTGGGCTTTGAATCATATTTGATGGGTGATTTGAATATAGATTGGTTATCTCTCAGAATTGTTCCTTAAAAAAGAAATCGTCATCTGTATCAACTAACTGTGGATTTACTCAGTTAGTTACTAACCCTACCAGAACATGTTTAAAAATGATTGGTCAGTCACTGCTACCTGCATTGATCATATTTTTTACAAACACACCTGAGTTGTGTTCAAGTGTTTTTACTATCCCTGTAGGCTGCAGTAATCATGATTTAATCATTACTGTAAGGAATGCAAAAGTTGTGAAACCTGAACCAAAAATCATTTACAAAAGATCATATACTGTAAGATGTTTAAGCAAGATAAATTTATTGAAGATGTTAAAAGTATTTGTTGGGATTCATTTTTTTTTTATTTAAATGTGATGATGCTCTTCAAGCTTTTGATGATATTTTCATGTCCATTGTGAACAAACATGCCCCAGTAAAGACGTTTGTGGTCAGAAACACAAGCACACCGTGGAGTAGACAGGAAGATTAAATAATATATGAAAAAAAAGAAATCAAGCAAAGAAAGATGCTATTTTGACTGGTAATCAATGAGACGGGAAATTATACCGTGAACTAAGAAATTTTGTTACAAAGTTAAATAGGAATAAAAAGAAGAAATATTATGAAGACAGAATATATGCTAGTAAAAATGATCAAAAGAAAACGTGGAATATTATAAAAGAGTTACTAGGAAAGAATGCAAACTACTGTACACTCAGTCTTCTTTAGAGGAAGATGGAAATCTTGTGACTAAACCTAAGGATATAGCTAATTATCTTAATAACTATTTTATTGATAAAGTGGATAGAATAAGAAAAACAATGCCTAATGTAGATAACTCATGTAATTTAACAATAGGAAATATAATTATGCAAAATAAAACCTGCAAATTTAAATTGGATAGAGTGGATATAAAACAGATTGAAAATGGAATTAAACTTTGTAAAATTAAACCACCTGGTGTTGATGATCTTGACTGCAAGCTTCTTAAACTGGTACCAGGTGAAATTGCCCCCGCTGTTTGTCACATAATCAATCAAAGTCTGACCTGCAGGTGTTTCCTTTGTCAAGTAAAATAATGGAAAATATAGTCTGTAAGCAAATTCAACATTATCTGACTGTAAATAATTTCCTCACAGATTACCAACGCGCTTATAGAAAAGGCCACTCCACAGCTACAGCTCTTACTCATATAATTGATGACTGGTTCAGAGAAATAGAAGATAAGAAAATAATTGGGGCTATTGTGTTAGATTTTTCAGCTGCATTTGATATTATTAATCATAATTAATTACTGGAAAAACTAGCATGTAATGGATTTGAACCTTCTGCCCTTTCCTGGTTTAAAATTTATCTGACCAATAGATCACAAACGGTGTTTTTTAATGGACATTATTCAGATGTCAGAATGGTAACATGTGGGGAAGTTGCCTCGGTCCATTATTGTAGTATTTTTACAAATGATTTGCCGCTGATATTAAAAACAGCAAAAATCATGATGTATGCAGATGATTCAACTATATATTCATCGGCATTCAGCAGGACTATTAAAGGAGAATTACAATCTGTAACACAATAGGTAGATCAAAATCAGCTGGTTTTAAAGGGACTAGAGGCAGGAATTAAAAAACAAACAAACACGCATGTCCATTTTTTTTAATACTAATGGGTGATGAAGCGTTAAATACCAAAAATAACGTTTCCACCCACGTTTCTCTCCGTTGCCTTGAACAGGCTGTGTGCTGCAAAATGTGCTGCAATTTGGTGGCCGAATTTCCCGCGCTGCCCTGCGGACGTGACGTCAACTAACACTACATCCGCAGTTTTGATACAGGAAGAAGACGGTCGCAGTAAATTCAAACACTGTAAGCGGTAGTTATGGATTCTTCTGCCGTCAGCAAACGATCCAGATCAACTGAAAGTCCACTAAAAAGTGTAACTACGAAGAAAAAGGTTAGTAAATAACATTATAGCTTCAGTTTGTGAATGCTCCTGTGATGGCTTGGCACGTGGCTGCAGTTATCTGAAGCGCCAGTCGTAAGTTTCGTTTCTTAATCTTGCCTCAAGTCCCTTTAAATACCACAAAAACAACCAGTATGGTGCTTGGTTCAAACAACTTAATCAGTAAAAATCCTACATTGAAGTTAAAAATAAATCATGTATTAATTGATCAAGTACATGAAGTTCATCTCTTAGGTGTGGTTATAGAAAATAGATTAACATGGAGAAAGCATGTGGACAAGATCACAGCTAAAATGGAGGGTGTAATTTCAACAAAAGGACTGCCACTGTTCTGACGCCACAAGCTAGGAAACAAGTAATTCAATCACTAATTCTTTCAAACTTAGACTACTGCCCAGTAATCTGGTCCGGTGCAACAACCGAAATGATAAAGAAATTACAAATGTTACAAAACCATGCAGCTCGCGTTTTCCTGAGATGTAAGTATCGGACTAATGTTAAGTTTATGCATAGACAATTAAACTGGTTAAATGTCAAAGATACGCTTCGATACTCATTACTTTTTATTTGTAAGAAACATCATAGAAAAAAGTCACCAGTCATCATTTATAAGAACTTAGAATTTAGTTCTAGTAAACACTCCCATCTTACAAGACATGCTAGTACTGGAAATTTCACCTTGCCAGTAGTAAAAACTAAAGCCAATAAACCATCGTTTTTTTTTTTTTTTTTTTTTTTTACAGAGGAATGTATAACTGGAATTTATTACCCAAATATATTTTACAAACAAAAAATATAGTTTTGTTTAAGGCATTACTGAAACAGTATCTTATGAGTCAAGTATGAAATTATCATTTTGTATGTGTATGTATATGTGTATGTATGTATATGTATATATGTGCATGTGTGTGAGTATGTATATATGCAAATATATGTATGTATGTTTGCATGTATATATGTATGTGTTATATATATATGTATGTGGGTGCATGTATTTATATATATATATATATATATATATGTATGTATATATGCTGTATATAGGGACTGAAAATTTGTGGAAAGATATGTATGTGTATATATGTGTATATATTAGTGGATATATAATGGAAATCAAATCAAATCAAATCAAATTTATTTATATAGCCCTTTACAGTACCCATTGGACACACAAAGTGCTTTACAGCAGGGTAACAGAAAAAGAGACAACAATGCAAAACATAAAAATGCAAACTTAAATACTAGGAAAAGTGAAGAACAAAAAAGAGTTAAGAGTGAAAACAACCAACAGAGAATCAGAACAGGCTACTCGGGGAGTGCAGGGTGTACCTAAGAGAGTAAAAACCTTTAATAAATAAACTAGTTAGAATTAAAAGCTAGACTAGAAAAATAAGTCTTTAACTTAGATTTAAAAGAGCCCAGTTCAGTCGGAAATTGTGTATTATGAACAGGAAATGTTTATTGATATGACAGATGTGAGATTTATTGATCTTAAGGTCAGATAGTTTTGCTGATTTAGAAAATTTCATGGACTACTGTAGCGTGCTGTATTTTTAGTTTGTATCTTTTTTTTTGTTTGTTTGTTTTATTTTATTTTATATTCTATTTTATGCATATTTCTGATTTCTGAAGTGTAATTTTCTTTTATGTTTTGAATATTTGTACGGACCCCAGGAAGAATAGCAACAGCATCTTGCTGTGGCTAATGGGAAGTCACAATAAATACCAAATACTAAATACCACTCATCCCCATGCCCCCTCCCCCCTCGCTCCTCACCCAAGCCCGCACCCCCACCACGGCCCTGACATACACAATCCCCCAACCCCGCCAGAACCTCTGCCCGTCCACCCTCCCATACACCCCCCTAATTCACACACCTGCCCCGCATCCCATCCCCTCAAAGATCCACCTCCGCTCCACACCCAAACCCCCTCCACACCGGCACACACAAACCCCACCCATGCACCCCTCCACCCACACTTGAACACACATCTCCAGTGTACTCTCCCCCGCCCACTCACCTCCAGACACTCCCACAGGCAACCATACACACATCCCCCCTGCACTCACGCCCACCCTCCAGACATTTTTAAGATGCCCCTTCCTTTCTTCATCTGAGTGATGTCAGTAAAAGAGACATTACTACTCCAATTTGAATTTGAATTTGTGTTTACTTTTTTTTTTTTTAAGTTTTGGTATAGTTAAGATTTTAAAATTTCCAAAATGTCCACATTTATATTCCTCAACAATACATACAACCTAAAAGGTAATCATTTTTAGGTGTAAGCAAAAACGTGTTTTTTTGTCAGTAGGGGTGCGCTGCTAGTACAAGGAAACATTAAGTAAATGCAGGACGAGGGTTAAGGTTCTCCAGCTCTGCTACACATGGTTCTGCTCTGGCTATGCACCCCATTTCCATTGGAAGGACTTTTTGCTTAAAATGACAGTATAGGGATTTGCAAGATCTGCACAGCTGATTTAATAAAAAGTTATAACTTTAATGAACATCAGAAACAACTGCTTGTTAAAGTGAAAAGAAATTGTAAATTTTAATTTGCACAAATAATGTTGTGCATTTCTCAAGTATTTTTATCAATCATATCGCCAGTTATATCGTTATCGCAAATCGTATAATTTATATTGGGATAAATATTTTGGGCCATATCGCCCTGCCCTACTTGGCAGCCATTTTTGGATGCCATCTTAAATAATGCAAGTGTCCAAAGTGGGTCTTGTTCTTATTTGAAAGAGAACATACTTGGTTGCATTGTTGCCAAGTTTCATGTTTCTATCCAGAAGTGAACAATTGTTTCATCTATCTACTGCACCATCTTCTTCAATTCTCCTTCTCTTGGATTAGGTTAATTCTTTATAAACCCAAAAGGAATGAGAGAGACAAGAAAGAGTCAACCCCAAGTCAGAGTTTTAACTTGCAAGGGGAGACAGTCTCATACCATCTCCGAGGTTTTTCTGAGCCTTGCAGCTTTTTATTCACACAGGTCATGTTAGACAAAACAACTCCTTGTATGGAAACGGGTTGACAGATACAGTAGCAAAAGATAGGAGTACTTCTCCATAGCAGTAATTTTCCACTGAGAGCATGTCACACTGAAGCAGATCATGCATGTCACACACTTATCATTGATAATATAGAATTATTCTAACAGTATGTTATGGTATATTTATTATCTTTGTTTTGGAGAGCTTAAATCAGTTGATCTTGCAGGAGTGAAGTACCATAATGTTAGTGGAAAGTTGGGGTATTTAGGACCAGATCACAATGGCCTGTGACGGTCAGTTAAACAGCAAATTATATGCTTCAGGAGAACCTGGACTTTTTAGAAGTTGTTTGTTATTTCAAAGGTCAGAGTCAGAGAGACACGTATCACCTTTATAAGCTGTCATTAAAACTTCCAATTGCCAGGAAAGCTGTAATCAGTAGGTTCTAAATGGTCATATAGTCATTAAAAGTTGCAGACAAATAGATAAGCTGATTGTGTGATCTGATCAAAGTTCTGGTGTGTTTGAAATAAAAACCATTATGAGTGTGTGTTGATGTGCATGTGAGATGTGGTTGTGAAATGGGTGTGTGCGTCTTAAGACAGGATGTTATAAGCAGGATGATGTTCACTCTCCTTTCAATCTGATTGAAAACTTAGCTTCATTAGCTTTGCCATTGCAATACTTTATTGCTGTAAATACCATTTGTAATAAATGCTAAAAGATCATTCTAAGAGGTGCCTTTGTGAACTGATTCAGGTCCTCGTCATTTGGATTGGTGGACTGGTCCACAAGCTCCACACGGCTCTAAACCTCTGGAAGCAGGTCTGTACTTCTTAAAACTATGACTTCTGATTATCCCTTGTGCCCTGGTTAAAAAAAAAAAGTTGTATTGTTAGTATTCCAATTACAAGATTAGTAACTGGAACTTTGAATCTTACTAAAAATTATTAAAGTTTAACATGTTTCACTTTTTTTGTCATGAGAGGGTTATTTTTCAATCTTTATCATGATTTAATCACTGATAAAAAAAAAAAAAAAAGATTAATCTTGTAGCCCCCTTAGCCCAAACTCCACTGGCCTCTAATTGGCAGCCTTTTTTAAAAATTTTTTTTTTAAATGGACTTGAGATGTAGTTGGCAAAGCCCTCTGTTGATCAGAATGGTTGAGATGGGAAAAAAAAAATCAGTGTCTCTGAGTGCAATAAATCACAACCATTAAAATCTTTGTTGATGAAATGAAGATTCCCATTGTATTTTACATTTATTTTGAAGGTAAAGCTTTAAATTAGCTGTTTTCACTCAAATCTAATTGATGAATGCATCAGATAAATAAATAAGGGCAAATGCGTTTTGATATGGATAGAAACATGAGTATGTGTGCATGTATGTGCTTGTATGTGGAAATATTATTGGCATGTGTCCATCTCATCATCATTGGGCTTATCCCCTTTATTTTTCTTCTGTCTCTCACACACGCACACACAGGCATACACATACACACGCCCACTCACACAATACACACAAACACTTTCTGTTTGTAGTAAACACCCACTCCTGCAGACCATTTCAGAAAGAGTGACTGCTTTTTCTTTTTCATTTTTGTAAAGTTAGTAGATCATATTCAATCCCCTTAGTGGCCTCAATCAGCTCAGATAGTTCAGTCTCTGGTGGTGGTGGTAATGCTAATAGAGGCTGAGGAGTTGTCGTCACAGCTTACTGAGAGCTACGTTGGTCGTGACTGGAGATGCTGGGTTATAATCAAGGGGCAAACTCCGCCTCAGAACAGTGAAGCTCGCTTCCTTGTTGCAAATAGTGTAATCCTCCCTTCATCCGCTAGGGGCTGGCTCCAAGAGCGAGCAAATCCCCATAGACTCCCATGTTAAAAACGCCAACTCCGGTTTGAAAAAAAATAAAAATAAAAAAATCAAAGATTGTAAACTGCTGAAGTGGCAGGGGCGCCAAGTGGCTGACAGCTGCAGTCTGAAGGAAAGAGATTAGCAACATGCAGCATGCCGTGTGTTCTCCAGCTAGTGATCCCTTTGTGACTGATAACTGTGGTTCTGGTATCCTTCAAAAACGAGAGAGAGCGGGGAGTGACATGCAGCAAAGGGACCTGGACCGGGAATCGAGCCGGGGCCGACTGCGCTGAGGAGCTGTAGCCTCTGTTCATGGGGTGGCTGCTCAACCAACTGAGCAAATCACCACCCCCTATGAATAGGGGGCGGCGGAAGTACAGAACAGATTTCAAGAGCAGCTTTCAAGTTGAACATTTATCAACTCAGGTGACTTTTAAATGGTATTGCTGAAGTCCTAATATGCACTAAAGTACTTTCCCTCATCTAAGTCAACTTTAGAAGCAACAAAACTGTGAAACATGTCAACTTCCAGCAGAAAAAGAAAAACCTCCGGGAAGTATGCCGAGGCGGAAGCTAACGTTAGCGCGTCCAACACTCTCATCGATACTTGTCATGATTATGCTACCCGTTCTGACACACCAAGTCTTTCAGTGAGGGGTGAAGAAGACTTTCCTCCGCTGCCTGTTACTCCAGAGAAACCCCCCATTAAAAAGGGGAAAAGTGATGCGACTGGCGCAGATATCGTTGCTACTTTGTCGAAGCTAATCAACAGCAGGTCAGACGAGCTAAAATCCCTGATCCAAGATAACACCGTGCAGATAACGAGTCTGAGAGGGAACGTGGAGACACTCTGCAACCAAATGAACGAGGTGAAGGACAAAGTTTCACAGCTTGAACTTACCTTAAATTAAGAAATGAAACACACAAAGGAGCTAGAGACACGCATCACGGATATGGAAAGATACTCCCGACGGTGGAACCTGAAGTTACACGGCGTGTCAGAGCGAGTGGAGGAGAAAGAGGTTTGCAGAGAGGTCACCAAAATCTGCCAAACGCTCTTACCTTCCGACTCTGAAAGACTCCCAGAGGTCATCGTGTTGGCGTGAAAAAAAACAACGGTACCAGAAGCATCATACTGCAGTTCTCCTCCCGCGTGCACAGGGCAGCAGTTTGGGCCGCAGCTAAGGATTCCTCTTACCTCCGTAACAACGGTCTTCGCTTTACAGAGGATCTCTGCAAAGCCGACAGGGAATCCAGGATGACACTGTGGCCCCTCGTGAGTGAAGCTCGTAAAGCTGGAAAGGTTGCCTATTTTGTTGGTGGCCGTGCTTTCATTGAGAAAAAGGAGAGCACTCTTCCAGGTTAAAAGGAAAAGTGCTTGAAACATTTTATTGTTCATTAATCTACTCATCATAACTGATAACATTGGCGCCTTTTCCTTTTGGCTTTACATAAGTCACTTGTAATTCCATTACTTTTGCCTTGATGCTGTTCTTGCATAAGTTTCATACAATTCTCATTGTCAAAGCTGTTTAGCTGACTCAGTTCATCTTATGTCTTTGTCTATTGTTTCACTCAACGCCAGGGGTTTAAGAGATTATTTAAAACGTAAAGCATTATTTTTATTTGCCAAGCAATGTAAAACTGACTTTTGTTTTTTTCCAGGAGACTTACACTATTAATGATGACATGCTGTTTTGGAGATCCCAGTGGGGAAATGAGGGCTATTTCTCACATGCTTCACAACATTCAGCTGGGGTTTGCACTTTCAAAAATAAATTCACAGGTACTGTTTTACATACAGAAAGCGACAGGAATGGTCATTATATTTGCCAAATTCTTAGAGTTTATGATGCTTTTTTCATAACTGTTAACTTTTATGGCTACAACATAACACATGATAACAATGATTAACTAAATAAAATGGAAAAAATAATTCTTCACTGGCTGGCCAAATTTCCTCATGCATATCTAGTCTTTGGGGGGAGATTTTAATTTAACTTGGGACAACACAATGGATAAATGGCCAGCAGGAATGCAAAGTAATGCAAGTGCAAACTTAAAGACACTCATGCAGAAATTTGACTTGGTGGATATCTGGAGAGAAAAGTATCCCTCTGTTCAAAACTTTACCTGGAGTAACAAATCAAGATCTAGACAGTCTAGAATAGACTTCTGGTTAATTTCGAGTAACCTTAAAGATTATACACATGCTGAAATTCTTTCTACTCCTTTAACCGACCACAAGGCAATTCAGATAAACATCTCTCTCATGCCATCTTCAAACACTCATATTTCATATTGGAAGCTTAATAGCTCTGTTCTGTCACGAGGTGGTCAAACTTAAGGTCAAGGAATTGCTGCAAATCTTCTGGAATGAGGCTAAGGCTGAAGAAGAATATGGTAAAAAATGGGAGTTACTGAAATATGAATTGGGTAAGTTTTTCAGGAAATACTGTAGCGATCTTGCCAAGCAAAAACGACTCGAGGAAGAAGATGTAATTTCTAAGATTTCTGTCTTGTCTTCTACCCCTCCTGATACAATGTCATCTGATGAAAGAGAAAAATTATTTAAATACCAAACCAAGTTAGATAAACTTTATAAATCTAAAGCACAAGGTGCCTACGTCAGATCCAGAAGGCAATGGATAGAAGAGGGTGAGCAAAACTCTGCATATTTCTTTAGATTAGAAAAATCTCAATCTCTCAATAATACAATTAATCAACTCCGAATAAATAACTCCATATGCAGTGATGCAGCCAGTATTGCTAACTTCTGTTCTAACTTTTATAAAGATTTATATAGTTCCAACTACTGTGAAGACAGTGCTACCAAGTTCTTAAATTCTTTATCAGACATAACTCAAATAGATAATGATGACCAGGAATTTTGTGATCGTCCCATCACATTAAAAGAAGTACTAGACTCAATTGAAAGTCTAAAGAATAATAAATCACCAGAAACAGATTGTTTACTGTCAGAATTTTACAAGTCATTTTCCATTGAATTGGCCCCTTTCTTACTGGCAGTCTATAATGAAAGTATTGCAAGAGGTACCCTCCCCCCACTTTAACACAAGGGTTAATTACTCTTATTCCTAAACCCAAAAAAGATCTGTTACTCATAGATAACTGGCGCCCAATTCGTTTATTAAATAATGACTACAAAATCTTAGCCACTATATTTGCGAAGCGGTTAAAATTAGTCTTGGATAACGTTATTGAGGAAACCCAGTCAGGATTTTTAAGAAAAAGACATATCTCCAATAACATTCGGCTCGTGTTAGACATCTTAGATTATCCGGAATTGGTCAATAATGAAAGCTTTCTTCTTTTCCTGGATTCTTACAAAGCGTTTGACTCCATTGAACACAAATTTATTTTTAAATCCCTAAATTTATTTGGTTTTGGACATTTTTTTTGCAGTACAATTAAAACTTTATATAATTAATGGAAATAGCTCAATCAAATAAAAGAATGGAACATCCCCAAGATTTGAATTGAAACGTGGAATACGACAGGGTTGTCCTATTTCCCCTTACTTATTTCTGTTATCAACTCAATTATTAGTTAATCATATTAGAACTAGCCAGTTGAAAGGTATGCCAGTTCTTGATAGAGAAATCATCATCAGCCAACTGGCTGATGATACTACACTTTTTTTAAAAGATTCTTCTCAAGTTCCTCTAGCCCTGGAAGTAATCAAAACATTTTCCAATGCCTCAGGTCTTTTTTTTAAATGTGAACAAATGCGAGCTGATGGCTGTTAAGAGCTGTAAGCTGCAATATGCAACATTCCAATTAAGGAAACCATTAACTACTTGGGAATTACTTTAACCAAAGATCAGAAAATGAGGTGTGATTTAAACTTCAGCCCAATTCTCGAGAGAACAAAGAAAAAACTTAATTCATGGCTCCAAAGAGACCTATCCCTTCGTGGCAGAACATTGCTGTCCAAGGCAGAGGGAATATCCAGGCTGACTTACGCGGCTATCTCCCTAGATGATGACCAAGGCATATGCAAAAATATTGCTCTGCAATTTTATTTGGAAAAACAAAACACACTATATTAAAAAAATCTGTTTTGATAAATAGCTATGATAAAGGAGGCCTTAACTTTCTTGACTTTAGTATAATTAATAATACTTTCAAAATTAAATGGATTTAAAGTTGCCTTCAAAATCCTACCTCCATCTGGCATTTTATTCCTCATCATATATTTTCTAAGATAGGCGGCCTCAAGTTTGTTTTACTATGTAACTATGAGATTGACCGTATTCCTGTTGCTCTCTCTAATTTTCACAGACAAGCCCTTTTAGCCTGGTCTCTTATTTTCAAGCACAATTTTTCTCCTAATAGGTATTTTCTCTGGAACAACAAGGATATACATTACAAAAATAAATCCCTTTTTTTTGACAGCTGGTTTAGAAATGATATTGTATTGGTAAGTCAACTCTTTAATGAAAATGGTAGCCTCTTCAGTTACCAGGAATTTTTATATCATTTTAAGATTCCTGTGAGCCCAAAACAGTTTGCTATTGTATTTGATGCTATTCCAGCAGGTGTGATGATGTTGTATAGGGGTCACACTCCCCCATTCTCTAACGCTCCAAAACCTTCACTGGACCCAACTGATACTCCTATTGGCAGACTATGTTTTCAACTCTGTACTAAAAATAATAGACATATCCGTAGTTTATTTCAGGCTGAACATGTATCTGCTCCAAACGTGGTCTCAGTTTGGTCTAGTTTCGATGTTTAAATATGCTGGAGCAAAACTTGGACTCTTCCCAACAAATACCTGTTAGTAAATAAAGTTAAAGAGGTTTCCTTTAAGCTCATCCATCGCTGTTATCCAGTAAAATCTTTTTTGGTCAGATACAAAAAGGACATTGACATCACCTGTACCTTTTGTGGTGAACATTCAGAGACTGTTTTTCATCTGTTCTGGACTTGTGAATATGGATCACCGCGAGCATCCGGGAATTTTCGCCAAATTCGTCACATCCGGTTAGGTAGCAGGTGAAAACATCACTTCGTTGCATAGGGGAGCCATTGAATTACCTGCTTCATTACTCGTCAATCTTCGTTTATTCTACTTTGGAAATACCGAGAAGTCCCGCTGTGTATGGCTGCCATAAACACATCTATCACATGGACAAGAGAATACGTTTGTTCCAGTTCCCAAAACAACAGAAGAAGTCCCGAACAACATGCTAAGTGGCTAGCTGCTATCAAGCCCATAAATGCTGACAGTTCACGCTGGAAACCATGGAAACATCTAACAATATGTTCGGATCACTTTGTGACTGATAAAAAAAGCAAATATTGTGGTCTTACTTTTTAAACCCTGTAGTTGTTTTTGCACAGATGATAGAAAACGGTGTGTCTGACCATTTGCTGAGGTCAGACACACCAGGATTAATCAGTTCATCCAATCATGTAAGACAGGAAACAAAGGTGCAGTATTAAGTTCAGGAAGTACTGGAGCTGTGCATAAAGCCTATTAACACATAAAACATGTTAATTTTTAAATGTATTTTTACCTGTACTTTTGTCCAAATTATCCAATGAAGTTTTAATAAACCCTCTTTTACATTCAAAAGATCATTTAAATGTTAATTTATTGAATTTGTTTTATATTGCTCAAATGTTATTGTTCAAGTGTAACATTGAAATAAGATACATTAAAAAATTAAGGGAAATCCTGTACACAACCTTGCCCTTGCTGGTGTGAAGGTGGTCACCCTCGTGTATAGACACACCTGGATTAATCAGTTTGTCCACTAATGACAGACAGGAGACAAACATGCTGGCTTAAGTTCAGGAAGTTGTGGAGTTAAGCATACGCCCATTCATAACAGTCTACCTTAGGAAACCAACAGATTGGATTGAATCTTAAAGGCATATGCCACCTCTGAGTGAAATTGAGCCTCCCCCCGCAGTCCCCTGAGTTGGAAAAGTGGGCAGAAGCGTTTTCTAGCTGACCAAGTCATTCTCTGAATCTCGCAGCACTGACTTTAGCTTAGCTTAGCGTAGTTGCTGTAATCGGGTGGTCTCGAATAGCATCACTTGGCAAAAGTGAACTAATTAACTCAAATTTTTTTCCAATTATGTTTCGTGATTTGCACATTCTGATCAAGTACAAACGAGAAGCCGATTTCACATCAAAGGACTGACTAGGCGGCATTCAATAGGGGAACTATATGCTGCGGAAGTACAGGTGAATCATAGGCAAAGCACCTTGGATAGTAGCAAAGGCAGCACGCAGGCGCAGCATCCGGTGGCAACCCTGTTTACGGAAGCTTGGCATGCTGCGCATGTGAGCTGGATTACATGTGCGGGATTCCATTCCTTCTCTTCTTGCTGTGCTTCTGCTTTTGCTAATGTTTTCTCTAGCTGCGGCTGGGGTTTTTAAAGTTGGCATGGTCTGGAGTCACACTCATGACTCATCTCATGACGTCAGATTCTGGCCAATAATGTCCTGCAATCTGGATATATCACCATTTTCAGACGTACTCAGCCCCTTCAGAAACACAACAGAGTAGGTGCTAAAAAGCCCCATTTCCACCAGCGGGTCTGGGTTTGGTTGGGCCGGGTCTAGCCACAGTTTTTTGTGTCCCCACAGATAAAAACTTGGATGGGTACCCTTATGTCTGACCTGACCCATCCCTACTTTTTTGGTATCTCTCCATAAGGGTACTGATCAAACCTATCTAGACCAAAGAGGTGGAGCTTAACACACTGCAGTCCATTGATTGGTTGAAAAAATATGTAATTTCCTGCATGACACGGCATAAAAACAAAGCAGGAATGACCCCGTTTCTGTCTTGTGTGGTGCAGTGCTTTGATTAAAAGGCATTGCACTTCAAATGATGTCACGTGATGACATAGTGGCGCTATCCACGTAATACTTCGCCTCGATGGTAAGGGTACAGTATCCTGTTGGGAAGCAATGTGAAATCAGCATATCTGTACCAAAACCCACCCGAACTGGCCAGGCCCGGCCCGACCCGACTGATCTAACCCAGACATGCAGGTGGAAACTGGGCTAAAGTTTATCTAATCTAGTAATGTGAATACAATTAAATCAGGCAGTGTGTGCTGGGCTGGGCTAAGTAGGTGCTAGTGTGAGGGTGTAAGTGTGTGTTTGGCGATGCTTACATGTGTAGCTACTGTAGCAGACCTAATTAACCTTGTTATCACTTCCAGTCTGTCGAATATATAGTTTCATATTAGCTTAATGTAAAAGTCAAGGTTGAAGCTTCTTATACAGTTCAGAAATATGACCATTTATTACAGTAATGTGGTTCAGGTTTAGAAAAAGGGAGTGAATTAATTTAGAAAATTGCATTCAGTTACTTAAAGGTAGAGTCGGACAGTCCCCCCTGAAAATAAACATTAGACTTGTACAAAAGAAATCCGTCTCAATCCACATTTTTGGGCCTCTACTCTTGTGGGGTGGTGAGTTTGAATGCAACTCCCTCTCCCCCTGTCTGTAATTTGCTTTTTCCTTTTGTTTTCATCTGGTCGGGACGTTTCTGGGTCGAGATTTCTGTTTATATCGCTGGAAAGAAGGGTAAAAACCAGGTTTAATATTAGTTTGGCTTTTACCCACTTCCGAGCTTTGAAGGAGAGGCTTGAAGCTGAATAGGCTGAAGAATGATGCAGCCATTAGCTCGAGGGGAGGAGCGCTCACTTTGAAAACTGTTGTTTACAAACAGAAACGGGGAGGAATTCCGGACTCTACCTTTAAAGCAGTGTTGGAAAAATGGTGACAGTTTAAAAAAACACACCATCCGAAACCACGTCTTCAGAGTGCAGGGACATGTACGCCGATGTTTTACGAGCTGGCAAACCACGTTTTTAAAAGCATGAATCCTGTCACCTCCAACTTTCTCTGCGATGTAAAAAGTCCACACTGCAAACGTAAACGCCTCCAAGACCTAATCCTTATCTATTGTTTTGGTTTGGTTTGTTTTTTTAGCGCAGCAGCAGTTAGCAGTCCGTTAGCTACATTTGTTTACAGTGAGCAGCACACAGGGGGGTCACGTGGGGGACGGTGAGAGTGGAGGGACAGAGACGGTAAATAAAGGCATCGATTCGTTCCTTCTATAGATCAGCGCGAGCCTACGTCACAACCCGGAATTCACGTGACCACGAAGCTGGTCCCGGTGAAAACATGCTTCGTATTTGAACGGCGTCTGATGGACTATGAGCCTCAAAAACTGTTTTTGCACCCTTTTTCATTTTTTTTTCTCCGCTGGTCTGTCTTTGAAATAATATTGAAATGACGTCCAGTCATACTAAAAGTCTCACTGCCGACGCTAGAAGAAGATACGAAGCTAAACTAGTATCTGTTGGACTAAGTGATGCCCATCTTCTGCTGCTAGAGCCTGGTTAGACAAACCTACCTGTACATAACAGCCTGATGATCAGTTTCCCGATCTCATGATGTATTTGGTTTCATCAGGTAAGCCCCGTGTTCAAGCCATTTATTTTTTATAGAATATTAATTTTCCCCGGATTTTTAAGAAATGGTGGTATTTCTTTGATGTACTTCTCAGGAGTTTACTCTCATTGATAAAGCTATAAATTACCGGCAGTCTCATCGGTATTTTACTGGTTATGACTGTGCATGTTTATAACGCTGCAAATGCCTTTCTGCCACTTTTTCTGCTTTTATTCTTATGTGGGAACATTGATGGCAGTAATCTGGATGAACGTAATCGTTAACAGTCCTGAGGAGACGGGAACAGCGGGCGGCGCTGTGATTCTGTACATCCACTGATTTAATGGTGTTTTCTATCATCTGTGCAAAAACAACTACAGGGTTTAAAAAGTAAGACCACAATATTTGCTTTTTTTATCAGTCACAAAGTGATCCGAACATATTGTTAGATGTTTCCATGGTTTCCAGCGTGAACTGTCAGCATTTATGGGCTTGATAGCAGCTAGCCACTTAGCATGTTGTTCGGGACTTTTTCTGTTGTTTTGGGAACTAGAACAAACATATTCTCTTGTCCGTGTGATAGATATGTTTATGGCAGCCATACACAGCGGGACTTCTCGGTATTTCCAAAGTAGAATAAACGAAGATTGACGAGTAATGAAGCAGGTAATTCAATGGCTCCCCTATGCAACGAAGCGATGTTTTCACCTGCTACCTAACCAGATGTGACGAATTTGGCGAAAATTCCCGGATGCTCGCGGTGATCCATAAGTTGTGAATTACCAATTCCTGCCTTTCGGCTCGATTGGCAGGGGTTGGTCAGAGTTTTCACAGAACTGCAGCTCTCACAGAGATCTGACTTTTTTCCTTCCTTTTTGTGAATACATGATGTATTGAATACTGTCAGGATGAAAGGACCATTTCACCCAGTAGTATAGCAAAAAGTGTTTCTGAGCCGGATTACCAACTCTGGCTTTAAAGGTAGTGGTGTAGTCCAGGGTTTCCCAATCCCAGTCCTCAGGGTCCCCTGCCCTGCATGTATTCCAGGTTTACAACTCCACCATACCTGATTCAGATCAACTGAACTGGTCATCAAGTTCTTTGCAAGCCTTCTAACGAGCCTTTCATGTGAGTCAGGTGTGTTAAAGTAGGAACATCTTGAAAACCAGCAGGGCAGGGGTCCTTGAGGACCAGGATTGGGAAACACTGGTGTAGTCTACGTGATACGCAGGTATCATAGACCGTTAATAGAGAAAGACGAACCTTCTGCCACGTCACCTGTTGGTTTCTGAAGAGCTAAAAGTCAAGCCAGTTGGACGTGTCCCAACTTTTTAGACTATGCAAACAACTCAGCTTTGGACATGCAGTGTGCTTTATCAACCTTGCAATGGATAGCTATTTTTCACGTGTAGTTTAGCACGTCTGAAAAGCAGATATTAACTGGCATCTGTAAGAAAAATGGGTGTTTAAAATACCTTCTAAACATTAAACCTCCTGTAACCTTCTTTACCCATTTTCAGTGGGACCTTTTGCATCAGGAATGAAAACCAAACAATGCGGAATAAAAGTTAACAATTTATTACAGAATCAGAAGCAGTACATTACAGAGCTCTGGGTTCAGAATTCTTGCCCTGTCACCAACATAATGCTGGGGCCAGTTTGAAAATCTGACGCCTTCTAACAGTCCCTGAACCCTTTTTATATGATGTCGGTAAATTCTTGGAGAGTCAGCGGCTCCTCCCCCGTACAGGACAGCTGAACAAACATCCTGGCATCTTCTGGCTCCTTGGTCCCTGAGAGCTTCAAGGTGCCATGACATCAAATTTCACTTTTCTGGGGTTTTGGGTGTATATGATCTGTTGTGCGCTGATGAGGCCATGTGAATGTCCAGAGTGAGAATCAAAGTTCCTGTTTATGGTCTGTCAGCTTTGTCTCTCTGTTCAGAAACAGTTGAATCAGACAGCAGGCTATCATTCTACGTAGTTCTATCATTCTACGTAATTTAATTGCTCCAATAGGGGATTATCACGCTTCCGCGTTCCGGTTTCCGGAAGTTGAAACATTTGGCACTTCCTCTTCCGGGCCATGTTAACGACAGCCGTTCCTGCTCTGTTATACTGTTTAAATCGTATAAACTCCAAACATATTTAAGTTTTCATTCTAGACTGAAGTGATACTGGATCAAAAGCTGGATCAAAGCGATCGATTTGCCGCGGTGAAGGGCCAAACTTTATAATAAAACACACGTTTGTTTGTCCCCGGTGGGGCACAACACCGGCACTTCACAGCATGCTAGCATTAGCCAGCTAACGTTTACTGACGTGCTTAACATTGTGCGTCTTAAAACACACAAACATCTGAAAATCGGGTCTGTACCTCTCCGTTTCCAGTGGAACAACTGGGGACTGCCAAGAAAGGAGACGCTTTCAGATGCTTGTGTGTTTTCAGCCGCACAAAGTTAGGCACGACATCAAGCTGGCTAATGCTAACCTGCTAACAAAAGTCCGCCAGCTACTACTCTGTTAAACTTTGTAAATCGGATAAACGGCAATGCCAAGTTTTCATTCCAGACTGAAGTGATGCTGAGGAAGAAGTGGATTAAAACGACCGATTCGCCGCGGTGAAGGACCGAACTTTATAATAAAACGACACACGTTTGTTTGTGGCCGGCAGACTGCGCAGTCGTGTTAGCAGGTTAGCATTAGCCAGCTCGATAACGTGCCTAACTTTGTGCGGCTGAAAACACACAAGCATCTGAAAGCGTCTCCTTTCTTGGCAGTCCCCAGTTGTTCCACTGAAACGGGGAGGTACAGACCCGATTTTCAGATGTTTGTGTGTTTTAAGCGCACAATGTTGATACGTCAGTAAACGTTAGCTGGCTAATGCTAGCATGCTGTGAAGTGCGGTGTTGTGCCCCACCGGGGACAAACAAGCGTTTTATTATAAAAGTTCGGCCCTTCACCGCGGCAAATCGGTCGCTTTGATCCAGCTTTCGATCAGTATCACTTCAGTCTAGAATGAAAACTTAAATATGTTTGGGTTTATCCGATTTAAACAGTATAACAGAGCAGGAACGGCTGTCGTTAACATGGCCCGGAAGAGGAGAGTGTCAAAAGCCGGCAACTTCCGGTAAGCGTGATAATCCTATAAGAGCACACTTTCAAGTAAACAGCGCCCCCCCCCTCCCTCCTCTCTCTCTCTCCTAACGGTTTATGCACCGTCCGCTCCCCCCTCCCCTCCCTGTCTGATTCAGCTTCGTGTATGGAGCTAGTAGTAACTGCTGTGCAGTCAGGTCTGGATTTTCAAACAAATGGATTTAAAAGAAAACTTCTGCAGCAACACTGAGGGGAGGGGGCCACAACCTTGTCATTACCTGTAAGTTTATTTATTTTCTAAATGCTGTCTTGTCTGATAAACGTAGCTCACACTGTCTGAAGTGCCCATGTTGCTAGCAGTTAGCCTTTAGCAAACTCCGACCGCAGCTTGACCTAGATTCTCCAAATAAGGTCATAGCCAAATAAGGTGTAGCCAATCAAAATGAAGTCAACGTGGTCTCCGGGTAAAGCTCCATATCATCACCGGACCCAACTGTATTACTGAGGAACTGAGGTCTGGCGTTTCAAAACAATACTCCGCTGTAAAAAATGCCGTTTTTTTTTTGGGAGTATTTACATATGCAGTAATGCCAACAACATAAACTAGTTTTTAACTGCTATGTCATCACTCCTTTAAAAGAATGGAAAAATACAGAAAAAGAAGGGGGAGGACAACAAACAACAAAACCCCTAATTCTTTGCGCTTGTCTCCTGTGTCAGGTTTCGCATGATAAGCCAAGTAAAACAGACCTTTTCCCCCCGCAAGATGTTCTCAGGGTCTACAGGTCATAAACTGCCTAAATGATTTGCTACACTAGGTAATAAATGCTAAATAGCCCACTAAACCACCTCTGGTGTGTTTTGCAACTGCCACAGGACAAACACAGGAAAGAGGTGTCCTGATTTTATCCTGAGAGTGAACTCTACTTAACTTCTCAGGTCCAAACAAAATCTTCATCTCACTCATCATTCTACATTAACCAATTCTCCAAAAGCATGCATAATATCCTACACATCTTCATGCACAAATGACGAAGAGTGCTGCTGGCAGGACCACAGACATGCAGCACTGGGTCAAAATAATTTCTCATGAGGTGTAAGGACAACACATTAAAGGTTGAATATGGAACATTTTTATTAAAAGCTATATTTTTCAAAAATAATACCTCCACAGGTCGTTTGGGGGTGTACAGAATGAAAGTACAACGTTTCCCAGAAAAATTATATTTAGCCTAAAAATAATTATAAAATCAATTTTGACGGGTTCGATAATGGCATTTTCTTTATGTCTATAAGCCAGTACATGCTGCCATTGCAAGTTGCCAAATACGATCTGTGTGGACACAATATTTCGGTCATAGTCAGGCTTGTACAGGGGAAAACCGTAGAGACGACGAGTGAAACAGGTGCTTCAGAGCCCTGGAGATATTGTTATCTGTTTCTGAGGAGGAGTGACCTGAGAAGAGCAAAACCTGGAGTAAATTTAGGTGAAGACTACACTAAATGGACCCACATAAACGTTTTCCACGGAGTAAAACACGGAAATGGCGACTTTTCTCCTGGATCGGTAAGCTAGCTTGTTTGCTAACATGGCTAACGTTAGCTGTCAGTTAAAAACTCCTCTGTGTTACTTGTTGGACATGCTGTAGACTGTTGAGCCCCGTTTCCACCAGCGGGTCTGGGTCGGGTCGGGCCGGATCGGTACTCGTTTTTTTGCGTCTCCACAGATAAAAACTGGGACGGGTACCCTTATATCCGACCCGACCCGGCCTACTTTTTTGGCACCCTTCGGTAGGGGTACTGATCTAACCGATCCGGACCAAAGAGGTGGAGCTAACACAAAGCAATACATTGATTTGTTGAAAAATCCCACTTCCCACGTGACCAAGCGTAAAAACAAAGCTGGGGTGACTCCTTTTTTGTTTCTGTCATGTGTGGCGCGGTGTTTTGGTTAAACAGCGTTGCACAGCGATGATGTCACGCGATCACGTAGCAGCGCTGTCCAGCGCCTCCAGAGTAAGGGTACAGGTTGCTGTGGGGCCGCAGCGTGAAATCAACACATCCGTACTAAAACCCACCCGATCCGGCCTGGCCCGACCTGACCCGACCCAGACCCGCGAGTGGAAACTGGGCTTTGGTCACTTGCGTATCGGCAGTGAGCCTGGCATCCCAGCGGCTGGAGTTGTTTTTCTGCCGTTGCAACTACAACCTAGACACACGTGATGTCGCTGTTCTGTCCGTATTCCATATTCAACCTTTAAGTTTTCATTATCTAATTAAATAACAAGGCAAGCATCACTATTTAACACTGCTTATTCTAGACATATGAATTAGTACATCCACAGCTGTAGCATAATGGCAGTTAAGGCAGTTATTTCATTCAACTATGAGAACTAAATATGTTGCCCTCATTGCTCATGAAAAATACTTTTAATAAGATTTGTGCATGTCCAGGATTGTCTGCCTCAGAAGCTGAAGCATTTTTTGCACAGAGCTGCCAGTTTGCACCTGCTTTTCAGACGTAATAAAAATACATGCAAAAAACCTTCATGGCAATGCATCTCACGGTTGATAAATCACTTTGCGAGTGCTAAATTAATATATTTACATTTTTTTCCTCCCATCACACGCACAATTACGTGTAAACGCCCCATATTGCATATTCATTGGAGAAGAAGTACTACTTGGGTAAGAGGCACTATTTAGCACATTTGAAAGACCGAACTCTTTTAGCACGCTGTGAGTAGATCCTTTGTACATTTTTTGCATGTGCAATGAGATAGGTCACCCTTTTATACACGCAAACCTTTGATAGATCCAACCCATAGTCATTATTGACAAATTGAACAAAATACAAAACCCACAAGGACAATATTACAACACAGCTCACATACTTGCACATACACTTATCTGACATAACAGTTAAAAC
Organism: Atherinomorus stipes; assembly: GCA_023101725.1. NCBI lineage: Eukaryota > Metazoa > Chordata > Actinopteri > Atheriniformes > Atherinidae > Atherinomorus > Atherinomorus stipes. Next base: position 60,189 of record JALJCO010004394.1, read on the forward strand.
CAACAGCAGACAAGAAACAAACATGAGCCAAGTAGCCAACAATGGTAGCAACACAAAAGTTATCACATTGTCTCAGTGTGTACAGCGCTGACTTTCAAGGAGTCATTTCTTTGGCTGTAATTTAAAAAATTATAGTATTTATGGCTGTTTCTGATTGTTATAGAGTGAGATTCAATTCGTTAGCAGCTAGGACAAGAGAAGTGTTTTTTCCAAAGAGGCTTTTCCTCAAAAGGATGATGCAGCCGCCTCTTCTGCTCCTCTGGTTCTACTGTGTTTCTGTGTTTTAATGTTCATGAACTGTCTGTTGGTGGTAATAGGCTATGAATTATTATATAGATGAGACAGTCCTGAACATTTAATGAAGTTTTCCCAACTTGGTAAGTTGTACTTTGGAAAAGTTGGACAGTGATGCTGTGAATTTGGTTTTGGGGTTCAAGGGTTTTACAGTGTGTTTGTAAGGGTATGGATGGGTTCCAGAGCTGTGGTGTTTTCAAGTGAGTGGACACAATGCTTTCCATCCTAAAACACTAGCGCTTACAAATCCTCATTTAAATACTGCTGATTGCGCCTCACACCTGAGTGCATGTGGAATCTTAGTAGATCGCCCGCAAACATTGAAGAGACAGTGCAGGCAATTGATCTGTGCCACAAACAAATTAGAGCTTTTTATTTGAGATCTTAGTAAATAAGGGCCAATGGTTTTTAGCAACTGAAAAAAATAAAGTTCTTGTCACCTTTTCTCTTGACACAAAATATGATTTTACATTTCTATCTCACGTGTGGTTTATTTTTCATCTTGGGAACACTGGTTTCACATGAAAACAAAGATTCAACAAGTCATCAAATATGAGGGACACTTCACCAAAAGAAAGTAACATGGGTAACAGTCTGAGATGCTGCAAGTGTAATAAGTCCTTCCTCCATGCTATTCCCACAATGACTTTATCCGGAAAACTGTTCATGGACGAGACGTATATGTGTTTAATGGAGGTGAATACTACAGACCGTATGGAATCTTCTTACACGAATGTGCATATTGCTTCCTTGGGCATTTATGGATGAACAGGAAAAAAAGAGAGAAGAAGAGGAACGGAGAGAGGAGAGAGAGACAGAGGCAGGAGGAGGAGAGACTAAGGAAACAGCGAGAACAACTG